>CM076575.1:1311398898-1311958423 GCA_034641835.2 Pinus albicaulis | reverse complement strand
ATTACTAGTATAATCCCTTATTTTTATTAGTGTAACCCCCTTATTTTTATTATTGTACCCTTGTAACCCCCATTTTGTTATTATTGTGCCCCTAAATTATTATTGTTAGGTCGGCTAGGATTACATTGTGGCCCACTAGGATTACATTATGGCCATATGGACTCCTATATATAGAAAGGAGGTTTTGTAAATTGTATCATCCAAGAATTTTTCATTTATGTAATGTATTGGAGGTTTCCCCCTCGAAGTGGCTTATTTCTAAGGCGTTGCAATGTCTACTACTATTCTAGGACTGAGTGATTACTAACATTTGGTATCGGAAGCTTTGGATTCTACGGTTTAAATCTTTTACGCTTAGGTTTCTTCATTGTGGCATTTTCTGTAAACTTTCTAAAAGTTTCAGACCCTTGAAATTTTTGAGAGTGACAGAAATCTTTGGGAAAGATTGTCTAAAAATTTAGGAAACTTGATTCTCTAATATTTTCGGAATATCAATGGCGGAAGATGGATGTTTTAGGGCCGTGAAATACATCACGGCATTTTTAACTAGCACTAGTTTTCTACGAAGGTTCAAAATCTGAAATTCATATGGTACGAAGCTGAAATCCTGAGGAAATTCTTCAAAATATTTCAGAGCTTGGTTCGCAATATTTTTGGAGATATGATCTGTGGAAGGTAGTGCTTTTTCAGGCTCCTAAATTTCATCTCAAAGAGGTGATCGTGGGAAAAGTTCAATAACTCTCTCTCTGGGCATCGGATTGGAGTTCCGTAAAAAGTGGTCACAAGTACATGGACTTTAGTTTCTTGGCTATCAATTTTATAGACAAAGGACGAAACAGTGACACGTGGAAATTTGTACAAGTTCTCTCTAGTGAACTAGTCCAGAATTAGGTCATTGTGGGAGATTGGACACAAATTTGTCTTGGAGAATCCAAATCAGGTCAGACCTATGCCATTCGAAATATAATTCAGAGGGCTACGTTGATACTAAAATTCAAATATTGAAGTTTTGCAATCATACAGATAATCCAATTTCAATATGTAGCTCCTCAAAAGCAAGAAAAAGAATATATAGCAGTATTGGGTTCTAAAAGATGCCCCGTAAAAATAATTCAACACCCATTAATCCTTCAGAAGGCTCTACTATGACTCATGAAGATGAATAATTGCATCATGATCTATCAAAATTACAAGAGAAAGTGCAACAAATTTCACTCTCACAAAGAGCAACAAAAAATGAAATGGAATCTTTGAAGAAAGGCGTGGAAGTGAAGATGGACGGTTTGAAGAAAGGCATGGAAGCTAAGATGGATGGTGTGGAAGATAAGATGGATGGCATGGAAGCTGGCATGGAAGCTAAGATGGATGATATGAAATACAACATGGAAAACATGAAGAATGATCTCAAAGTAGACATCGAAGGTTTGACAAAGTTGATACAAGAAATGTTTCCTAATGGTGAAAAGATAGTAGAAGAACCTCATGATGAGAACAAAATAAATGTTAATCGTGATTTCATAAAATCTAATGTTGGCGGGAAGAACCACCATATTCCAAAAATGGATATGAATAATTTTGATGGAAAGGATCCTGTAACATGGATACTACATATGGAGCAATATTTTGATCTCCATAACGTGCAAAACACACAAAGGTACACATTGAAACTTTACATTTAGAAAAAAATACATTTGTATGGTATCAATGGCTTTGATCCCATAAAAAAATTGGCACTTGGTCAATTTTTATGGAAGAAATGATAGCACATTACGAGGATACAAAGAGCAACACCTTCTTTAGCCAATTGATAAATCTCAAACAAAAGTGTTTAGTGGGGCAGCACATTGAGGACTTCCAAAAATTGAATATAAGGGTAACTGATATTTCAGAGGAACACAAGATTGATCTCTTCATAGGCACTTGAAAGGTGCCTCCCATGTACCTTAATTCCATTTTGGAGGCAAATTCATTGGAGAAGGCATTCGAGTTGGCAAGAAAAGATTGAATGTAAAAAATAATAGCAGCAAAGGAAGCCTGCCACTCAATTCTATAAAGAAGTGTTGCTACGCCTGAATTTCCACAACCTACCAACCTGCAAGGTTGTACCAGGAATATCGGAAGAAAAAAGAGCAAAGAGTTTGCTATGGTTGTGATAGAAAAATACACTAAAGGTCATAAGTGTCTTTGAAAGCCAATTTTACATAGATTGTGAAGAGGAAGAAGAAAATGAACAAGAAGAGGATATACACCAGGAATTAGCCCTAGAAGAGGAAGAAATGAATCCAACCATATCAAGTAATGCACTGGCAGGAATTACCACTCCTCAAACTCTCGAGATAGAAGGACAAATCAAGAAGAAAAAAGTAATAGTGTTGAAAATATTCAGGTAGCACCAATAATTTCATTCATTGTAAGGTAGCCAAGGAATTAAATTTTTTCCTATACCCAACACACAAAAAAAGTAGTCTAAGATCAGGTAAGTACTTCGAAACTAGCCTGCTTTCAACATACTCTTAAGGGAACTTTTCAAATCAACTGTTGGAGAAGAAACCAGAGGACATGGCTAACCATAGACTTCCCTGGTTCAATCTTTAATTAGCAAACTTATCAAGGAAATTCAAAAACAACATCTCAAGTTTTACTCAGGAAACATGGGCTCACCAAAACTTCACTGGTTATAATCTATTGAATCATCTTTAAACAAAAAATCAGCAGAAAACATTAAGGATAAATATTTTCAGTGAGATTTAGGGTACTTCAGAATTAAATCCTATTATGTATTTGTTGTTATTTATCCGAGAAAAGTGGACAGAATGGGAACAAAAGAAAATAACAATTTACAGTGAAGAAAACATCACCATTGACATAGACGAGGATCCCATAAATTAGCTATTTGTATTTGATGTTCAAACCAGTTACAATCTTCAAGTCCAATGGGTCTCTACAGCTTCAAACTTCTCATCTCAGCTTATGTGTCTTCAATTACAAACAAAGCTACAATAGCTTCAAAAATCTATTTACATGCAACAAATATCTAGAGACCAACCCCTATAATGTCTTCTATAGCATCATTTATGAAAAAATGAGGAGGTGGAGTGTAGGAAGGGTTCATTAGTTCAATTAATACAGAGTAATGGTGCCTTGAACTTTGGGAGGCCTAAGGGAGAATATTTCAAGTGCTCATCTCTGTTTTAATTATTTTACATTGGATTTCATCAACCTTAGTTATTATTGTTGACTTCAGAGGCTGTAGTAGGCTGATCATAAATTCTGAGATGTTTTTTGGCAAAATATCTCTGACTGTGGATTCATTGTGCATTCTTTTGCAAAAATAGATTTGCAGGTGGCATTTGAGTAGTTGGGGATTCAATTAACCCCTCTGAGGTGGCACTAAGGTGTCCTTCATTGTTTTGTCTTCTTTTAATTCCCTTAAAACACTGATTTAATTTAATATTTTGTTTATGCCTGATTAGGCTCTCTGTTTAGCACTAAGCCTTTTTAGACCATATTTCAAATTTTGATGACTGTGCCTGTTTTCTTTATCTTTGTTTAACACCTTTAATCCTTTGATTATGCTTTGATCCTTCAGTTGATTGATGCTCACTGTGTTTCCGTTTTCTAGTAGGTGCATGGGCGCGTCGAGGGTTTCATGGTATAACCAATGCTCATGAGGCACGGGTCGAATCATGGTTTTGAACCCTGTGGATTCCTTTTCTTCATGAATACTAGCCTGAGGATCGTCATCCATGTTTGCCTGCAACATAAAACATAAACCATATTATAAAATCCTGCAAGAATGGGGGATAAATGCGTTAGAGGTTAATGAGGGTGAGGAGCAGTGAGGGGGAATAAGTCTTTGTAGTGGTAGAGGGGGCTTTTGAACAAAAACGGGCAAGAAAACCAGTTCAAAAGAGTATTTGGCACGTATTGGGCGAAAGCGGTTTTCACAATACCACGAGTGGTTATCACATAATCAAAAGGTATTAAGTGGTTTTTCCCGAAGGCAATGTGATTCCATACATCAGTCGACACATGTCTTTTTCAATACCACCGATTTCAAAAAAATTTGAAGCATTAAACCCTGGGCACAGAAATTTTGCGATATGCATCGTCAACCATTGGATCGGAGGCTCCAGATCCAACGATGCAGAATGAGCGGGATGAAAAAGTTGCGCGATGAGTCGTTGGAGTGGACGCCAGGTCTCATAATTATATTGGGTGGGAGTTAGTATATGGTGGATGGTAGGCCCTGGCAGAACTGGGTCATCGGGTTTAATGTGGACTGTTAGATCAAATGGATCAACGAATAGGATTCACTCGCAAGGGTGAGTAAATGATAGGATTTGGACGAAAGGGGGAATAGGAGAAAGGGGTGCGATTGCCGTTGATCTGTTTAGATGAACGGTCCAAGGTGAACAGTGGGCTTTTCAAATAATGAAAATAAAATATACAAGAAAAAGGGATCGGGGAGGAAATAGAGGGCTTAGCATTGAGTGCGAGACTGGGGCATATGGAGAGATGTGTGACCAAGAGTAGTGTTGAAAGAGCTTCGTCATTAAAGCGCTTGGTTATAGCACTAAGATTTTATGGGGAGCAGAGGCTGAGGGCTAAGCTAAAAAAGTGCTTAGGACCTGTTTGTTCGAAGAATGGGTTTTTAGCCTAAAAATTTTGGATTTTTTTGGCTTTTTAGGGGTTCCAATGGGAGGGAAAGGAGGTTTTCAAAAATGATAAATGGAATTTATAACTTTTGAAGGAAAAAATAAATGATGAGGGGGAATTTGAGGGTAAAAATGGAGGGGAAGAAGATGGAAATAGGCCGTAAAAGACAGTTTTCTTTATAAACAGCAAGGTTCTTGAGGGTTCCATTGTGAAAAAAAAGTGAAGATTAATCTCAAGGATAAAGAACATCATAAGACTTCAAGAATGAGTATTTTTTCATAAAAGGAATCTCTTGAAGGTTTGAGACTTATTTTAGCCATCATTTGCTCAATCAAAATTTACTGATGGCTAACAGTGGCTCCACTTGGGGATGGCAGCTCCTTGGAGGTGTCAAGAATCTTAGAATTTGATCTCTGGGATGTAGACCTATGCCTTTATCCATAAAAACTTCTCCTTTGATCATGAAATTTTGAAATATGATCAGTATTTATATCAAACAAAGTTACTTCCCCAAACAACTACCTACACAGCCTACTTCCTAACATTTTTTCTTCAGCAAGTGCATTTGGACTTGGAGACCTTAAACATCATCATTTTATTCTTTTTAAAACATGAAAAACTGGTCTAAGTCTACCCATTATTTCTTCCATGAGTTCAAATTAGACTGTTCAACTCATGAATTCTCTACCTAAGCTACTATCTGCCAGGATTAGACTGTCTGGTAGATTTTATTCTCTATTTTATAAAACAAAAATTTAAACATAGTCAAATCAGGGTTAGGCTATCTGATTTTCCATGATGTCTATGGATGAATGTACAAGTTGCACACAGACTTTATTTGCAGAAATTCAAAACAAAAATATGAAGGCTAGAAATCTAGAAAATATAGAACATCCTTCATCCTTTATTTCAGCTCTGGTTTTAATCTATTTGAGTTGTTATTTTCTTTTCTCTTGGTTCATATTTTGAGCATATTAGAACCAATATTTTATCAATCTCATAGGTCCAGATTTTCAAATTGTGTGAACCATTGTTTTCTATCATAATCTAATCTACTGATAAGCCAAGATTGAACAGTTTGGCAAATCTTCTTCACTAGTTTATCAGCAAAAAAATTGAAAGCTATCTTAGTCATGGTTAGGTTATATGACTAACATAGTAGTGTTGTTTTTGGTAGTGGAATTTAAGCTTGCACACTTCATATTTTCTTTTCTCTTTTTTGGTATGGGGCTGTACCTTTCTTGTTTTATCCTGCCCTCTTTTTCTTTTTCTTTTGTTTTTGTCTTTTCTCTTTCTTGAACTTGGAAAAAAATGTTATATACAATGGATAAAAATCCTTGGAATTAAAATATTGGTCAACAGAAATAATGTTTGAGAACCCTACCATTAACAGTACCTCCAAAGTATTTAGCTCCATCCAATTCTTGCAGAAAGAATGCATTGTTTCCAATAGCAGATTGGATGAGATAGGGGCCTTGCCATAGGTTATCAAATTTTCCATGTTTTCCCTTATCTTCTCTTCTTGAGTCCCATTTCAAAACTTTATCACCAATTTTGAAATCACTTGCCTTGGTTCTTTTGTCCGACAGCTTCTTGATTTTTTCTTGTAGTTGTTGTGGTCTAATGTATACTTCCTCTCTGGTTTTCTGTAAATGTATAGTCTGGTTTATTCCTCTTGTTACATCATCATATTCAAACTGTACTTCTTGGATCAAATTCATGACTGGCACTCCTAAACTGGTTGGAAATATTGAATCAGTGCCATAAACTAGCTAGTAAGGAGACATTCCAATGGATTTTTTAATTGTCAATCTGTCTGCCCATAAAGCATGTACTAGCTTATTGTGCCATGATTTCTTATTATCTTCCAACAACTTCTTGATAATGTTAACCAGACCTTTATTTGATGATTGTGCAAGCCCATTACCTTGAGGGTAATAAGTTGTGGAATGACCCAATATAATCTGATACTTATGACAGAATTCTACCATCTTCTTGGAACTAAATGTAGTAGCATTATCAGTGATGATCTTTCTAGGACAGCCAAATCTGGAAAGTATATGGTTTTCAAGGAATGAGATGATGACTGAGTCTATGGAATTCCTAGATGGGATGGCTTCTATCCACTTGGTAAAATAGTCTATTGCTGTGAGGATCCATCTATGTTGGGTAGATGAGGGAGGATGGATTTCCCCAATGAAGTCTAGACCCCACTGCTAAAAAGGAGCTTCAACATTGATTGGTTGCAGAGGTAAGGGGAGCAGTTTTCTTTTGCCTTCAAATATTTGGCATTTGTGGCAGGCAATAATCATCTTATGGACATCCTGAAAGAGAGTGGGCCAGTAATAACTAGCTCTAAGGGTTTGTTGATTGTTGACTTCGAGTAGATGTGGCCTCCACATTCTCCTTCCTAAAACTCATGCTTGATCTTATCTACATCATTCTCAGGAAAACATTTAAGCAATAATGAACTAGCAGTTTTCCAATATAAACATTTATTCTAAATGTAATAATTTACAGCTTTTAACTTTAAAAATCTTGCCTTTGTTTTAGACAAACTGGGAGGAACATTGAGATTGAGAAAAACAAACAAAATGTCAGATACCAAGATGAATTTAGGAAATGATCTTCAATAATTGGAGTTAAAAACTCCTCCTATTCATCTAATGCATTAAACATGTTTATATCAAGAGCTTGGAAGTTGGATTCAACCATCATTTTTGCTAGTCCTTGACCCTTTATGAGTTTAGTGGGCTAGATTTCTAAGTCATACTCTAAAAGTATAGCAATCCACTTTCCTCTTTTTCCATCTGGATCTTGGGTCAATATGTCTTTCACTACTGAATGAGGCACAAATACTATGATGTGGGAGTGTAAAATGTAAACTTTGAAGTCCTTTAAGGCTTTGACTAAGGCAAAGGCTTGTTTTTCCATTATTTTATACTTCATAGGTTCATCTCTTAATGCCTTGCTAAAAAATGCAATGGGCTACTCTTTTCCCTTCAAATTTGTCTGTAATACGACAACAGCTATAGTGTGTTCTGATGCAAATGAAAAAATGAAGAAATTTTTGGAAAAATCAGGACTAATAAGAAGTGGTGTTTTGGTGAGTGCCTGTTTTACCAGTTCAAATGACTTCTTTGCTTCTAAGGTCCATTTAACTCCTTCTTCCTTTTTAAGCATGTTTGTTATGTTTCTAACGAGTTCAGCCAAATTGGGTATGAACCTTCCCAAGAAATTAATATTTCCAATGAAATATTGAAGTTACTTGATGTTTCTGGGATGGTTGATTTGCAATATGCCATCAATCCTCTTTGGGTCTATCCTTCTACCTTCTTCTGATATCATATGTCCAAGAATTTTTCCTTCTTGGAGACCAAACAATGTTTTCTTTGGGTTTAAGGACAGTCTAAATTTTCTGCACTTTTCAAAGACTTTTCTCAAATGTATTAGGCTTTCTTCATCTGTTTTAGAATAAACAGTTATATCATCAAGGTAAATTATAATGAAGTAACCTATTTCTTCCGAAAATGCAATATTCATGGCTCCCCGAAATGTGGCACCAGCATTCATCAAACCAAAAGGCATCTTCAAATACATGAAAGTACCCCAGGGTGTGGTAAAGGCTGTTTTAAGTTGATCATCAGCATGTACCAAAATTTGATTGTAACCTGAGAAGCCATCTAGCAAAGAAATTCTTTTGGAGCCAACTACCTTTTGTAAAATGTGATCCATTTTGGGCAAAGGATAGTTGTCCTTCAGTGAGGCTTTGTTTAAGTTCCTAAAATCAATACAAAGCCTTATCTCTCATGTTTTCTTCCTCACTGATACAAGATTAGACACCCACTCTGAGTATCTAACAGGGACAATAATTCCAGCCTCACACATATTTTTAATTTCTTTCTCTACCAGAGGTAATTTAATAGGGTTGATTCTGCGCAATTTTTGTTTAAAAGGTTTCTAGTTTTCTTTGAGGGGTATCTTATGCTGAATTATTTCTGTATCATAGAACTTTAGATCTTCATAGCTCCATGCAAACACATTAGAAAATTCCTTAAAGAGGTCAATGTATTTCAGTTTAATGTGAGCTAACAGTGTTTTAGATATTTTGATTTTTTAGGGCTTTTCCTCACCGCCTATGTTGCATTCTTCTACTTCAAATTCTATGGGTTCCAGTTTAGGATTTTTTACCACATCATTCAAGTAAATAATTTCTTCTAAGGGGACAAGCCCTTGTGACAAGCTTTGGTCTTTAGATTGGAGCAGCTCCAGGTCTTCATTTTCTAAGTCGGTGTTATTCTCTGTTTCATGACTGGATTCACAGGTTAAAAAATTTATTTTAGCAATCTTGGGAGAGTTCTCTTCCTTAACAAGTGGATTTTCTTCAATAGGACAGTCTTTATCATAATCTGAATTTGAGCTTAATGTCTCAAATTCATTTTTGGATTGTAAGAAGTCTTCTGTTTGTTTATCTCCCTCAAAAACTCGCCAGTATATTTCATTTTCTGGGACAGCTGGTCTAAATTTGACTTGGGTGGTGCATTTCTTGGTTTCATAAGGTGTAAGACAAGTTCTAGCAGCAAAGGCTAAACCATTGGCAAGGATATTTTGGTTTCTTCGGACAAAGATAAGTTTGAATTTATCAAAAGTTCTTAACAAATCCATGGCATCATCTCTATAGGCTCTAAGTCTGGGATGTTTAGCACTATATGCCTCATTTACTTGCCTAATGATCAATTCAGAATCCCCAAGAATCTTTATCCTTTTGGCCCCTAGTTTTGTCAATAAATGCAGGCCTAAAAGGACAGCTTCATACTCAGCTATGTTGTTGGTACATTGAAAGTTTAATTTGTAGGAATTCCCCTCAGCATGATTATTTTGTGTGTTGTGTAACCATATGCCAGCTCCTGCATCATTTTTAGTGCAAGACCCATCAAAATTCATGTTCCAAAGAGGACTGTTTTAGATTTGAGATTTCTTTCATTATTGTCCTCTTTGTCTTCTTTATCATTCTGTTTTGTACAAGGGTCTACAATATATTTCTCTGTGTTTTGGTCCTTAAGGTTTTCAATTTTTTGAGGTTTTACATCCTCACTTTCATGATCTACGTTATTCATATGATTGTATTGGACCTCAAGACCTCTAATCTGTTTGCTGTGAATTTCCCAATCAATAGACTTTTTTTTAATTTCCTCTCTATTTTCCTTATCATCCATGACTGCAACTATGTTTGAATGTGAAGTGATTACAACATTTGATGTTTTTCCACTAATTAGTTCTTGCTCTCTTGGAATATCATCATTAAAAAGAATAAAAGAGTTAAGGTCAGTGTGAATGGAGTAAAGAGGGGAATTCTCTAGTCTATCTTGGTTACTTACCATATATTTCATGTGTGTTTCCCTATAGATTTTTCTAGGTTGACTGAAGACAGGGATAGTGGCATAAGTCATATCCATCTGCATTGTACCTTGTAACTTAGCACCCCACGATCTTGAGAGGAGCATGACATATTTGGCGGATATATCAGCCACTACAATGTCCATTACTAAACTTTTGGCTGGTATTTGGGCTAAGTTGACACACAGATCCTTTATTAGGCCTAGCCATCTCACCCTACTTGAGTCAAAAGAATATAAATCTTTTTAGGGTCTAGTCACCTCTAAGCCTAATCTTTCCATTATCACCTTGGGAATGAGGTTGTGTAATGCTCCTGAATCAAGCATGGCATTATGTAAAATATTATCATGAATGTTTAAGTTGATGTAGAAAGGAGGGGTGGTTCCTTCTTGAAATTTCCCTTCGATTTTCAGTCCAAAAATTAGTTATGGGGTGTCATCATTTAAGTTTATTGTGTCATCAATATCTTCTATGTTCAAAGCTTTCAAAATTTGACCTCTATATACATTTTGGGTGACTAATTCAATGAGAGGGACAGAGATTTTGATTTTGGATATTTCACTCTCTAGGCTGAAGGGGATCTGGTTTTTCAACATGTTTAGTTCAGCCTTCTTAGTCATTATCTGATCAACAACTTCAGCTTGCTGATTTTTATTGTTTACAATAGTTAGAATGGTTTTTTTAGGAGCATTAGCTGAGGTGATAGTGCTACTAGGGTTAATACTCCGTTTTTCACTGGTTTGAGCATTTTTCCCTTGGTTTAAATCAGAATTTACAACCACTGTTTTATGATTTTCAATTGTCTTTTTGGGTGTATTTTCGGGGTTGTTTTTGGCAGATTTATCAGAGGTTTTGTTCTTGGGAGTTTCTTGATTCTTTTTACTTCCAAGGTCATACTGTTTAGGTGACCCTATGATGGCATTTTCAGAATATTGATCATAATAGTCAGTTTGTAGTCTTCTGTCATCATAAGGTGTATACAGACCTTGTTTTCTTTCATAAATGAGATCAGAATCCTCATTACTTACTCCCAACATATTCATGTTGTAATCCTCTATTTGTTCATTGGTTTATTCATCCTCATTAACATAATTTTCTTGGAAAGGAGGTCTGATCTGTTGATCATCCTCTCTTTTTCTGTTTTGAGGTTGATTTCTCCTAAAGTTATAATTTTGATTTTGAGACTGATTTCTATTTTGGGGGGCTGATTGGTTTTCTCTAGATTGTTCTCTCTCAAGTATGCTCATTTTCTTCATCATTACCTCCATCATTCTTTCCATTTTTTAGCTAGATGTGGAGGGTGTAGTTTCCTCCCTAAATGATACTTTCTTTTCATTCCTCATCCTAGATCTTTTCTCAATCAGATTCATTTCCATAGCTAGAGCTCTCTTCTGCATGTCTTCTAAAGTCAAGGGGTCTCTTTCTCTTAGCTGATAGGCCATTTCAGGATCAAATCCTTTGAGAAATTTTGCCAAGGCTGAGCCTTGAGGAGGTTTCAACTCTGGGGGTAGTGCATTATAAACACTGTTGAACCTAGTGCAATAATTTTGAACACTTTCCCCAGTGTTTCTTTTAAGGTTATTGTAGTTTGAAAGTATTTGAAGAGGGTTTTTTAGGACTTCCCATTTGTTTAGGAATGACTGATGAATAGTCTGAAGGTCATTAATACTATGAGGGGTTAAGCCTTTAAACCATTTTCTTGCTTCTCCCCCTAAGCTTTGAGCAAACAATCTGAGTTTGAAAGTTTTATCACCAATCTCATTTCTGTCAAAATGGTCATTCATCTTATCCACATATTGTGAAGCAGTAGTTGCGCCACTAGCATCATACAATGGTATTTTGGACTGATAGTCCTATGGCAGATTGAATAAAGGTAAAGGAAGGACTAGAGGGGCATATCATGTTGCCATGATAGGAGGTTGCGGGAAAAACGGGGCGTTTACAAGTGGAGGATGTAAGTTGGGAGGGGGTTGATGGAATGAGGTGGTTTGAATAGTGGGTGTTTGAAGAAAATATGTGGATGGATCAGCAAGAGACTGTTGAGCGGATCTTGGATGAGAGAAACAAAAACTATGAACAATATGGAAATCGGGAGGGGTAGTTTCTCTGCTACCAGGATGTTCATCTCTATCTTGGGATGAAGGTGGAGACTTAAAATATATTTGATCTATATCATCAAGTGACCTGGTTCTGAATGGATTTCTTAAGTCAACATGTGAATCTTGTAGAGATGTAAGGTCTTTAGGAACAGAATTAGCTCTATAAACTGGCCTGACAACAGTTGAATTTTTGGCTTTAGGAGACTTCCTAAGTATACTTTTTGGATTTTCAACTATCTCAGGAGGGTTTGGGTCAAGATAGGCTCTAGTATGAACTCTTCTAGAACCCACTATTCCATGTTTGCAAACCCAATAATAAGAAAATTTCACCCAATATGACAATCTTTGTTAGGCTAACTGATCTTTTAACATGACAACTCAATCATTAAATTTTCCTTAACTGATTTTATATGATGTTTATGATATAAATGGGTTTCCTAGTGGAATGTTTAGGTCTATTTAGGTTTGTGGAGTCACCAGGTGGAAATTTTTAGCTTTAGAAGGTAAAAAATTTTATGGTCCACCACCCTTAATAGGTTTGAATACCAATCTGAAATATTTTTTGGTTTTCTGAGTTTTTGTAGTCCTATGGGTTATGAGAGTGTCCTAAATCTATTTCAGCACTTAGCTACGGTGATGAGACAAATAGAGTTTACTTTGTGGCTTACTAGATCATTTCTCCAAGGTTTGATAAGGGTATGTAAGGATCCTAAGGAGTACTTAGATTGCCACTGATTCAGACAAGTCCTAACATAATAACCAATATGCTTGGTAGTGCTTGGAGAAAAATATTGATTTTGAACTGAATACTAAGTGTTTTTTTTTAAGGATTCTACTCAGAATTCCCCAGTATGGTCGCCAGTATGATGGTGTCTTCGTAGTTTGCAAGATTGACAAGTACAAACGCTGCAGAGCCTACATCAAAACCGCTTTGGAATTTGAGGACCTAGCCATCCTAGATTCAGAGAGGGATCTGTTGTGTAACCAACTTTAAAAATAGAAGAAAAGATATATCAACGCCTTAGAAATAAGCCACTTCGAGGGGGAAACCTCCAATACATTACATAAATTAAAAATTCTTGGATGATACAATTTACAAAACCTCCTTTCTATATATAGGACTCCATGTGGCCATAATGTAATCCTAGTGGGCCACAATGTAATCCTAGCTGACCTAACAATAATAATTTAAGGGCACAATAATAACAAAATGGGTGTTACAAGGGTACAATAATAACAATAAGGGGGTTACACTAATAACAATAAGGGACTATACTAGTAATATAGGGACCTAACATTCCCCTCTCCTTCAAAAAAGTGTTGTCCTCAACGCTTGAGTAGCTCTGTGTGCTTCTGTATAAACTTCTTATCCTCCCATGTAGAATCTTCAGTGGGTAAGTTCTTCAATTTGATGAGATACTCTGAAATTGATCGATTCCATAGCTATCGAGTTCTTGTTTCCATGACCGCTTCAGGTTCCAATATGATTTTTCCTTCCTCATCAAGTTCTGGAAATATTGTTTGAACTGGAAGATTTTCACCTATAACGTTCTTTAAGCATGAAACATGGAAAACTGGATGCACTCGCGAAGAAGCAGGAAGCTCCAATTTGTATCCCATAGTACCAATCTTTTGCAACACCTTGTAAGGACCATAGTACCTTGGCAATAATTTATTATCCTTCTTAGCTTGCTTGCGGGACATTTGTTTGTATGGTTGTAGCCGTAAAAATACCCAATCTCCTACATCAAAACTTCTCTCGCTGCGATGTTGATCTGCCTGTTGTTTCATTCGATTTTGTGCCAAATTCAGGTTATCCTTTAAGAGTTGGAGAAATTCTTGCGATGCGGCCCGTCAATCTTCAACATGAAACTTGAATTTTCCCTTAAATATGATGTGATGGATGGTGGATGATATCCATAAAGTGCCATAAATGGGGTCATTTTTTCTGCAGTATGGAAGGAAGTGTTATACCACCATTCAGCAAGAGGTAACCACTTTACCCATTGTGTTTGTTTATTAGATACAAAACAACAAATATATCCTTCTAAAAATTCACTATCTTAGTTTGACCATTGGATTGAGGATTATAAGATGATCTATGAGCTAATTTACTAGCAAAACAAGAAAATAAATCCGTCCAAAAATTTCCAGTAAAAATGGGATCTCTGTCGCTCACAATAACCCTTGCGCTTCCATGTAGCTTTTGAATTTTGTCCATAAATGTAGTAGCAACTGTACTTGCTTTAAATGGATGAGATAAGGCACAAAAGTGTGCATACTTGGTAAGTCTATCAACTACCACCATGATGACACTCTTTTCTTCGGGCTTAGGTAAACCTGTGATAAAATCCCTTGAAATATCCTCCCAACGTTGACTTGGAATGGATAAAGGTTGTAGAAGTCTTGGGGTCTTAATTGTCTCAACTTTATTCTGCTGGAAAACCAAACATTCTGCCACAAAATTTTGAATATCAGATTTAAGGCCATCCCAAAAAAAATCTTTCTTCACCTTGTGGTAAGATTTTAAAAATCCACGAAATTGTCCTCTAAGGAGAAGTGTGCAATTCCAAAAGAATCTTTTATTTTAGTTGGGAATTATTACAAAAATATAAGCGATATTTGTATCATAAGGAATCATTTTTTCAACTAAATGTATTAGATGTACTAGAATCTTCTTGCAGCTTTTGAATGAGTGTCCACACTTCTTCGTCCTTCTTCCATTCGTCCCTTGCTTCGGTTATCCAATCTAGTTGGATAATATATATGGCACAAAGCAATGCTTCCACTTCTTCATTTTTTCTTGAGAGTGCATCTGCAACAACATTTAGCTTCTCTTTTTTGTAGATTATTTCAAAGTCATAACCCAACATCTTTGTGACCCATTTTTGTTGTTATTATGAAGATAGTCTTTGTTCCAAAAGTGTTTAAGACTATCATGATCAGTTTATACCTTGAAGTGCCTTCCCAATAGGTAAGTTCGCCATTTCTTTAGTGCATGCAGTATTGCTAACATTTCCTTCTTGTTGGGGTTCCCATGTTTTGGCAGATTTAGCAATACCAAAAGATGAGATAACATCAAACCACTTTGGGGCCCTAGGATCTAGCCCTCCTGGACCCGGAGAGGGATCTCTCCAAATAGAGCAAAGAATGATAAATCTTTGAAAGCTCAAATTGAAATGTTAGGCTAGTTATGAAGCGCAAAACGGGGTTTTAAAATGATTTGGTTGGTTGGTTGCTGGGTTGGTCAGGAGATCATAGACTGAGAAAGAAATGGGAGGAAAGGAAACAAGGCAGCTGGATGTTTCATCAAAGAGGATAGGCCTAGACAGTGCCATCCATTGGGCTATGGAGTCATGAAAGGAAATTACTTGCATCCACTAGCCAAGGCTTTCAAAGGGCAAGTCATCTAATACTAAAGGATCTTTTAGATTAGATGACTTGCCCTAGATGACTTGCCTTTGGAAAGCTGCTGTGGCTGGTTGCAGTATTTCCCTTTCCTCCATGGCAATGGCTGTCTGCTGGCAGAAACTTCGTGTTGTTCCTTTCTACATTTCTCCCGATCTATCTCTAGCTCTCTCGTGACCACTCAACAATCATTTTAAAACCTCACATTCTTCATAACTAGCCTATCTCATTTGAGCTTCAAGTATATGGGTGCATACACTAGCAATCCCTATATTTGAGAGGCTAAATGCAGGACTAAAAAGTGGTTGTCATTGTCTTAACTTTAATGCTATATCCCCAGCAAAACATGGGAACTAATAGCGACTCCCCTTTGAGGACGAATCGGTGGCTTTGATTTGGTAAACCACTGTGGTGGATAGTAAGTTGTAAATCATCCACCTGGAAACTCCACAATTCCTGAATGATTAAAAGACTCCGCTGGTAATCAGCTGGCCACTGATTATCTGTGGTTTCACACAAGACTCCACTGGGAGACCATGTCGCAGTACAACATCATCCGTGCCAAAGATCCAGTCACTTCGCTAATGGAGGACTCTGAACAATGTGTGGAAATAGATCCAAGCCTCATAGCAGAGTTTCGGAGTGGAATAGCGAGTGTACTGGTAGAAATTGAATGGGAGAACCTTCCAAAGATTGTCCCTCTCAGCTCAGTACTCAATACTCTACCTGCGCTTAAGAAGATGTTTCTCGACTTGGTGGTTGAGAGATATGAAGCTGAGCTCGAACTTTTGAGATCACAAGAAATATCTTACGAGTTCAGAGACCCGAGGGCCTTTTTGGAAAGTCTCCCGCCCCCTAAGAATGAAGATATTCCACTGCTCTTCGAAATACAAGAAGAAGAGGATCCGGTTCTCATGAGTCACTTTGAAGACGCAGTGGAAAATGCAATAATCAAAGTTGCCCAGGATAAAGACAGCCTACCAAGCTTGGGAGGCCTAAAAGAATAAAATGTACATCATACGTGCGTGGATCACGTGGCTGTTAATACATGAGCCACGATTTTCTGAATGCTCGACGTGATCCTTAGCAATACGCCCGGTCGTCGAGAATGGTCCTCACGTGGTGACCCACAGTTTGAAAAACCACATGCGAGTGCGGAGTGTGGTTATCTACGGCAGAAGCTGAATAGTGCTCATATCCTTTTTCACTACTGCTTGATTGGCTGTATTGGCTTTATCATATCACCTAGAACATCAGATATTTCCAATTAGAGTAGGGTAGGTATAAAATCTCAATAAAGCTCAGCCTATGAGAAAGTAGATTAGTTGTCTCAATTTCTGTCTTAGAATGTAGAGAAGGAACCTGCTAGACAGTTTAATCCTAGCAGGTAGTAGTGTAGGTAGAGAAACATATGAGGCCAACAGTCTAATCTGGTCTCATGGAGTAATAAGGGTAGAAATAGAATAGGTTTATTTTTCCTGTTTGTAAAAAATGATGATGTAAAAGGGTCTGCAAGTCCAAATGCACCCAAGAAGAAAAATGTTAGGTCTATAGTGTGGGTAGGTAGTTGTTTGGGAAGTGTTTCCGCTGATATGTTGTCTTCATAGCTTGTGGCAGCAGATCAAAGAAAGAAAAGGATGGTTCAAGCAGCAGGCATCTGGCCTACACCGATAGATCATCTTCTGAATTCTTGACTCCTTCAAGAAGAAGCCATCCCCATGTGGAGCCACTGTTAGCCCCCCTATGAAATTTTTGACAAGAAAATAGGGGGCTAAATCATTGTTGAGTCTTAAAGGAATGCATTTCCTCTGAAAACACAGTCTCCTTGAAGCCTCCTTGTGCCTTTGCCCTTTTCCTTTGATAATTCCCTACTGGCGATTTCCATAATAAAGCCTCTCTGTGGCGAACTTGAAATGCCCAAAGAGCCCCCTTTCCCTTCTTACTTCACCCCCATTGCTTCTCCATTTTATCCCCCTTGTCTTCCCCTTATATTTCCCTTCTTACCTTTCAAATTCCCCCAAAGATCCCCTTAAAATTCTTCCCCTAACCTTTGTTGGCCATTTTTCCCCTTCATCCCTCTATCGTTTCCCTTTCAAACCCTCAAATTCCATTAAAATGGGTTAAAACCCACTTTCCGACTATATTATAGGGCTTAGCCCCTTTTCCGCCAGCCCCTTAACCACTTCCCCCACATGCCCCGGCGCTGGGACCAAGCGCTTAAGTCCCAAGTGCTAATCGCAATCGGAACTATCGGCGGAAGGCAAATCCCTTTGTAAAACTCTAAAACCCCGATGCGATTGTTTTAACACATAAGTCCCGCGATGAGTTTTGGTCCGTTGATCTGTCGTAAAGATCGACGGCGGAGCGCTAATCGCAAGCCCCCCGCCCATCGCAATTGCAACATCCACATCATGCCTACGATCAATCCCGCGACCCATACCTACGATCTCGATCCTGCTGTCCCTCCGATCTATTCTTGACCGTTGATCTATCCTGCAGATCCAACGGCCCTGTGCCAATCGCAAGTCCCCTTCCGATCACAATCACAAACCGTCTCGTCCAACTCCCGATTGCGATGCTCCGATTCAATCACGGCCGTCCATTCTTCCCGCAGATCAACGGTCCTGCGCCAATCGCACCCTCCGCCCGATCACTAATCGCAAGTCCTTCCGTTTCCCTCCCTATTTAATCCTGACCGTCCATTCCCCCCTCGATCCAACGGTCAGCGCTCTCTCCGCCCAATCGCAATTAGAACTTTCAATGTGTGTCACCCCTATCCCCCTCCAATTGCGATTGCCTGATTGCATCATAGCCGTCCGTTCCCCTGCTGATCCGACGGCCATCGCACTTCCCATTTCCTCTGATCGCAAGTCTCCCTGCCTTCGCCCGATTGAATCGCAGTCGTCCATCCTTTCCAGATCTGACGGTTTAGGTTTAATCGCCTTCCGCTCCGTCGCCCCTCTCCATCTCCCTCTGATTAAATGTGGACCATCGATCTGATCCCAGATCCGATGGTTGGTGTCTAATCGCAACAATCCTCTAATCGCAATCAGAACTTTTTGAATATGTGTTGCGATTGACGCTCGCTCCGACCTCTGATTGCGATGGTGCCGATTGGATCCTGGCCGTAGATCTTCCCCAGATCTGACGGTTCTGATCTATTCGCCCTCTGCCTCCGTTGGGTCCCACATCCAAGGCTCCGCCCCTTATTTGTTGGCTATTTCCTTTGTAATTCACCCAAACGCTAAACTTTGGGTTTTACACTATGCGTTCATTTCTCCACTCCTCTCCGCTGTTTCCACTGTTTCTTCACCGTTCCGCCACCGTTCCTCTGCCTCCACAGTATTTCTCCACCACTGCCCAGGTTTATGTTATTATGTAGGCAGCACATAGAGGCCAATTCAGCGGCCAAACGAGACAACAGAGGCGGGTTAGAGGGGATTTGAGCCCGTAATTGAAGATTAATGGTTATAATCTCGCATTCAAAGGATTCAAGCACAGTTTGAAGACTTTAGTATGCAAAGAGTCTTATCTGTGTTTAAATATCAACAAAGTACTCTTTTCCAGAAGGTCATCCTCCTACAAGAAGATCTCCATACCTCCTCGAGCCCATAAGCAATTAAATACACATACAGGAGCTTCATTAAAGACTGTCTGAGCAGCAGTAATGGAGGAATGGAGAAACCGTGCAGATCTTTCCTCCAGTTCATTTATTCAGAAGGCTAGCGCAGAGCTCCAAGCACCAGAAAGGACCCCAAAGAAATATCCGAGGTCGATCTCGGCCTGACAGAGACTCCCCATGCGGATTACAAAGTACACACAGCGATGTCGAAAGCCATTAAGTGGTATGGGCGTGAACACTTCCGCCTTACTATCTTAATGAGTCTCATTCAATTGTTCACCTACTTCTGTTTCTTCCTCTTCTCCTATAATAATTCCCAAGAACAAATTGTAAAGGTTGTTGTTGTTGCCTTGCTACGTAGTTGCGGTTAGAGGGATTCGTTTTGACTGTTAGGACAGTCTTGGGAGGGAGTAGCAGAGTAGTATTGTGTAATAGGCTGGGAGGAAAGTCTGGATTTTATCAGCCATTGAGCTCAAATGTACATGATTGGTTTTGCATTATTAATCAAGCATATTTCACAGGATCCTGGTCTATTACTATTGGTGATGTTTCCTAACTCTGTTATTTACATTTTCATATTGTTTCATGTTCTTCTGTTAGGCAACAGAAGTATAACATAGGATTCACCCTTGTTAGGTGCCCTATGTTTCCTTCTCTCCCTACCTTTATGTTTTCTACTTCATGTGCTATCTGAGAATGGTTTTCAGTTGATTTAACCAGCGCAGTGGATGTTATTGCCTGCTGGCTGATGTATGAATTAGTTGAAGCTATTCCTAGATGTTCTTGAGGGGTTTTCAGCTGGAAGGTTTGGGAACACTAGGGATGAGTGTTAGCCCTATCCACTAGGATCCTTGCACGACCAGCTGACCTTTCTAATATCCCTTTGTTTATCTTATCTCTGTTTTCCCCTTGGAGTTGCTAAAGCAGACCTGGAGTTAAATGACCTCTGGTCTGATCTATAAGCAGCCCCTTTGTCCCTTTGAGAGCTGCCCTAGAGTATGTCCAAGCAGGTCTGGAGTTAAATGACCTCTGACCTGATCTATAGATAGAAATTTGGTTGTCTTTCCTTCTTTCACTTTCTCTCCTTAATGTTCCACCCCACCATCTAATATAAAAGATCCTTTAGTATTAGATGACTTGCCCTTTGGAAGCCTTGGCTAGTGGATGCAAGTAATTTCCCTTTCATGACTCCATAGCCCAATGGATGGCATGGTCTTGGCCTATCCTATTTGATGAAGCCTCCTGCTATTCTGTTCCTTCTCTCCCATTACTTTCTCAGCCTATGATCTCATGACTCAACCCAGCAACAAACCAACCAAATTATTCTAAACCCCCTTCGTGCTTCATAACTAGCCTAACATTTCAATCCGAGCTTTCAAAGATTTATCATTCTTTGCTCTATTTGGAGAGATCCCTCTCCGGGTCCAGGAGGGCTAGATCCTAGGGCCCCAAAGTGGTTTGATGTTGTCTCATCTTTTGGTATTGCCAAATCTACCAAAACATGGGAACCCCAACACTTCTCATAAAAAGGTTTCTGTAAATACTTTCCTTTGATTGGATGAATTTCAAAAGCAATGGGTCTTCCTTCCTGCATTAAAATAGCACCAATTCTATTTATTGAGGCATCACATTGCACAATAAAGGTTTTTGTGAAGTCTGGCGTAGCTAAGACCGGTGCTACGCACATTGCCTCTTTAAGATGTTCAAAGGCCTTAGTTGCTTCAGGAGTCCATGAAAATGCATCTTTCTTCAATAATGTTGTTAGAGGTGCTGTTATTCTCCCATAATTCCTAACAAACTTGCGATAATACCCTGTTAACCCAAGAAATCCTCACAACTACTTTATGGTTGTGGGGACTTTCCATTCCTTAATGGCTTTAATTTTGTTAGGGTCTACTTTAACACCCTCGTGAGATTTAATATGACCCAGATATTCCACCTCTTGTACTCCAAAGAAACATTTGGATGTTTTTGCATATAATTGTTTCTCCTGCAATAGTTTGAGCACCCTGTCAACATGTTCAACATGATCCTTCCAAGACCTGCTATAGATTAGTATATCATGAAAAAATACTAGCACAAATTTTCTAAGGAAGGGTTTGAAAATGGAATTCATCAACCCTTTAAATGTAGAAGGTGCATTGGTAAGGCCAAAAGGCATGACCAAAAATTCATAATGACCCTCATGAGTTCGAAATGCTGTTTTTGGAATATCTTCAGCCTTCATTCTAATTTGATGATATCCTGAACGAAGATCCAACTTGGTAAAATAAATTGCTCCATGTAATTCATCCAATAATTCATCAATCACAGGAATGGGAAATTTATCTTTAATGGTGAGCTTATTGAGCTCTCTATAATCCGGACACATTCGCCATGATCCATCCTTCTTGTGTACCAATACTACAGGAGCAGAGAAAGAACTTTGACTAGGTTGAATTATACCTACCTCTAACATTTCTGCAATCATACGTTCAATTTCGCTCTTTTGGAAGTAAGGATATCTATAAGGCCTGATGTTTGGAGGAACACTTCCTGGAATCAAATTAATAGCATGATCATGATCACGAATAGGTGGGAGTCCTTTGGGAGTTTCAAACACCTTGGAATGATTGTCCAAGACTTGTTGGAGATCTATAGAAATAGATGATTTTGATGTTGGAACTTCTAGTGAGCATAATTGTGCAATTAGGCCTCGTTGTTCTTTCTTTAGAAGCTTTGTCATGACATTAGAGCTTATTATCTTTCCTGGATTCCCCACAACACCTCGTAATTCGACTTCCTTTCCTTCTGAAAGAAATTTCAAGAAAATTTGTTGAAAATTAAAAGCTATCGTCCCCAAAGATTGTAACCATTTTACTCCTAGTACAACATCAACACCTCCCATAGGAATGGAAAGCATTGGACTAGTCAATACATATTCCCCCATGGTTAGCTTGATATTATGGCATTTTCTAGAGCAATTTATAGTTCCTCCATTTGCAACCATCACTTGACATTCTGGTGCGGGGTATAGGAAACAATTTAATTCCTTGGCTACCTTACAATGAATAAAATTATGGGTGCTACCTGAATCAATCAACACTATTACCTTTTTCTTCTTGATATCTCCTTCTATCTTGAGAGTTTGAGGAGTGGTAATTCCTGCCAGTGCATTACACGATATGGTCGGATTCATTTCTTCCTCTTCTAGGGCTGGTTCCTCGTGTATATCCTCTTCTTGTTCATTTTCTTCTTCCTCTTCACAATCTATGTAAAATAATTTCTTCTCAGCACACTTATGACCTTTAGTGTATTTGCTATCACAAATGTAGCAAAGCCCTTTTGCTCTTTTTTCTTCCAATTGTTGTGGTGTCAACCTTGTAGGTTGTGGAAATCTAGGCGTAGCAACACTTCCTTCTTTATATAATTGAGTGGTAGGCTTCCTTGTCACCATTATTTTACATTCAACTTTTCTTGCCAACCTGAATGCCTTCTCCAATGAATCCGGTTCCAAAACGCGAACTTCATGTTGGATGTTATCCTTTAAAGTGCCTATGAAGAGGTCGATCCTGTGTTCCTCTGGAATATCAGTTACCCTTATATTCAATTTTTGGAAGTCCTCAATATGCTGCCCCACTAAACCCTTTTGTTTGAGATTTATCAATTGGCTAAAGAAGGTGTTGCTCTTTGTATCCTCATAATGTGCTATCATTTTCTCCGTAAAAATTGACCAAGTGACAATTTTTTTACGGGAGCAAAGCCATCGATACCATACAAATGTATTTTGTTGTAAATGTAAAGTTGCAATGTGTACCTTTTGTGTGTTTTGCACATTATTGAGATCAAAATATTGCTCCATCTGTAGTATCCATGTTACAGGATCCTTTCCATCAAACTTCCTCATATCCATTTTTGGAATATGGTGCTTCTTCCCGCCAACATTAGAGTTTATGAAATCACGATTAACATTTATTTTGTTCTCATCATGAGGTTCTTCTACTATCTTTTCACCATTAGGAAACATTTCTTGTATCAACTTTGTCAAACCTTCGATGTCTGCTTTTAGATCATTCTTCATGTTTTCCATGTTGTCTTTCATTTCATCCATCTTAGCTTCCATGCCAGCTTCCATGCCATCCATCTTAGCTTCCACGCCTTTCTTCAAAGCTCTGATACCAAATGTTGTGTAACCAGCTTCAAAAATAGAAGAAAAGAGATATCAACGCCTTAGAAATAAGCCACTTCGAGGGGTCAACCTCCAATACATTACATAAATGAACAATTCTTGGATGATACAATTTACAAAGCCTCCTTTCTATATATAGGAGTCCTTGTGGCCATAATGTAATCCTAGTGGGCCACAATGTAATCCTAGCCGACCTAACAATAATAATATAAGGGCACGATAATAACAAAATGGGGGTTACAAGGGTACAATAATAACAATAATGGGGTTACACTAATAACAATAAGGGACTATACTAGTAATATAGGGACCTAACATGATCTCTCTATTTATTTGTTTAAAGATGTGATCTTTAAGGTTTGAAGTGTAATTTTAGTCTAGTTATGAAGAACAAGGGTTTTTGTTTGTTTTGTTTGGTTGGGCAAGGATATAATGAAGATGAAGGAAGTCTTTATGAAGGGTGAAGATGTGAAATAGGTGAAGGAATGATTCAGCTGATAAGATAGGAAAGGAGAAACATCAATCCATTGGGCTATGGAGTTATAATAGGCTTTAATTGGACAGCAAGGTTCAAGAGTGGTCCATGGGGAAAGTCATCTATGTCAAAGGATCTCTTTAAGTTGATTTTATGGAATGAAACATTAAAAAGTGGAGTGAAGGAAATCAAACAGATGAAGGAACAAAGAAAAACCTAAGATCAGGTAAAGACTTTTAACTTAGCCTACTTTTGGCATGCACTTAAGGAAAGACACAAAGTAATCTAAGATCAGGTAAGTACTTTTAAACTAGCCTTCTTTTGATGTAATTTCAAGAGAAAACATTTAAAACACACAAAACATATTAAGATCAAGTAAATAATTTTAAATTATCCCGATTTCAGCATATTCAAATGAAAACATTCATGATAACACAAAAAAAGTAGTCTAAGATCAGGTAAGTACTTCAAAACTAGCCTGCTTTCAACATGCTCTTAAGGGAACTTTTCAAAGAAACTATTGGAGAAGAAACCAGAGGATAGGGCTAACCATAGACTTCCCTAGTTCAATATTTAATTAGAAAACTTATCAAGGACATTCAAAAACAACATCTCAAGATGTACTCAAGAAACATGGGCTCACCAACACTTCCATGGTTATACTCTATTGAATCATCTTTAAATAAACAATCAGCAAAAAACATAAAGGATAAAGATTTTCAGTGAGATTTAGGGTACTTTAGAAGTAAATCCTAATCTATATTTTTTGTTCTTTATCAAAGAAAAGTGGACAGAATGGGAACAAAAGAAAATAACAATTTATAGTGAAGAACAAATCACCATTGACATAGACCAAGATCCCATAAATCAGCTATTTCTATTTGATGTTCAAACCAGTTACAATCTTCATGTCCAATGGGTCTCTATAGCTTCAAACTTCTCATCTCAGCTTATGTTTCTTCAATTACAAGCAGAGCTATAGCAGCTTCAAAATTCTATTTACATGCAACAAATATCCAGATACCAACCCCTATAATGTCTTCTATAGCAGTATTTATAGAAGAATGAGGAGGTGGAGTGTAGGAAGGGTTCATTAGTTCAATTAATACAGAGTAATGGTGCCTTGACCTTTGGGAGGCCTAAGGGAGAATATTTCGAGTGCTCGTCTCTGTTTCAATGTTTTTACATTGGATTTCATCAACCTTGGTTATTATTGTTGACTTCGGAGGCTGTAGTAGGTAGAGCATAAATTCTGAGCTGTTTTTTGGCAAAAGATATCTAATTGTGCATTCATTGTGCATTATTTTGCAAAAATAGATCTGCAGGTGGCATTTGAGTAGTTGGGGATTCAATTAACGCCTCTGAGGTGGCACTAAGGTGTCCTTCATTGTTTTGTCTTCTTTTACTTCCCTTCAAACACTGATTTAATTTAATATTGTGTTTATGCCTGATTAGGCTCTCTGTTTAGCACTAAGCCTTTTTAGACCATATTTCGAATTTTGATGGTTGTGCTTGTTTGCTTTATCTATGTTTAACACCTTTAATCCTTTGATTATGCTTTGATCCTTCAATTGATTGATGCTCACTGTGTTTCTGTTTGCTGGCAGGTGCATGGGCGCGTCGAGGGTTTCATGGTATAACCAATGCTCATGAGGCACGGGTCAAATCATGGTTTTGAACCCTATGGATTCCTTTTCTTCATGAATACTTGCCTGAGGATCGTCATCCTTGGCCCTTGGTCACCTTATCATCACTGTGGGATGGCTCTGCAGCCCATTTTCCATGTTTGCCTGCAACATAAAACATAAACCATATTATAAAACCCTGCGAGAATGGGGGATAACTACGTTAGAGGTTAATGAGGGTGAGGAGCAGTGAGGGGGAAAAAGGCTTTATAGCGGCAAAGGGGGCTTTTGAAAAAAAATGGGCCAGAAAACTAGTTCAAAACAATATTTGGCACGTATTGGGTGAAAGAATTTTTCGCAATACCATGAGTGGTTATCGCATAATCAAAAGGTAGTAAGTGGTTTTTCCCAAAGGCAATGTGATTCCATACATCAGTCGACACCTGTATTTTTTGATACCATCGATTTTGCAAAATTTTGAAGCATTAAACCCTGGGCACAGAAATTTTGCGATATGCGTCGTCAACCGTTGGATCGGAGGTTCCAGATCCAATGATGCAGAATGAGTGCGATGAAAAAGTTGTGCGTTGAGTCGTTGGAGTGGAGGCCAGGTTTCATAATTAGATTGGGCAGGCATTTATATATCGTGGATGGTAGGCCCCGGTGGAGCTGGGTCATCAGGTTTAATGTGGACCATTAGATCAAATGGATTGACGGATAGGATTCACTCGCAAGGGTGAGTAAATGATAAGATTTGGAAGGAAGGGAGAATAGGATAAAGGGGCGTGATGGTCGTTGATCTATTTAGATGAATGGTCCAAGGTGAACAGTGGGCTTTTCAAATAATGAAAAGAAAATATACAAGAAAAAGGGATCGGGGAGGAAAGAGAGGGCTTAGTGCCGAGTGCGAAACTGGGGCATATGGAGAGATGCGTGACCAGGAGCGATGTTGAAAGATCTTAGTCCTTAAAGTGCTTGGTTATATCACTGAGATTTTATGGGGAGCAGAGGATGAGGGCTAAGCTGAAAAAGCGCTTAGGACTTATTTGTTTGCAGAATGGGTTTTTAGCCTAAAAAGTTGGATTTTTTGGCTTTTTAGGGGTTCCAATGGGAGGGAAAGGAGGTTTTCAAAACTGATAAAGGGAATTTATAAGTTTTGAAGGAAAAAATAAATGATATGAGGGGGAATATGAGGGTAAAAATGGAGGGGAAGAAGATGGAAATAGGCCATAAAAGATAGTTTTCTTTATAAACAGCAAGGTCCTTGAGGGTTCCATAGTGAAAAAGCAGTGAAGATTAATCTCAAGGATAAAGAAAATCATAAGACTTCAAGAATGAGAATTTTTTCATAAAAATAATATCTTGAAGGTTTGAGACTTATTTTAGCCATCATTTTCTCAATCAAAATTTACTGATGGCTAACAAGGTTAAGGTTAAGGTTAAGGTTCTGGTTAGGCTAAGGTTAAGGTTAAGGTTAAGGTTAGGTTAAGGTTACGGTTAGGTTAAGGTTAAGATTAGGTTAAGGTTAAGGTTAAGGTTAAGGTTAATGCTAAGGGTAAAGTTAAGGTTAGGGTTAGGTTAAGGTTAAGGTTAGGTCAAGGGTAAAGTTAAGGTTAGGGTTAGGTTAAGGTTAAGGTTAAGGTTATGGTTAGGATAAGGTTAAGGTTAAGGTTAAGGTTATGGTTAGGTTAAGGTTACGGTTAGGTTAAGGTTAATATTAGGTTAAGGTTAAGGTTAAGGTTAATGTTAAGGGTTTGGTCAAGGTTAGGGTTAGGTTAAGGTTAATGTTAAGGGTTTGGTCAAGGTGAGGGTTAGGTTATAGTTAAGGTCAAGGTTAAGGTTAAGGGTAAGGTTAAGGTTAGGTTAACATTAAGATAAGGATAAGGTTAAGGGTTTGGTCAATGTTAGGGTTAGGTTATTGTTAAGGTTAAGGTTAGGTTAAGTTAAGGTTAAGGTCAAGGTTAAGGGTAAGGTTAAGGTTAGGTTAAGGTTAATATTAAGGGTTTGGTTAAGGTTAAGGGTAAGCTTAATGTTAAGGTTAAGGTTAAGGTAAAGGTAAGGTTAAGGTTAACCTTGACCTTGACCTTAACCTTAACTATAACCTAACCCTAACCTTGACCAAACCCTTAACCTTACCCTTACCCTTAACCTAACCTTAACTAAACCCTTAACCTTAACCTTAACATGACTAAACCCTTAAGGTTATGTTAAGGGTAAAGTTAAGGTTAAGGTTTAGGTTAAGGTTTAGGTTAAGGTTAAAGTTAGGTTAAGGTAAGGTTAAGGTTATGGTCAATGTCAAGGTTAAGGTTAAGGTTAGGGTAAGGTTAAGGTTAAGGGTAAAGTTAAGGTGAAGGTTAATGTTAAGGGTAAGGTTAAGGTCAAGGTTAAGGTTACGTTAAGGGTAAAGTCAAGGTTAAGGTTAAGTTAAGGGTTTGGTCAAGGTTAATGTTAGGATACACTTAAGGTCAAGGTTAAGGTTAGGTTAAGGTTAGGGTTAGGGTTAGGTTATAGTTAGGGTCAAGGTTAGGTTAAGGGTAAGGTTAGGTAAAGGTTAAGGTTAAGGGTTAAGGGTTAAGGTTAAGGTCAAGGTTAAGGTTAATATTAGGTTAAGGGTAAGGTCAAGGTAAGGTTAAGGTTAAGGTTAAGGTTTAGCTAAAGGGTTAGGTTAAGGATAGGTTAAGGTTAAGGTTAAGGTTAAGGTTAAGGTTAAGGTTAAGGTTATTTTAAGGGTAAAGTTGAGGTTAGGGTTAGGTTAAGGTTAAGGCTAAGGTTAGGTTAAGGGTAAAGTTAAGGTTATGGTTAGGTTAAGGTTAAGCTTAAGGTTATGTTAGGCTAAGGTTAAGGTTAAGGTTAAGGTTAAGGTTAGGTTAAGGTTACGGTTAGGTTAAGGTAAATATTAGTTTAAGGTTAAGGTTAATGTTAAGGGTAAAGTTAAGGTCAGGGTTAGGTTGAGGTTAAGGTTAAGGTTAGGTTGAGCGTAAAGTTAAGGTTAGGGTTAGGTTAAGGTTAAGGTTAAGGTTATGGTTAGGCTAAGGTTAAGGTTAAGTTTAGGTTTTGGTCAAGGTTAGGGTTAGGTTAAGGTTAATGTTAAGGGTTTGGTTAAGGTGAGGGTTAGGTTATAATTAAGGTCAAGGTTAAGGGTAAGGGTAAGGTTATAGTTAGGTTAATGTTAACTTTAAGGTTAAAATAAGGTTAAGGTTAAGGGTTTGGTCAAGTTTAGGGTTAGGTCATTGTTAAGGTTAAGGCTAAGGTTAGGTTAAGTTAAGGTTAAGGTCAACGTTAAGGATAAGGTTAAGGTTAGGTTAAGGTTAAGATTAAGGGTTTGGTTAATGTTAAGGGTAACGCTAATGTTAAGATTAAGGTTAAGTTAAAGGTAAGGTTAAGGTTAAGGTCAAGGTTAGTTTATGGTTAAGGGTAAGGTTAAGGTTAAGGGTAAGGTTAATGTTAAGGTTAAGGTTAAGTTAAAGGTAAGGTCAAGGTTAAGTTTATGTTATAGTGAAGGTTAAGGTAAAGGTAAAGGTTAAGGTTAAGGTTAAGGGTGAAGGTTAAGGTTAAGGTTAAGGTTAAGACCCGCAACCTTAACCTTCACCCTTAACCTTAACAAAACCTTAACCTTAACCTTAAACTTAACCTTTCCCTAACCCTAACCTTAACGTTAACCTAAAACTTAACCCTAACCTAACCTTAACCTTAACTTTACCCTTAACCATATCCTTAACCTGATTAAACCCGTAACCTTTTCCATAACCTAACCTTAACCTTGACGTTAAGGTTAAGGTTAAGGTGAAGGTTAAGGGTTAAGTTAAGGTTAAGGTTAAGGGTTTGGTTAGGGTAAGGTTAGGGTTAAGGTTAGAGGAAGGTTAAGGTTAAATTTAGGTTAAGGAAAGTTTAAGTTTAAGGTAAGGTTAAGGTTAAGGTTATAGGTTTAGTCAAGTTAAGGTTAAGATTAAGGGTTTTCTCAAGGTTAGGGCTAGGTTATGGTTAAGGTTAAGGTTAGGTTAGGGGTAAAGTTAAGGTTAACAATTTGGTCAAAGTTAGGGTTAGGTTATAGTTAAGGTTGAGGTTAGGGTAAAGGTTCAGGTTAAGGTTAAGGTTAAGGGTTTGGTCAAGGTTAAGGTTAAGGTTAAGGGGGTAACGTTAAGGTTAATGGTTAAGGTTAAGTTTAAGGTTAAGGTTAGGGTAAGGTTAGGGTTAAGGTTAAGTTTAAGGTTAAAGTTCAGGGTTTGGTCAAGGTTATGGTTAGGTTATAGTTAAGGTTAAGATTATGAGTTTAGTTAGTTTAAGGTTAAGGTTAAGATTTTGGTCAAGGTTAAGGTTAAGGGTTTTGTCAAGGTTAAGGTTAGGTTATAGTTAAAGTTAAGGTTAAGATTAAGGTTACGGGTTTAGTAAGGTTAAGGTTAAGGTTAAGGTTAAAGGTTAAATTTAAGGTTAAGGTTAAGGGTAAAGTCAAGGTTAAGGTTATGGGTCTTAACCTTAACCTTCGCTATAACCTTAACCTTAACCTTAACCTTACCTTTAAATAAAACCTAACCTAACCTTAACTTTAACTATAACCTAACCCTAACCCTAACCTTTACCAAACCCTTAACCTTAAGCTTAAGCTTAACCTTAACCTTAACCTTAACCTAACCTTAACCTTAACCTTAACCTTAACCTAACCTTAAACTTAACTATAACCTAACCCTACCTTTACCCTAACCATAACATTAACTATAACCTAACCATAACCTTAAGCTTACCATTAACCTAACCTTAACCTTAACCTTGATCTTGACCTTAACCTTAACTATAACCTAACCTAACCTTGACCTTAAATATAACCTAACCCTAACCTTGACCCAACCCTTAACCTTAACCTTAACATTAACCTTAACTTTAACCTTAACCTAACCTTAACCTTAACCTTCACATAACCATAACCTTAACCTTCACCTTAACCTTAACCTTGAATTTACCCTTAACCTAACCTAAAACCCTTAATGTTAACCTTAACCTTCCCATAACCATAACCTTAACCTTGAATTTACCCTTAGCCTAACCTTAAACTTAACCATAACCTAACCCTAACCTTGACCAAACCTTAACCTTAACCTTAACCTTAACATTCCCCTAACCTTAACCTTAACCTTAACCTTCTCCTAACCATAACCTTAACCTTAACCTTCCCATAACCATAACCTTAACCTTAACATTGACCTTATCGTTGAACTTATCTTAACCTTAAGGGTAAGGTTAAGGTTTAGGTTATCTTAACGGTAAAGTTAAGGTTAAGGTTATGGGTAAGGTTAAGGTTAAGGTTAAGGTCAAGGTCAACGTTAAGGTTAAGTTAGGCTAAGGTAAGGTTAAGGTTACGATTCTAGTTAGGGTAAGGTTAGGGTTAGGTTATAGTTAAGGTTGAGGTTAAGGTTAAGGGTAAAGTTAAGGTCAATGTTAGGGTTAGTTTATAGTTAAGGTTAAGGTTAGGTTAAGGGTAAAGTCAAGGTTAACCTAACCTTGACCTTAACCTTAACCTTACCTTTACCTTAACCTTAACCTAACCTTCCCATAACCTTTACCTTAACCTAACTTTAACCTTAACCTTCTCCTAACATTAAGCTTAACCTAACCTTAACCTTAGCCTTACCCTAACCTTATCCTAACCTTAACCTTAAATTTACCCATAGCCTTAACCTTACCCTTAACCTAACCTTAACCTTTACCTTGACCAAACCCTTAACCTAACCTTAACCTTAGCCTTACCTAACCTTAACCTTAACCTTAACCTTAACTTAACCTTATCTTAACCTTAACCTTCCCATAACCTTAACCATAACCATAACCTAAACTTAACCTTGACTTTACCCTTAATGTAACCTTAACCTTAACCTTAACCTTAATCTTAAGGTCAAGGTCAAGGTTAAGGTGAAGGTTAGGTTAAGGGTAAGGTTAAGGTGAGGGTTAGGCTATAGTTAAGGTTATGGATCGGGTAAGGTTATAGTTAGGTTATAGTTAAGGTTAAGGTTAAGGTTAAGGTTAAGGCTAAGGCTAAGGTAATGGTTATGGGAAGGTTAAGGTTAAGATTAAGGTTAGGTTAAGGTTAAGGTTAAGGTTAAATTTAAGGTTAGGGTCAAGGTTAAGGTTTTTGTCTAGGTTAGGGTTAGGTTATAGTTAAGGTTAAGGTTAGGTTAGGTTATAGTTAAATTTAAGGTTAAGGTTTAGGTTTAGGTTAAGGTTAAGGTTAAGGTTAGGTTATAGTGAAGGTTAAGGTTAAGAACCGTAACCTTAACCTTGACCTTATCGTTAACCTTAACCTTAACTTTAACCCTAACCTTGACTTTACCCTTAACTTAACCTTAACCTTCGCTATAACCTAACCCTAACCTTGACCAAACCCTTAACCTTAACCTTAACCTTACCCTTAACCTAAAGCTTAACCTTAACCTTACTAAACCCGTAACCCAAACCTTAACCTTGACTAAACCCTTCCCTAACCTTGACCAAACCCTTAACCTTAACCTTGACAGAACCCTTAACCTTAACCTTAACCTTAACTATAACCTAACCCAAACCTTGACCAAACCCTTAACCTTAACCTTAACCTTAACCTTAACCTTCCCCTAACCTTAACCTTAAGTGTAACCCTTAACCTTAACTTACACCCTTAAGCTTAACCTTAACATTAACGATAACCCTAACCTTGACCAAATTATTAACCTTAACCTTAACCTTAACCTTTACCCTATCCTTAACCTTAATTATAACCTACGCATAACATTGACCAAACCCTTAACCTTAAATTTACCCTTAACCTAACCTAAACCTTAACTATAACCTAACCCTAACCCGTACCAAATCCTTAACCTTAACCTTAAACAGACTAAACCCATAACCTTAACCTTAACCTTACCTTAGCCTAAGCCTTGCCTTAACCTAAATTTAACCTTAACCTTCCCATAACCTTAATCCTAACCTTACCCTAACATTACCCCTAACCCTAACCATCACCAAACCCTTAAACTTAACTTTAACCTTAACCTAACCTTAACCAAACCCTTAACCTTAACCTTAACCTTACCCTTAACCTTCACCTTAGCCTTAGCCTTAACCTTAAGGGTTTGGACAAGGTTAGTGTTAGGTTATATTTAACCTTAGCCTTAACCTTAATCTTAACCCCAACCTTGACCAAAATTTTAAACCTAACCTTAAGTTTAACCTTAACCTTCCCCTAACCTTAACCCTAACCTAAACCTTAACCTAACATTAACCATAACCTTAACGTTAAGCTTACACTTAACCGTAACCTTAAACTTAACTTTACCCTTAACCTTGACCTTAACCTTAACTTTAACCTTAACCTTACCCTAACCTTAACCTTAACCTTACCCTTAACCTTAACCTTGACTTTACCCTTAATGTTAACCTTAACCTAACCTTACCCTTAACCTTGACTTTACCCTTAACCTAAACTTAACCTTGACCTTAACTATAACCTAACCCTAGCCTTGACCAAACCTTAACCATAATCTTAACCTTAACCTTACCCTTACCCTTAACCTTAAACTTAACTATAACCTAACCCTAACCTTACCCTAACATTAACCCTAACCTTAACCTTAACCTTAACCTTGACCTTACCATTAATGTAACCTTAACCTTAAACTAACCTTATCCTTATCTTAACCTTAACCTAACCTTAACCTTGACTTTAACCTTAACCATAACCATAACCTTAACCTTAACTTAACCTAACATTAAGCTTAACTATAACATAGCCCTATCCTTATCTTAGCTATAACCTTAAGGTTAATGTTAAGGGTTTGGTCAAGGTTAGGGTTAGGTTATAGTTAGGTCAAGGTTAACGTTAAGTTAAGGTTAAGGTTTAGTCAAGGTTAGGGTTAGGTTATAGTTAAGGTCAAGGTTAAGGTTAGCTTAAGGTTAAGGTTATGGGTTTAATCAGGTTAAGGGTGAAGGTTAAGGGTAAGGTTAAGGTTAAGGATAAGGTTAGGTTAAGGGTAAATTTAAGGTTATGTTTAGGGTTAAGGTTAGGGGAAGGTTAAGGTTAAAGTTAAGGTTAAGGTGAAGGTTAACATTAAGGTCAAGGTCAAGGTTAAGGTTAAGTTAGGTTAAGGCAAGGTTAAGGTTACAGTTAGGTTAAGGTTAAGGCAGGGAAAATTTTAGGGGCGAATTTTAGCCCAAAGGAGAATTTTAAGGGATTTTAAATTTTAATAGGGTGAATTTTTAATATAAAACCCATTTTCTATAGTTTAATAAAGTTAGCCCAATAATTATTTTAAAAATAATTAATTATTAAATATTAGCCCACCAAATAATAGGTCCATAAAACTGAAAAAATGAAATTCGCACCCGATTTTCTTTGGTTGGAGAAGATTTCCATGGCATTCGCCTGGATTTACAGGGTCGGAGGGAGGGTTTAGAGTGATTCGCCCCATTTTTTCACTGGTTCACTGGAATTTAGGAGAGGTTGCTGGGGCTTTGTGCACACCGATCTTTTTGTTGGCTGAGCGAGGGACTTGACTGACCCTCTCTGGTCCGTGAGGCTTTTAGAGAAAAAAAATATGATCATAAAGTTTCCTCGTCATTTATTTTCACGAATCTAACTGTATATGAAAATCAAATGACTTCAATTAGTATTTTTTCCCATGATTCAAATTATTTTTCTGACTATTTAATTTTGTGTACAAGCTTTAAAAAGAGTAAATATGGCCGATGCAACAAATGTATAAGCAGATGGTTAGAAAATTATTGATAATTTTCACTCTAAATTGTATTTTCTGGTATAATTATAGGGTTGCTGCATTGTGGCAAAAGCTATAGACTATGATGGATGAATTATCTGCAGCTTGATGTTAAACGAGGACAGATTTTGCCCGATGAGGAAGACCTTATTCTCAGACTGCATCACCTTCTTGGAAACAGGTACATTCCTTTCCTTCATGAGATTCAAAAATGATATATGGTTACATTAGGTTAGGTTAGATTAGAGTGAAAGTAGGTGCATCACATCCATTTGGATTTTCAGGTGGTCCTTAATAGCTAGGCGAATGCCTGAGCACACTCATAATGAAATCAAGAACTACTGGAATATGCACCTTAGTAAAAAACTGATCAGTGAAGGGATAGATCCAAGGACGCACAAACCCCTTGCTGAATTAGAGCTTGTGAAGTTACGTAGTGATAAAATCCAAGGATTTGACAATGTGAACTTTGAAGATACCAACAACCCAACTTCTGATTCTCAGAAAATTCAGCTGCAAGAAACTGAAACAACAATGTCTGACAATGTTGAAGCCTGCAAAGTTGTTGACAACATTTTTCATTCCCCAGAACTGAGCAAGAACGTTAATGATCATCCTGATACATTAGCAATTGATAGCCTTCACACTGTTGCAAATTCCTCCAACACTGCCAAAGCTACTCAATCTACTTATATTGGAAGTGAGGGTACTTATTCATCTGATGTTTCTGATTTAGGAAAAGGATCAGGTAAGCTACCACAACAATTAGTTAATGGAGTTGTTCATGTTAATCAACCCTTGCAGATTCCATATTGTTACCCTAATCAGGATTTGAGCTTAGAGGGCCATGATTGGTCTCCCCATTTGAGAACAAACACACTGACAAGTAGCTTTTTCATGGCACCCTCATCAGGGTTAGACAGTGCCTCACATTTCTCAGATCAAGGTTATCAAGCAACTGCTAGAAATGCTTTGAGAGGTGGACATCAATATAACGAAATTTTTTCAGCTAATTTCGTTCAACACTGTGCACCGAATGAAGAAACCCATCAAGAAATCTACATGGAAAATGATGGTGCAAATTCATGTACCCTTCAAGGCAATATAAATCCACTGTGCCCAACCATTGAAGATTGCAATTCAGATATACTCTCTTATTTTATGGAGTCCTTTATGACTGAGGATCAGTTGCTGGACGAAGCCAATTACAGGCATGCAACACCAGCTTCAGCTTCTGTGTCACAACATGTGCAACACCTCTCTCAGGCTCAAGCTCTGAATCATGACTACAACATGTGGTCTGTAGTGTCCCCATCAACACAGTATCCTTTGAATTAATTACCTCAAAGATAAGAAGAATGAACCTTTGGTTTTTTTCAGTGCTTTTGTTTAATTTGTATTGTCTTTGCTTTCTATATGAATTTGCTGTATTATCCTTTTGTGAATGTCTTATTTAAGATTACATGTATGTTGTTGTATTAAACATTTGTGAGAAATACATTTGCTATATATTCTATTAGTTGTTGTTTATGTAACTTACCTTTTAAATTGGTTTCTGTGAAAGAAATTAGTTAAACATTGGATGTCAAACTATTTCATCAGAAATGTTTATTTTGCATGGAAGTGAATGAATGTAAAACTTAGATATTCTTATACAATCCTGAATTTCTTTTTAGAGTATATCTTTTGACCTGATTCTTTATTAAAGCCCGTGGGTGCGTTGTCATATTTTCTTCTATCATTGAAAATTACTGTGAAACTAGGAAGGAAATATCGTATGGGCACTATAAAATAGGATGGTATAATTCAAAGTGATGTGTTAAAACCCATGGCAGCTAGAAACCCACAGTGCACAGTCACCAACATTTCATAAATGCACAAAAATATATATCCAAGGCCATTGATTGACCCATGATCACAAGAATTACATTTTAGTCCTTTTTATCTGATTCCTTTAGTCTGTGAAGCAATCACAATTATAGAGTCTGTGGATATAGAGTCAGAAAATGAAATTCTATGGAAAAGAGATTGATCCCATGATCACTGACACATCATAGGCTAGCATTCCCTTTTAAATACTTAATTCTTTTTTTTCCAGAATAGGGGCTTAATCGACCAATTGAGGATAAACTTATATCAATTTGAAACATGTAAATGCTCTAAAGGTGTTTAAAACATTTACACAATCTGCTAAGCTTACCATGTAAACACTTGAATAGTTCTATATTTAATTTGACTCAGACCTCTTAAGATTTATAGTATCATATGAAGAATTGCATCTTTATGCCTTATACATAAGATAATGTAGTGTCACACTTGCTTCATTCTCAATTTCTGCATTGAAAAATAGGTATTGCAGTTAAGACTTAGTTGAATTATGTTTTTTTATTTCATAGATATTATATGAACATTGATACAAAATTTCAGTTTTTCACTTTTAGTAAATGTTATTGGTTTTGTACATATGATGAATCATAGAACACATGTTATCTACCAATAGGCAGGTCGAGTAGATATGTGCATGGCAGGTTCATGAAAACGATAGACTCCATTGCTAGGGTATCTCAATTCTCAACTGTTATCCACTGCAGTCATTTAATTCTCCAACCTTATGAGACCAGCAACTTTCTACAGTTGTACACAATCATGGATAGAGTAAATAAATTTGCAGACTATGTAGGATGCAAATTAAGCTATATAACATCTTATATTTGCTGCGGAATTTTTTTTCAAAGTCTTCGCAGAAATATTGAAACATTAGGTATTGCATTATTAAAAAAACTACTATAGTGTCTGCTATAATAGAAGGAACATAAGCATAGCCTCATCATGTCATGCACAAAACCCAAGAACTCTCGAGTAACAAAACACAAGAGTTCACGTTATCGTGTATAGCCACAAGTGACAAATAATTTACAATGCCTAGCATATATGTTCAACAAATTTCTAGATACAAGAGCAATCTGTGAAAAAGGTGTTTGGGATTTTGAAAATTTCCATTTGAACGTTAATCCAAAATTGTGTTATGGAATATTTTTCTTTTAAAGCTAAAAATGCAGATAGTTCTTGTCCAAAAGTAGTTCTCATGCACTGTCAGTGGTGAATAGTTCAAACATCTCGAAAGACATCAAGTTCATCAAGGGTGTGACAAGCACGTTATAGTTCTATAGTTCAGGTAAAAATCCAACTCATATATTAAAAATGTGAGGATGTTGCTAAAGTGGTTAGGTAGTTAGCATCGTTACTTTTGAAATAATTCGTTATTATTATGATATGAAGAGGTTTGGGGGTAATTATAATCTCTATAGTGAGAATTACGGATTTTATAGTGGTGTGATGATTACTCCAACATAATATGTAATGACTTGTTGAGAACCTAAAATTGTCTATTTTAAAAATCAAAGATATCGTATCAAAATAGATAGTTTTATGGATATAAATGCTTGAGACTAAGTGCTATTGTGCCATTGGTTTTATTTATATAAATGATTGATACTAGGTGCTATTGTGAAATCCACATTAGATGCAACACTCAAAATTCTCTATCATACGTGGTTTTATGGATATAAATGCTTGACACTAAGTGCTATTGTGCCATTGGTTTTATTGATATAACTAATTGAGACTAGGTTCTATTGTGAAATCCCCATTAGATGAAACATTCAAAATTCTCTATCAGATGATATTCATCGACAGTCATAGGATTCGAATCAAAATCAATGATTTTAGACAATCAAAATTAACTTGTTATAGGTAATCGAATTAAACTTCAGAACATTTATTCCCTTGCAACTGGTAGCTCAAACCCAAATTAACGTACAATTGAATAGATTAAATTTAGAAAAGGTAGCCCTTGCAATCAACAGTCCAATGCCTTCCATTATTTACTTATTAATTAAGTTTTATTGGAAATGGGATTTTTAGATAGTGTGGTAGATTTTTGAAATTTAGATAGAATGTGAGTATAAGCTAAACCTTTCAAGAAAGTGATTTTCATCTTCAACTTTTTTTTAGTGTAGCAAACGTGATAGGCTCTGTTTAAAGGTTGAGTTCACAGTTCTATTGTTTTTACTCATTACATTGAAAGAAGCTAAGTGATATTACAGCCCAGGTGGAAGAGATCTGTGATGTTATAGTCTTAGAAGCATTTCCAAAATGCCATTCATGAGGTACTAGCCTTTATGCCAATGGGCATCCATAGAGGCCCTCTGTGGGTGAATATGCTTGCTTGGTTCACCTTCCTCTCTCCTCCTCTGTGTAGCCTCTCTGTTGTTGTGTGTCTAGTAATCCTTTGTTGTAATGAACTAACAATTGGTCTGAAAGGACCCCTATTTTAGCAATTTAATATGCGATTTTACCTGAACTTGCAGGGATTTGCAAGTGGCAGTCTTGATGCAGATGCATCATATGTGAGGCTATTTGTAGCTCGTGGGATGGAATTTTTTGTTGCTCAATCCTACAGCAAGAACCTTGGTCTCTACGAAGAAAGGATAGGAGCTATTAATGTTGTGTGCTCCTCATCAGATGTTGCCAATAGGTACCACTAATAAACTTTGGATTGTGTTCTTTCTAGTGGATATGTTCATTACTGGAATATCTTCAACTTCCAGCATTATTTAAATGGAACGCTAACTGCATTTGTCCATGTAGTTCTGGCAGGGTGAAAAGCCAACTTAAAAGGCTTGCTAGACCAATGTACTCGAATCCTGTAGTTCATGGGGCTCAAATTGTGGCAAATGTTGTAGGCAATCCTGCCATGTTTGATGAATGGAAATTAGAAATGGAACTTATGTCTGGAAGAATCAAGGGTGTGAGGCAGTGACTGTATGATAATATTCCTATAAAGGATAAGAATGGGAAATATTGCTCCTTTGTCCTTAGAAATATTGGCATGTTTTCCTTCACAGGTCTTAACAAGGCTCAAGTAAGAAAGTTTGTAGTCTATCTAGCTTTCAAATTTGTCTAGAAAATTATGGAAATTCTTACTAGATTTTGATAAAATCTAGCAAGAATTTTTGTAAATCCAGGTTAAAGTTGTCAAACTTAAAGATTTTGGGTGTCCTAGGGATTTTTTATGGTGTTCAATCCATTTCCACCCTTAAAAACTCATTCAAACATTCCTACTGTCAGATTTTTTGAATTTTTTTTATCGAGTTCGAACCATTTTTGGCCATCTGGGAAAATTTGAAGGCTAGGTAGACGACGCCATAGGAAAATTTTCGGTAACTTTTCACCATTTCAGAATTCTGGCTTTTTTAATCAGTGTTGGTTTTACCATTTCTTTCCCTAATACATCTTTTCAATTCGAACAGAGTGAGAACATGACAAATAAGTGGCATGTCTACCTGACAAAGGATGGGCGTATCTCCTTGGCCGAGCTGCCTTTATCCAAATGTGAGTATCTTTCAGATGCCATAATTGATTCCTACTACAATTTTAGTTAAATAAAAATAATATATCAACAATAAAATCAATTCAATTGTCTATGTTAGAAATCATTTTTAATATTGAAACACCTGAGGTCACAGTTAAGTGTTGATGTATTAGGCAATCTCATTAGCCTGTAATCCACAAAATTGTGTCTTTTCTATCGATCTTTCAACGCTTATCTTTGTTACATAAAGGTCGACATTGGCCACCACATGGTTGGCAGAGTATTTTGCAAGCAGTTTCTTCTCTCTACCGCAGCTATCCTTCTATTTTGTTAATGCAGGTAACATTTTAGGTTGAAAAAATATGAGCCTGGTTTTTGAAATATGGAAAGACTCCTATATTGAAGGCTTCATAAAACTTTATATTTATTAAACTCTCCTGTATGGCACTGATCAGTATTCATTTCAGATAGGTTTTCAATTTGATGGGTCACCTGTTGTAATTACATAAGTACAGCTGCAGAGGAATACATAATAAAAGGATTAGATTAAGATGGCTTCCTTGGTAGAACTACTTATCATTATTGCCTCAAATACAACATTCATTTTCAATACAAGCATGAAACACAAGATTGATTTTTACTATCACTGTCCAAAATATAACATCCATTATTTTGATGATCACTATGCAAAATATAACATCCATTTTAATTCATTCTCGGTATTTGAAAATTAATGGTTTTCGACCCCTAAGCATAAAATGTGGTAATCTCCATTAACTTCCACAGAAAGGGAAAATGATATACTTGGAGAGGGCCTCTTTGGTGGTATTAGAGATCATAATTTCCCAAGGTTAATTGTTTGTTATCAATTATTGAAAAATATATCCAATGCATCGAGTTGACTCTATGACCCCTCTGGAGTGGAGTCCAATTATACAACAACATCTACAAATAAAAGGAATGAAACCAGGATCTGATGAAGTAGGCAACTATCCTGAGATTTAGTAAATTCCCTGATGAATTGCTGGTAATCAATGTAGATCCCAACTAGTCTAGGAGAGAGAACACAACCCACTTGACACCCCCAATACTTGTGATACCTTCAGAAAATCTGTAGTAATCACAAAAACTGCCAATCATTCTATCATAAAGCTGCATCACACTAGAAACAATGTCCTCAAGTAGTCCAAGGACACGAAGCTGCTTGATGGGTAAATTCCTGGGAACAGTGCGTGTAGTGCCAAAAGCCTTTTGAAAGTCTACAGAGTAACAATAAGCCTTTGAGGATGTCTGTTTTTCTAGTCTCATCTATAAATTATAATATCATAGAGTAAATATGCAATCCAATTCCCAGTTGTCTCTCTTGAACCAAGCCTGGCCCCTGCCTCTCCAATCTTTCCCCTCAAGAGTCCAAACAATCGGAAAGTAAAATATGAAAGGTTGTTATTCACCTTAGCTAGACCTTTTTAGCAGTGATGCATCCCATGTTCATATTTAGCAGATTATTCTAACAATAGTCACAATGTATTCAAGTTAAAGAATAAGAAAGACACTGAGAATTAAAAAATCAAGAGTCTATTCTTTTTTGTAATTGAAATCTTCTTTTTATTACTATTTTAAATGTACAGAGCTGTTGCATAATAAAATAATAGAACCACAACTCGAAAGCCACAGGATTTCTGTCTGACCAAACATTAGATGGGTAGAAAATGTTGAGAAATCTAGAGGGAAGTAGTTAGTATGATTTATCTTTTAATGATAACTACTTGTGGCTTCTTCCCTGATGCTAGGAGTTCCTCTTCAATCCCTACCAGTGTCCATTATTCTTGTTGAGCTTCTGTGGTAGAATCTGTGCTAAAAATGCATATCTTTACTATCTTCTTAATCCTTTCCAAATTCTCTTTCACTTGAGCATCTATCATATCCTCGACTGGCCACTTTAAATTTACTACTGCTTTGAAAACAGATCTCTAACTTCTGGTATTCTTCAGGTTAATGAGAAGATTAAGGGTGTCCAAAATCCTCTACACCAAATATCTCTCTTTCCTCCATCGCTCCTATGTCATTTTATTTTCACTCTTAGAGGAGATGGGTCAACAGCTTCATAAATTGTTTGATGGGCTTTGTTACACACCCAAGTGGGTAACCCCTAGGAGAAAAATTTTTCCCTATGGATGGATCACTGATTAAACAAAATTATAGATCATTTTTGGTTGTATTCTTGTTCCCATGCTTCACCTTGGTGGTTTTTACTTACCCCTAGTCTAGTGTGATCTTCCCTGAGGTCTTTCTTCCATGATCTATTTTGTCAAACAAAATAATGTACATCAAAAAATGCTCAAGTTTGCAGATTTTGTGTCACTTCCTGCATTCAAATTTATCTCTTTTTCTTCGGTTTTGTTTCCAATATACTTCCAAATTTGATGAGTTTTAGTTTTGGATATAAATTTTATGGGTTTTGGATTTGAGATCAATTTAATCCTCAAGATATATGCGATTGGGATTTTTATTTGTTTTTGAAATCTCACATTCAAGTTGTCTATTGTTCAGGTGGGAGCAACAATTCTGTGGGACCTCATAGTTGGTGGGTGGGATGTTTCCTATCACTCAGAGTTTGTGTTGAGTGCACATGGAAGCTATTCAACTCTAATTGACAAGAACAGAAAGTTGTATTCATCTGATGAGTCAATTTTCAATTCCTTCAAGGCATCAGAGGCGGGGAAGGTAGTTCTGATAATAGACAACTCCTCTTCAAACAAGAAGAAGCCTAAAGCCTATAGATACATGGTAAAAAAGAACATAGTCTAGGAGTTCGAGCCTCGCAGTAGATTATATGTACTTAGAAATCTTTCTTACATTTAGCAATCAAAAATGTTAGTAGTTAAGAATGTGCCATCATGTTGGAGAAGCAAGTTTGTCTCTTTGGAAGCTGGAAATTTTATCTACATATGTGCTACTATATAAAAGTTAATATTGGTAATAATAAAGGTTGGTTGTGTTTCCAGAGCAGATCATCACTATGAATTCCACAACTTTTCATGTTTGTGATTGATAGGTATATGATATACATGGTAAAGCAAGTATAAATAAAATTTATAAATATTGACCACCCCAAGGATAGTTAAATTTTTTATTTATTGTTTACCCCATACACAAATCTATAGAAATAATATTTTTAGTTCGAAAATTGAACATTGTATTAAATTCCTCATCAATAAAAATGTTCTTCAAGGAATGGTCTACATTCAGAGGGTTAAGGTTAAGGTTAATTTAAGGTTAAGTTAAGGTTAAGGTTAAGGTTACAGTTAAGTTAAATTAAGGTTAAGTTGATGTTAAGTTAAGGTTAAGGTTAAGAGTAAAGTCAAGGTTAAGGTTAGGTTAAGAGTAAAGTCAAGGTTAAGGTGAAGGTTAAGGGTTAGTTAGGTTAAGGTTATGGTTAGGGTAAGGTTAGGGTTATGGTTAATGTTAAGGTCAAGGTTAAGGTTAAGGTTACGGTTAAGATAAGGTTAAGGGTAAAGTGAAGGTTAAGGTTAAGGTTAAGGTTAGGGGATTGGCTACCCTTAACCTTAAGTCAACGTTAAGGGTAGGTTAAGGTTAAGGTTAACGTTAAGGTTACAGCTTTAGTCAGGTTAAGGTTAAGGTAAAGGTTACAGGTTTAGTCAGGTTAAGGTTAAGGGTAAGGTTAAGGTTAAGGTTAAGGGTTTGGTCAAGGTTAGGGTTAGGTTATAGTTAAGGTCAAGGTAAGGTTAAGGTTAAGGTTGTGGGTTTAGTCAGGTTAAGTTTAAAGTTAAGGTTACGGTTAAGGTTAAGGTTAGGTTAAGGTTAATGTTATGGTTTTTGTTAAGGTTAAGGTTACGGTTTGGTTAGGTTACGGTTAAGGTTGAGGTTAAGGTTAAGTTTAGGTAAACGTTAAGGTTAAGGTCAATGTTAAGGGTTTGGTCAAGGTTAGGGTTAAGTTAATGGTAAAGTTAAGGTTAAAGTTAGGTTAAGGCTAAGTTCAAAGTTAGGGGTAAAGTTAAGGTCAAGGTTAGGGTTAGGTTATAGCTAAGGTTAAGGGTTTGGTCAAGGTTAGGGTTAGGTTAAGGTTAAGGTTAGGGTTAGGTTAGGATAAGGTCAAGGTTAAGGTTAGGTTAAGGTTAAGGTTACGGGTTTAGTTAGGTTAAGGTTAGGTTAAGTTAAGGTTACAATTTTAGTTAGGTTAAGGTTAGGTTAAGTTAAGGTTAAAGTTAAGGTTAAGGTCAAGTTAAGGGTAAAATTAAGATTAAGGTTATGGTTATGGTTAGGGTTAAGGTTAGGGGAAGGTTAAGGTTAGGTTAAGGTTAAGGTTAAGGTTAGGTTAAGGTGAGGGTTAGGTTATAGTTAAGTTTAAGGTTAGGTTAAGGGTAAGATAAGGTTAAGGTTAAGGTTAATTTTATATTTGACTTTAACCTTAACCGTAACCTTAGCCTTAAACTAACTAAACCTGTAACCTTAACCTTGACCTTAACTATTGTTAGCCACCTATAATATTTGTTATAGAAAAAGGTGGCTAAGACTTTTTGAGCCTTCAAAGAATAAATTTTATTACTAAAAAGTGTTGGCTCTTGAAGACTCCTAAAGGCCTCATGCCTCTGTCCAAAATCTTCATCTCTGTTCCCATTTTATACTCAGAAATTCTGCTGATTTCATGAGAAGAAAATGCTGAAAATCATCATTTTCCCCCTTATCCCACTCAAAAATAACCTCCATTTTCTCCCTCTTTCTTCATAAAAACTCCCTTGTTTCATGATTTCTCTTCTTCCCTTCATGAAAATCACTTTTAGAAAGTTAAAGACTCACTCTTTAACCGTACCGAAACCCCCAAATTCATTTTAAAACCTTGAAAATTTCATAAAAAATACATGTTTTTGCATAAGGCTTAAGCCCCTTTGGGCTAAGTCCTAACCACTTCCCCACCATACGCTTTGGGGCTGGGACCAAGTGATAACTCTATTTGGCACTTATCACATCAGAAAGATCCAAATGAACGAGTCTTTGTGCCATTACAAAACTCCGATGTGATTAGCCTTCGTATTTATAAACCCCTAGCACATTATCTTTTCATATAACCCGTGGCCCTTTTCATATAAAACCTTGTAATATTTTTTCCCCGAAGTTCTTTTTCTTTGAAAAAACCAAAAAACCCATTTATCTAAACTTTTGATCTAATATGTTAAACTCACGTGTTAATATAAAAATGGTTAGATTGAAAGACCGATCGCACAATCGCATCGGAAGAATTCGCAAATGGGTTGATTGAAAGTCCCGCATCAAAATTTCCAATGCGATTGGGGAATATATATAAACTCTGCCCCCCACCTCGCTACTCCATATAACTTTCACCCGGGACCAAGTGTTCAAGATCCCAGGCGCTCAATCGCATCGGAAACTTTCATGGTTGTTAGTATGAATCCTTTGTCGAAGTGTACGAAAAAGGACCACTTTAGCTACGCATAACTAATAGCCCTAACATCAAATATGGCTGCCAATATCTTCAGATCTGCAGTTAGTTGATCAAGACAAGAGCTGCAAAAAACCAGATCTATGCATAGAAAGACATTAAGCTGTAAAAAGAAGGGTTTGCTCCATACATCCAATAGACAAGACAAGAACAATTTTTGAAATAATTTTTTGTATTAAGGGCACGTGGGAGGAAAGAAAGAAGATGTTTCCAATTCTCCTCAATGGGATGGGTTCTTGGAAGTCCTCAGCACTTCAGATCTAGCATTTCTCTCTCCTGTTGGTGTAGAAAACCCAGACAAAGATAGAACTCAAAGGGAGCTCACACAAAAAATAATAAAAAATATGACAATGATAATGGCTCAAAGTCAGACCAAGAGTTTAGATCCAGAGTGATCTAATAGGCAACAAAAGGTCCAGAATGGTAGGAAAAACCCTCCTATTTATAACAAAATATTGGGTCACTCTAGATCTTGGTGCATGATTAAAATAATGTTAACCAAATCTAGATCCACCTTTTATGGAATATTTTATTATATTTGTTGGAGGGAAAAAGCATTTGACTTGGGTCAAATCCCTTTATTTGTCAATAATAAATAAATAAATTATTTATTTATCTTTTTAAGGAAGTGGTTGAAGGATAATCAAATAAATAATGATTTATTTAATTATTTGTGGGTGATTTGGTCATATTTAATAAGGAATATTATCTAAATAAGATTTAAATAATTATTCCTAGAAAATAATAAGATAAATAAAGGTTTATCTAATTAATTTCTTTGTTTTGGGTTAAATATGACTAGGAATAATAATTAAATTATGGTTTAATTAATTATTCCATGAGGAAAATCAAACAAAATAGGTTTGTTTAATATTTCCTTTTGGGGTTTCCTGTTTAGACCATAAAAAACCTAATAAATGTGGTTTATTAATTTATTTTACATAGTGAAAGCAATTTTACTTAGGGTAAAATTGGTCTTAGATGGTGTACTTGGGTCCATCTAATGATAATAGGTTAGATGACCAAAAATGGTGTTACACATTGCCCCCCAGCATGCGAGTGTCAGGAGAAAATCGTATGATCGAAGTACGTTGTAAGAACTCAATCACTAGACAACAAAAGGGAAGTCAGAGAGAGAAATGCAAGGTAGATAGTGTGCTGAAGAACTAGACCCTGAGGAGACGAGACTCGCATGTGCAACAAGTCTCTTTTTATGAGAGGGTACCTGTGCTGAAGGCGGCGGGGGAGGCATACCTATGCCCGCCGAGACAAAGTACAAAAGAATAGTGTGTCCAGTAAACAAGGGACCGAACCATAAAGTACAACCAGCATAAACATGAGCCAGATAGAAATACAATGAGGGATCCCACATACATGTTGTGCCTGGGATAACAGCCAGGACTTATACAATAATATCTAAGTACATGAGATACAAATACAACCCAAATGCCCCCTGTAAATGGGGAAGGGCTCGCAAAATCTGACTGATACATGAAAATAAAAGAGGCACTGCAAGTGGCTAAGGCCAACATCATAAAATATATGGAGCTGCATCGAAGGCTGCAAGGGAGAGGTCATCCGAGCATGTGGGGGGCTACCTGCAAGGCCACCCCCTCATGAGGGTTGAGACATCTCACACAAACCCGGGAATCACCAAGAGCTACTGCTACATCACTGAACCATCAAGTATACGGATCTCGATCATGATGAAAGGAGCTGGAGTGGAGAAACAATCAAGTCAAAGGGGAAGGAGAGATCCCTTTGCCTGATCCGAGGCACCGAACAAGAGTGGAAGCTGGAACCAAGGTACACCGCCCTCTAGACCTGTCTTCTGGAATGAAGGAGTTGATGTCGACAGAAGGAGGTCCGCCATAGGTGAGGCAATGAGAGATCCTCAACTAAGGCACGAGAGAAAATAGTAGAGCGACGAACAGACTAATACCAATGATGATGGTGGAATGGAGGGGACTGAGTAGCGAATGGACGACTTCCCTTGCTAGAGCATAAAGGGCATGAATGACATGGCAGTGACTGACACAATATCATCAGGGATAAGGGACAGTGGGACTGAAGGCCATAATGTGTGACACAAGAGAGAAACCAAGCAATGAGGGATGGAGGACTATAGCGGGGTACAAAGGGACTCTGGATAGACTCCATGAATGCGATGATGACTCCACTTGGATGCTCTAAACAAGGGCGACTCGATGGTGCTGCCACACAGTAAAGGTCCAATGGGGGACCATGAAAACATGAGTACAAGATGGTAACTCACTACGAAAATCAACATGAACAAAGACAAGTAAGGAGGCAAAGTGGTGCCCCAATTACAAGTGTTGTAAGTGAAGAAATGTGATTTTAAGGAAAGGTGAAGTGACCCATCTTGGAAAAAATGTGTCCTAGTGAAGTATCAAATCACAAAAAACTAACAGATGCCCATTTGAGGGCTCGGTGAGAGCTTTCCAACGATGTAGACGATTTGTCAAACGGAGCTACGGTATGGTCGCAGCAGGCGAAAGAAGAAACAAGGGTTCTATTTTAATAAGGCAGTTTTCCCTCCAAATCCACTCATTTGCTAATGTTGCTGTGGTGAATGTAGAGAGGAGAGAAGGCCCTAAATCTTGTGGCGAGCGTAGCGGACAAACCGACCGTTGGAATCGAGATCCGTCAGTTGCAGGTAAGAGGCCTAACCTTACTCTTTCATTTTGATGGATTAAAAGTTCAGATTAGGGCCCAGAATCTCAGGAACAGCCCCCCTTGCATTTTTTCGGCCGGGTCGCACTTTTTGGGCCAAAATCTGTGACCTGGGACATAGGTTTTGAGCCAAAAGGTGCGACCTGTTCCAGGATTTGGCAAAAAAGTGCGACCTGGAAGATGAGGGGGTTTTAGTGCTATTTGATGGCTGAGAGTTGGGTTTTTTGTGTTTGGTTATAGTATTCCCTATCTGTAGGTTGACAAAGATGATGTTTTTGTGCAGATATGGCAGATATACAGGTGAAATAGAGAGAGAGAGACCTAGGTACATTATTGGCAGAGATCCAGGCAGATCAGGGTGTTCGTCATGTGTTGGCCAGGTTTGGGGTTCTGAAATTTTTGGAGAACCCTTTGATGAGAGCTGGAGAGCCCTTGTTGGCCCGGATTATCAGTTATTGGGATCCATAGCATGAGGTATTTGTAGTGCAGGGGCACAGGATCGAACTGACAGTCTAGGATGTGTATTTCCTGACAGGTCTCCCGCCACTTGGAATGGTGGGAAATATGCAGCCAGTGTTACTGGGGGGGCAGAACATCATGGAGTTTGTGGAGCGACATTGTCGACCAGGTCTCTGAGTCAAAGGGATGGGGATACCGATCGGGGACCTAGAGAGACTGGAGACCCAGGCAGTGGCCGCAGCGGTGCTATGGATCCTGGGCAGCCAGGCGTTCCATCACATCACTGGGGGGCAGATGATGATCGTAGAGAGCGTATTGAGTGGGACCTACTATGGGTGGGCCCAAATGATGTTGGTGTCATTAAAACGACAACTGTCACTGTGCAAGCGGCAAGTGAACCACGATTTCTCGTATGGGACTTTATTGTGTTCCTTCTTTTTTGAGAAGATCCTGACCTTACGACCTCGTATACAGCTCCTGGATGGGGGCCCGAGAGAGCCCAGGATGCGCCGGTGGGGGCGGCTACTGTGCAGAGCAGGAGGAGGGGAGGTCGGATGAGTGTTTCGACCTGAGTTCTTTGCCCATTAGGATCAGATGTCGTTATACATAGACGACTATCCCTATAGTGGGATGATTTATTGTGGGGATCCGGACCTACCACTTCCGCCTGGTCGAGTATGGGGACCTGATGGTAAGTGATAAGTAACTATTCTTTTTTTGGCATGTTATAGTTAGTGAATAATAGATAGGGTACTGATTCCTGTATTGTTGGTATGTAGATATAGCTCCGGTAAAACCGGCCAGATATATGGGACGACCGGCAGCATCTGGAGCTGCAGGGCTGCGTGGGTCGAGAGCAGCGCGCAATGAGGATGTGGCCACCCTTCTGGAGGACATCCGCCATAGATGTGAGAGGTTGCTGACTGGAGTTTCAGAGCGTGGGTGGAAAGACATAGACGACCAGTATGTGGAGCCATGTATTGGTCTACCCTCGGAATGGCGAGGTGTCATGCGGCACATGGCGATGGCCGGTCGAGGCATACGTGATCTACGAGCTGCAGGAGCAGAGCCATTGGCTCGGGATCCACCAGATAGTGAGTAGGTGTGGGGCATGTGGTGCCTCCTAGTGTGTATGTAGGGGCATGTGGTGCCCCCAGTTTTGAGTTTTTATAACATGTGATGGGCATGTCATATGTATCAGAGTAGATGGACTCTAAAAACATGTTTTGCGACACATATTATGGATATGCATCTTTGTTAATGATTATGAATGTTATTTTCTTGTATGAAATGTGTGTGATAAATGCCAATCTAGAACATGGTTTGCAATACTATCTACATAGTGATTCTATTCCCGAGGTACATGGTTGAAAGTTATGGTTTCAAATTCACGTGTCAAGAGTTTCACGCATAAATATCGTCTAAAAAGCACAGGGTTATGCACACGATAAACACCATTTAGTTGCATGACAAGAAGTAGGGAATCCAAACGAACATGCAGATGGAGGATGCGATGAAAGAGGGCATCGGCTAAGAGGCCACGCACTGCATCATATTCGACCTGATTGTTGTTGGCATTACCAAGGCAGACCCCGTTTGAGAGCACAAGGGCATGCAAGGGGGTGAAAATGGCCCAACCTGCCGAGGCTAGATTCTGGGAGTAATGACTTGCACCATCGGCGTAACCGATATAGGGTGGGGACGGGAGGTCATGCGGAATAGTGTTACAAGACAACAAATGGGGGGAGGAGGGACAATGAGGGTAGCATGAGCATACAGAAGACATCGAGCGGCAACTACGAGAGGGAGTGCGATGAACAGGATGGCTATGACTCATATACAAACTAGAGGGTGGTATATGAGGGCTATAGGAGGTATGGTGGGGGCTCGGGCTGCGGAGGTCAACAGAGATACGGGTGGAGTTATCTCGTGTAGGGGCGGAAAAGAGGGGGTAAAAGGTGGAAAAGACACCACATGACACAACAAAGTTACCTAAAGCATCTGTAGGGGAAGAAAGGCTTGCATACGGATCGTCACAGAGAATGACGGAAGAACCGGGAAACAAAGGGTTAAAATATGGGGAGCCCAGGGTGGTTGCTAAAGGGGGGTCAAGCGAAACAACAGGGGAGGATTCAAGGGGAATGTGCTCCAAGGGTCGCATAGAGGATGATAGGTAAAGAATGGTCGTAGTAGACTCCGTCATCTGAACATCAGGGGGGGGAATGTCGATGGGAGCGAGGGGATCCTCAAGCTGGCTCGAAGCATACTGCACGAGTATGGGAGAGGTGGATTGATTTTGTTCAACCTCATACTCTCGGACTACTTCTAAAGAGGTGCAGTAATGCGTCAGGTGAGGAAAATGGTGGGAGTAATGGCCATGGACACCGCATAAAGCACAGGATTTGCTAGTGCGAATAGTTTTTGGGTTCTTGGTTACGGACGAGGACGGAAGAGAAGGGTCGGAGACCGTAGACTCAGGGAACGCGACTTTAACCATGGGTTGAATGTGGGGAAACTCAGGACAAGTATGGGTGGCGTGACCGACGACATCACACAATGCATAAGGCTTTGCGGGCGGAGGAGGAGCAGGGTCAGTCGGGGTGGCCTTGTCTTTGGATGCCCCCTTGCGAGCTTTGCCTTTCTTTCTTGGAGCTGTCAGCACAGGGGTAGGGTCTTGGGGAGGTACAGGGGGCATGGTAGCAATAGAGGAAGCGAGGGGAACCGGTTGAACCAGTGTCAAAGCAAGATAGGGTTTGGGGTGACCAGGAGGAGTAGCGACTGGAGGGTCAAGGTACCAGACGGGTATACCCAGGGTCGGGTTAGGGAGAGAGAGGGTGGCCATGACGGGGACCGAATACACTCCGGGAGGGGGAGCCAGGAACGATATCTGAGCAGCGGGATAATGACCAGGATGGACAGCGCCGAGATGGTTAAGGCATGGGGGAACTAATCCAGGGGGATGAATGGTTTCAGGGATACCAGCTGTAGGAGAAGGGCCAGAAGGAGGAGGTCTGGCTGGCGGAGATGAAGGGCTAAGAGTGGGTTGCGGTGGGCGAGGTTGAGTCTGAGGTTGCTGACTAGCTGAAGCGGGTCGCTTAAGGGCAGCCCGAGACGATTGCATCATGCAAACATTCGACAAGCTGGGATCAGAGATATGAGGAGGGGGGAGACCAGGAAAAGTTCCAAGCAGGGAGGAATCTTTGTAGACGCCGGGGGAGACACTAGTCAAGGAATCGACGATTTTCTTATTGGCTACAGAAGAGATGGTCGTCTCCGGGGAGGTCTGAGACGGTGGCTCATGGTAATTCAACTGGTCGATGGTGACTATCATTCCATTGTGAGGAAAATACATCTTGCGAAAAACCACGGATGGGACAGTAGACATGGAATAGGTGTAGCTTCGCCCTAAGAGAATGTTGTAGTCTAGAGGGGCGTCAATGACTTCGACGTCAACGTAAACGGTCTTACCGGCAAGGGTGATAGGACAATTATAGAAAAGGCCAACGGGCTGGGAGGCATGGCCATCCCACGCTCGAAGGGTGATCATGGAAGGAGCCAACTCAGGAGATCCGAGTTGCTTCCAAACCGAAGCGGACATCACATAGGTGGATGCGCCCTCATCAATTATGCACCGAGAAACGTTGGCATTTCGGATTTTGACTGGGATTTGGAAGGCGACGGAAGAAGGAAGAGGAGGATGGTCTGATTGATGAGCATCGAAAACAATCATTTGGTCATCGGTAGGATCTACAGTGCCCACGGCAGATAGAAGAGCCTTCTTTTGGGAAGGGCACGACTGGAGGAGTTCCAATGTGGAAATGGCAGCAGGAGATTGTGCCAAATCTTCTACTATGCTATACGCATGAGCAGCTCGACCAGGAGTAGCATTGCGATGTAATGGACCCTTAGGAATCTTGGTATGAACCTCAACTTTGGTTTGAGGGATATGTAAGGGGTCATTGGCTGTCGAAAGAGGCTCTGTAGAACCTGAAGAAGGGGACTCGGGGGCAGACTGAGCGGAAGGCTTGGGGTACTGGCGAGACCGAGTTTGAAGGTGAAGGTCGACGGTTGGGGAAGGATCAGAGTTCATCATAAGGATCTGGTAATCGGAGGAACCAGAAATGGAAGGCATGGAAAATTTTAGGGGCTAATATTCGCAGATGGGCTAATTTTCCATGGTTTTTCCAAAAAAAAGATTCGCCAATTTCCATTTTTTTATAAAAACGATTCGCCCAATTTTTACAATATAAGATTATTTTACGTTAAAAATCACAAAAATTATATAGTCAATATATATAATATCATTATAATTTGAATAATTTTACAAATACATCAACAAAAATTTTATAGTTTGCATATTAGGGACTAGTGAGATTCACCAATTTTTTAAACTTCAAGATAATTTCCCATCCTTAAAATTTTCCCTGATGGAAGGTGGAGTGGCGACCTGTCCGTCGGGTGGTTGGATAGCCACGAATCCTTACTGAGGGAAAGGATAAGTAAACACAGCTGGTTGAGTAGTGGCCACATTAGGGGGAGCATGAGGAGAGGCATGTTGTCCGTGCAATGTGGCTTGAGACTCCCACATCTGCCGCATCTGTGGTAAGAGGGGACAATCATGGGTGTAATGACCATAAAAACCGCAACACGAACAAGGCTTATTTGTGTGAAGAGGCATGTCCGGCTTGGGCTGAGTTCCCTGTTGCTGGTTAGCAGTGTTAGGGTCGATACCTTGAGGATTGGGTCCACGAGTACCAGGGGCAGATTGGTTTGGATTTCCTCTCCACCTTCTTTGAGAAGAAGGGGGATTATTCGCGCCCTGCTGTGAAAATACTTGCCCTGGAGGGGGCTGTAGGGGCTGTTGCGGGGTTGGAGGAGGCAAGGGAGATGGAAGCGCATATGCTGGAGGAGCTGGCGCACCAGGCTGTGGATAAGGGTAATGGTTAGGTTGGGCAACATTGAGGTAAGCAGGAGGTTGGGAAAAAGGATGAGGCACGCCGTATCCTGGATACATGCTACCTGGAGGGGGAAAAGTGCTAGAGGTGCTGGTCCCTCCCTAAGGGAGACCATAGCCCATAGGAGGTTGAGCATACGGATGAGAAAGTGCTCCAACAATACCGTCGGTGGAATGAGATTCCCCCGGGGCATTAGCGCCTCCAGGCCTGGGGAGGTCAGGAAGGACGGTATAAACATAACCAGACTAAGCATAGATCAGGTCATATTTCAAGGCTATTTGGAGGGCGGCTTCTTTGGTTTGAGGGAAATGGGAGGCGACATCTTTGCCAATGGGAGCTAAGAGAGTGTGAAGGAACCAGTCCATATAAACCCGATCTTCGAAGGGGGGAGCTCGACATAAGCTTCATCTTCTTTTCCATTCTTGGACATGGGTAGAAAGGCGGGTCGAAGAGGTTTGCTTGAAGAAAGTCAAGAGCTCTGTACCAGTATCGTATCGGAGAGGGAGCTAGAAATAAGATAAAAAGGCTTGGGCAATGGTCGCAAAGGTGGTATGGGAAGAGGTGGCTTGGTCAACATACCATTTAGAAGCTTCGCCGGTAAGTGTGCGTTGGAACAACCGAAGATGGATGGAATCATCGGTAATGGAATTGGAGGAACACCACATGTGGAAAGATCGGACATGGTTGGTTGGATCTTCTCCAGCAAGGCCTTCGAACTTAGGGATGTTGGAGGGGAGCTTGGTTGGCATAGCAGGCCAACCAACATCGTGGTGGATAGGGTCATTGATCAACTGATTGAAATCGGGGAGGCTGAGGCCTGCGATGTACGGTAGCAAGGGTGCGGCCGAGGTAGTTCCTGTGGCGGTTCCGCTAGTAGTAGTTCCGGCATTAGGGCCGGGAGCTCCGCTAGCGTTAGGCCCTGGACCAGACATAGTGAAGGTGACAGGGGGAGAACCAGAAATAAAAGGAGAACCCAATGAATCAGAAGAGGAGTCGGAAGGCGGACTCGGAGGAGGACTGGCTTGACGACGGCAGGACGGAGCAGGTCGATCGACCAAAAACTGAGGGTGAAGGCCAAGAAGTCTCCAGGAAGCGCGCCTTGGGGGCGCAATGACGGTAATCACAAACATGGCACGAGGGGAAGAAGAACGACCGATAGAGGCAGGGAGGTGCAGAATCAAGTGATTACAATGTCGAAACAAGGGCGAAAAGGTGCAGTGTCAATTGATTTTAAAGTCTTTGCCTGGCGGTGTAAACCAGGCTCTTCTTCGCTTAGGGTGAGTGTGTGGCGTGCGTTAATTTTATTTTTTAAACCCTTTTCGTTTTGAGAGAAAGAGAAAAAGTGTGCTGCGTAACTGAAAATAATGCTGCAAAAACAGTATATAATGCTGAAATAACAGAAAATTAACAGCTACTATTGCATCGATTCAACCCAAAAAGGCGGGTCTCTCAAAACTAATCTAAAAGAGGGAAAAAATCTAGTCAAAACACACTAAAAATAGGCCAATAGATCTAGGGTCGAAAGGGACAGGGATCTAAAGGGAAAAGATGCTGAAAAGAGGTGCAGATCACAGCCAAGAGGCAGAGGCAAGGTGGCTGGAAAAAAGGAGGAAATCAGCAAAAAGCAGAAGGGGCAAGGAGGAGGCCCTAAAAGTAGATCCAAAAAAATCTTCAGGAGGTGATTTGAAAGGGAGAAGAGCTGATTAGAAGAGGTCTGAAAAGGAGGTATCAGATCTGGAAAAAGGGGGGCTGAAACTCTGAAAAAACAGACCTGAAATAGATAAAAACTCTTCCACCAAAAGTGGAGGGTACTGAAGCCCTAGGGGGCTATGTTCCCACTTAGATCAGCAAAACAGATCAAAAACAGGTCGAAACGAGCTGAGACAGAGGCTGGAAAACCCTGACAGAAGCTTCAGAAAAACCCAGAAAAATTGCAGAAAAACAGCAGAAAAATTGGCAGGTCACAGGTTCTGACCTGTTTTTAGTGCAGGTCACAGAAAATGGGCTGAAAAGTGCAACCTGAAGGTCTAGCTCGCAGTTTATGGGCTGAAAAGTGCGACCTGAAGCTCTGAGGGTCCCGGCAGAAGATTTCCAGAAAATTTGTCGTCTCAGTTGCGACTGATGTCTGTCACCTGCGCGATAGGGCCAGAAACACACGAAAGTTAGAAATTTTAATGTTTTAGGGTTTTATAGGGGAAAAACACCATGAAAATAGGAAAAAAAAAAGCTGAAAAGAAACCCTAGGGTCTGAAGTAGCTGGATATGCAGGAATATGAAAAACGACAGCGGTCGTAATTGAAAACCCGTGTGGAGTCGCCAATTGTTAGTATGAATCCTTTGTCGAAGTGTACGAAAAAAGACCACTTTAGCTACGCATAACTAATATCCCTAACATCAAATGTGGCTGCCAATATCTTCAGATCTGCAGTTAGTTGATCAAGACAAGAGCTGCAAAAAACCAGATCTATGCATAGAAAGACATTAAGCAGTAAAAAGAAGGGTTTGCTCCATATATCCAATAGACAAGACAAGAACAATTTTTGAAAGAATTTTTTGTATTAAGGGCACCTGGGAGGAAAACAGGAAGATGTTTCCAATTCTCCTCAATGGGATGGGTTCTTGGAAGTCCTCAGCACTTCAGATCTAGCATTTCTCTCTCCTGTTGGTGTAGAAAACCCAGACAAAGATAGAACTCAAAGGGAGCTCACACAGCAAATAATAAAAAATATGACAATGATAATGGCTCAAAATCAGACTAAGAGTTTAGATCCAGAGTGATCTAATAGGCAACAAAAGGTCCAGAATGGTAGGAAAAAATCTCCTATTTATAACAAAATATTGGGTCATTCTAGATCTTGGTGCATGATTAAAATAATGTTAACCAAATCTAGATCCACCTTTTATGGAATATTTTATTATATTTTTTGGAGGGAAAAAGTATTTGACTTGGGTCAAATCCCTTTATTTGTCAATAATAAATAAAGAAATGATTTATTTATCTTTTTAAGGAAGTGGTTGAAGGATAATCAAATAAATAGTGATTTATTTAATTATTTGTGGGTGATTTGGTCATATTTAACAAGGAATATTATCTAAATAAGATTTAAATAATTATTCCTAGAAAATAATAAGATAAATGAAGGTTTATCTAATTAATTTCTTTGTTTTGGGTTAAACATGACTAGGAATAATAATTAAATTATGGTTTAATTAATTATTCCATGAGGAAAATCAAACAAATATAGGTTTGTTTAATATTTCCTTTTGGGGTTTCCTGTTTAGACCATAAACAACCTAATAAATGTGGATTATTAAGTTATTTGACATAGTGAGAGAAATTTTACTTAGGGTAAAATTGGTCTTACATGGTGTACTTGGGTCCATCTAATGATAGTAGGTTAAATGACCAAAAAATGGTGTAACAATGGAGCATAAGTTTCGTGTCACATATAAACTCCGATGCGATTAGCCTTTGTATAAATATCTCATGGGCCCGCCTCTAGTTCTTAAAACTTTGTAATATTTTTTCCCGATCTGTTTTTTCCTTTGTAAAACCCAAAAACCCATTTATCCAAAGTTTGATTTAAAAATTCCAAAATCACGTGTTAAATATCAAATGGGTAGATTAAAAAGACCGATTGCGCAATCGCATCAGGGAATTACAATGGGTAGATTGAAAAGGCCGCATCAAAATTTTCCAATGCGATTAGGACTTATATATATGAAGCTTCCCCCCCTGCCTTTTTGTTTCATATAACTTTCCCCAGGACCAAGTGTCAAAGTCCCGTAGCGCCCAATCACATCGTAACTTTTCCTTTGGTGCGGTTTAAAGTTTACCACCACCGATTGCGATGGCCCGATCGCGCAATCTCATCGGCCTTTTCTTCGATCATGCAATTGAATCGCTTCACTTCTGACTTCTGATTGTGATCCCCAGATACATCTCCCACCATTGATCTAATCCTAAGATCGACGGTCTGTGCCACTTCGTATCGCAACTTTCGATCGGTGTTTTTTCTTTCCACCCCCGATTGCGATCCTCCGATTAGATCTGGACCGTCCACGTGTCTAGATCTGACGGTCCAAAACCACCCCATCTTGTTCATTCCCCCGCTCTTCTTTAACCTCCTCAAAAATAAATCTCCACTGTTGGATGCTTTCATCCAACGACTACGCTCCTTCCCCGCCTTCTGAAGCAGTTAAACCTAAAATCGCAGGATTTTCTAATATTTTGTGTATATTTACAGGGATAAATGGTTTTTCGTTGTAAAAAAGGAAAATTTAGAGGCCGGGAAAGATGTTTCTTGTGCCTTTGATTCATCAAAATAAGCTGTTTGCAGGCTTCAAGATCTATGTTTCGTCGATGCTCTATGACCATTGATTCTGTGAAGAGACCTGTGCGGCCTGCACATTGACAAGACACTGTGATTTAAATCAAATTCAAAAGAGTATCAGTTTTTGAAGACATAGCACAGCAGAATGAAGATTGAAGACATATTTTGGAATTACAGCTAAGAATGATTATCAAAAGCCTAATTCCTAGAATTAAAACACCATTAAAAAGAAAATCATAAGTGTTTAACAGACAGAAAGGCCTCCACCGTCACATTTGAGGCAAACTGATTCCTCTCGGCTAACACAAAGCCACCTACTGCCTCAAACCATTCAAACAAAGGTTGAAGTTATTGATTAAGAAAATATCTGCCTCACAACGCAGCCAAGCAATTAATTCCGCTAAGGAAACTAATGCAAACAAATATCAGCGGAGTTATTTTGTCCTGGATAGAGCCTAAAAGTCAATAAATCTCCCATCGAGCTTTGATATTAATTGTAAAACAATTAATACATTGAAACACCTGTAAACTTCTTCAGCGAGCCCCTCAAAAGGCCCAGAAGTCTTGAAATTGTATTAATTGCCTTGAGAGATCTTTTATCAGATCTCACCTCCTCATCCTTCTATAAATACTTTTGTAGAAGATGATAATTTGTTGGTTGTAGAACTTTGAAATATAATTGAGCTTGAGACTTCTATCTGTAAATAGTGTTCACTGGCCCTTGCAGCTTTGTTTGTGTTAGTTTTGTTAGGCTAGATAGTGAAGATGATTGTTGAACTGAAACATTGGACCTCAGTACTGTAACTGGTTTGACATCAATAAACAAGTTGTTTCTTGGGATCCTGGTCTATATCATTGGTGAAGTGCCCCTTTATTTTTTATTGTTTTCCTTCTATGTATGTCATATTTGTTCACTATTCTCTGATAAAGAACAACATTTATAGAGTTAGGACCTGTTGTACATCAGTAACCTTCTCTGACTGAAAATATTTATCTCAATGTTTTCCTCCAATTGTTTGTTTTAGAATGATTTAATACAGTTTAAGCAGTTAGGAATGTTGGAGTTCCCTCATCCTACTGTTTGCTTTAAACATTGTTATTGAAATTTATTTTCCTTATTTACTTATTAAAGTTAGACTAGAAAAGTAATGGTTTGTCCTGTTTCTAGCTTCTTTTCTCCAAAGGCAGATTCTGAAAGTTTCCCTTGGTGTTAACTGAAAGCAAACTAGGTTTAAAAGTACTTTATCTGATCTTAAGTTTATACTCTATCTTCTCTTATATGTTTTCATAATTTCTGAAGGTAATTATGTGGATTACTGGATTGTTTGTCAATTAAGTTGCTTTAATACGAACTTGCCCAAGAAGTCAATGGTTAGCCCTACACTTGGTTGGTTTTAAACAGTTACTTAAGAGGCTTTTTCTTGTTTAGACTGACTATAAATCCTTTGTGAAATTATTATCAGTTTCCACCTCTCCAACACTTTATTGTTCCCATTCCATCATTTTAAATCTCAATAATCCTGTGGTGTAGATGACTTGCCCCTTGGATCACTCTTGATATTGTTGCTCAATTAAAGCCCAGTTATGACTCCATAGCCCAATGGACTAAAAACCAGCGTTATATCTATCTTTTTAGCCTAGATGTTCTATTCACTCGCAACTTCTCACCATTGAAACTCTTTGTACTTAGGAATTTCCACCTCAAGCAGTATTCATGCTCAACCATCCAACAACAAAACAAACCCTTGGCCCTTATAACTAGCCTAATATTGTTACCCCAAATTTCAAAGACAAATCCATATTTGCACTTACTGGAGAGATCCCTCTCTGGATTCAGGAGGGCTAGATCTTAGAATCCCAAAGTTGGTTGAAACGATGTTGTTTATGTGATCGGACTTTGCCAATCTTGCTGATTACAGATTCCTAACAACTATAACCTAACCCTAATCTTGACCAAACCCTTAACATTAACCTTAACCTTAAGGTTAAGGGTAAGGTTAGTTTAAGGTTAAGGTTAAGGTTATGGGTTTAGTGAGGTTAAGGTTAAGGTCAAGGTTAAGGTTACGTTAAGTGAAAATTCAAGGTTAAGGTAAAGTTAAGGTTAAGGTTAGGTTAAGGTTAATGTTAAGGTTATGGGAAGGTTAAGGTGAAGGTTAAGGTTAATGGTAAAGTTAAGGTTAAGGTTGCGGTTAAGGGTAAGGTTAAGGTAAAATTTAAGATAAGGTGAAATGTAAGGTTAGGTTAAGGTTAAGGTTAAGGGTTAAGGTTAAGGTTAAGGGTTAAGGGTTAAGTGTAAGGTTAAGGTTAACCTTAACCTTAACCTTACCTTAACCTAACCTAACCATAACCTTAACCTTGACCTTGACCTTGACTTTGACCTTGACCTTAACCTTAACCTTACCCTTAACCTTAACCTAACCCTAACCTTGACCAAAACCTTAAGGTTAACCCTAACCTTAACCTTAACCTAACCTTAACCTTAACCTTATCTTAACTTTATCCTTAACCTTAAACTTAACCTTGACCTTAACTATAACCTAACCCTAACCTTAACCAAACCTTAACCTTGACCAAACCCTTAATGCAACCTTAACCTTGACTTTACCCTTAACATAACCTTAACCTTGACCTTAACCTTACCGTTAACATTAAGGTTAACCTTTACCTTAACCTTGGCTTTACCCTTGACCTAACCTTAACTTTAGCCTTAACTTATCTTAGCCTTAACCTAAACTTAAGCTTAGCATAACGTTAACCTTAATCTTAACCTTACCCTTAACCTTAAACTTGACCTTAAATATAACCTAACCCTAGCCTTAACCTAACTTTAACCTTGACCAAACCCTTGACGTAAACTAAACCTAGACTTTACCCTTAACGTAACCTTAACCCGTACCTTAACCTGAACCTTAACCTTAACTTAACTAAACCCGTAAACTTAACCTTACCCTTAACTTGAAACTTAACCTTGACCAAACCCTTAAGCTTAAGCTTAACCTTAACCACAACCTTAACCTTAACCTTCCCATAACCATAACCTTAACCTTAACCTTGACCTTGCCCTTAACCTAACCTTAACCTAACCTTAACCTCATCTTAACCTTAACCTAACCTTAACCTCAACTTTACCTTAACCTTGACTTTACCCTTAACCTAACCTTAACCTTAACTTTACCCTAACCTTAACCTTAACTTTACCTTAACATTTAATTTACCCTTAACCTAACCTTAACCTTAAACTTAACCTTAATGTTATCTTAACCTTAACCTTAACCTTAACCTTATCTTAACCTTAACCTAACATTAACCTTAAAATTGACCTAACTATAACCTTACCTTAACTTAACCTTAAATTTGACCTTGAGCTTAACCGTAACTTTAACTTTACCCTAACCTTAAGGGTTTAGTCACGTTAAGGTTAGTCAAGTTAAGGTTAAGGTTAGGTTAAGGTTAAGATAAGGTTAAGGGTAAGGTCAAGGTTAAGGTTAAGGTTATGGTTATGGGAAGGTTAAGGTTAAGGTTATGGTTAAGGTTAAGGTTAAGGTTAAGGGTTTGGTCAAGGTTAGGGTTAGGGTATATTTAAGGTTAAGGTTATGGTTATGGAAAGGTTAAGGTTAACCTTAAGGGTAGGGTAGGTTAAGGGTGAGGTTAAGGTTAAAATTAGGTAAAGGTTAAGGTTAGGGTTAAGGGTTAGTTAGGTTAAGGTTAATATTAAGGTTAAGGTTAGATTAAGGTAAGGTTATAGTTAGGTTAAGGTTAAGGTTAAGGTTAATATAAGGTTAAATTTAAGGTTATGTTAAGGTTAAGGTTTAAGGTTATGGGTCTTAACCTTAACCTTCATTATAACGTACCCTTAACATTAACCTTTACCTAACCTTAACCTTAACATTAGCCATAACCTTAACCTTAACCTTGACCTTAACTATAACCTTAACCTTAACCTTATGCTTAACCTTTCCTTAACCTTAACCTTAACCTGACTAAACCCTTAAGGTTATGTTAAGTTAGGTTAAGGTTAAGGTCAAGGTCAAGGTTAATGTTAATTTAAGTTAAGGTAAGGTTATTGTTAGGTTAAGGTAAACGTTAAGGTTAGGTTAAGGTTAAGATAAGGTTAATGTTAAGGTTAAGGTTAAGGTTAGGTTAAGGGTAAATTCAAGGTTAAGGTAAAGTTAAGGTGAAGGTTAGGTTAAGGGTAAAGTCAAGGTTAAGGTTAGGTTAAGGTTAAGGTTAAGGTTAAGGGTTTGGTCAAGGTTAGGGTTAGGTTATAATTAAGGTCAAGGTTAAGGTTAGGTTAAGGTTAAGGTTAATGTTGAGGGTTCGGTTAAGGTTAAGGTTAAGGTTAAGGGTAAAGTAAAGGTTACGGTGAAGGTTAAGGTTAAGGGTAAAGTCAAGGTTAAGGTTAGGTTAAGGTTAAGATTAGGGTAAGGTTAAGGTTAAGGGTTTTTTCAAGGTTACTGTTAAGTTATAGTTAAAGTCAAGGTTAAGGGTAAGATTAAGGTTAAGGTTAGGTTCGGTAAAGGTAAGGTTAAGGTTACAGTTAAGGGTAAGGTTAAGGTCAAGGTTAAGTTTAAGTAAAGTTTAAGGTTAAGGTTAATGTTAAGGGATTGGTAAAGGTTAGGGTTAGGTTATATTCAAGGTCAAGGTAAGGTTAAGGGTAAGGTTATAATTAGGTTAAGGTTAAGGTTAAGGTTAAATTTAGGTTAAGTTAAAGTTAAGGTTAAGTTTACATGTTTAATGAGGTTAAGGATAAGGTTAAGGTTAAGATTAAGGTTAAGGTTATGGTTAAGGGGGTAAGGTTAAGGTTAAGGTTAAGGTTAGGGTTATGGTTAAGGTTAGGGTAAGGTTAAAGGTTAACGTTAGGTTAAGGTTAAGGTTAGGGTTAAGGTTAAAGTGAAGGTTAGGTTATAGTGAAGTTTAAGGGTAAGGTCAAGGTTAAGGGTAAATTTAAGGTTAAGGTTAAGCTTACATGTTTAGTAAGGTTAAGGTTAAGGTTAGGTTATGGTTAATATTAAGGTTAAGGTAATGGGAAGGTTATGGTTCAGATTAAGTTTTGGTCAAGGTTAGGGTTAGGTTATAGTTAAGGTCAAGGTTACGGTTATGGGTTTAGTCTGGTTAAGGTTAAGGTTGAGGTTAAGGTTAGGTTAAGGGTAAATTAAAGATTAAGGTTATGGTCATGGGAAGGTTAAGGTTAAGGTTAAGGGGTTAAGGTTAGGTTAAGATAAATTCAAGGTTAAAGTTAGGTTAAGTTTAAGATTAGGTTAAGGGTAAAGTTAAGGTTAAGATTGACGTTTGGTCAAGGTTAGGGTTAGGTTATAGTTAAGGTCAAGGTTAAGCTTAGGTTAAGGTTAGGGTTAGGTTATAGTTAAGGTTATGGTTTAGTTAAGATTAAGATTAAGGTTAGGTTAAAATAAGGTTAAGGGTAAGGTTAAGATAAGGTTAAGGTTAAGGTTAGGTTAAGGATAAGGTTAAGGTTAAGGTTAACCTTAAATTTACCCTTAACCTAGCATTAAAATTGACTTTACATTAAACAAACCTTAACACCTTAAATTTAACCATAACTTTACCTTTAACCTTAACCTTAACCATACTAAACTCGTAACCTTAACCTTAACCTTAAATTTACCCTTAACCTTCACCTTACCCTTAACCTTCACCTTAACCTTAACCTTATCTTTACCTTAACCTAAACTTAACCTTAACCTTAACCTTAACCTTAACCTAAATATAACCTTACCTTTAACCTTAAACTTGACCTTGACCTTAACCTTAACCTTAACCTTACCCTTAACCTTCACCTTCACCTTCACCTTCACCTCAACCTTAACCTTAACCTAACTAAACATGTAACGCTTAACCTTAACCTTAGCCTTAACCTTCACCTTAACCTTAACCTTGAATTTACCCTTAACCTAAATTTAACCATAACTATAACATAACCCTAACCTTGACCTTAACTTTACCCTTTGTTAGCACCTGAATTGAACAACAAGCTGAAAAGGCAAAACAGGGTAACAACTAAACCACGCTCAACCTTGTAGCTAGCCCTACAAGGACAGGAGAGGGCTCTCTCTGTAAAATATTATTCAATGGAACACAATAAATGGACTGATATTAGGCTAGGTAAAATGATAGGGATAAAAGGTTTAATAAAATGAATGAATTTTTCAGGGACGTGTGGGATAAAAAGGGACAGTTGAAACTGGGAATTAAATCAGGACATAGGGTATTTCATGGGGCAAGATAGGCAGGAAAATTAGCAATTAAAATTTAATGAGGATGGGATGGAAAGACTGGTGCGGAGCTAAAAAGGGCACAATAAATGGATCCTTTTCAAACAGAAGAAAAATACAGAGTATGAATGATTTCCCAAGGCAGAGCATATAAATATGGATTCTACCTTTCTATCTTGAAATCATTCAAAAGGAAATGTTTATGGATGAATGGAACACATAACAATTCACATATGAAACAAAGGAGAAAAAAAAATGCTAAATCTCATACCACATGGATCCCACAAATCAGAGTTTCATCTCTTATTAATTCCTATCAAACTGTACAATGTAGCGCAGAGATGTTCTTCCACACTATTCCCCTACTTTCTGAGTTACAGACTTTTCAGACTCTCATACTTTTAGACTACTTACAAATGATTTACAATTACAATAAATAAACTAAAAGGTGGGAACATAGATCCACATAAAAGGGAGTTGTTCTAACAGCTGAAGGACTAAAATACAATCATAGAAAGAAATACAACATTCTGCCCCTGAAAATAAGGGACAACATTGCATTTGACCACTTTGGAGATTTCACTGTTATACTATATGAATGAAAATAGGTAATATGATGAACAGATATCCCATTTTTCTACTGTTGTAGATATCTTTATTTTATTTTAGGCTCTCGGCCTTTGACTGTTCGCTTTCCATTTGCTGTTTGAATATAAACCAACTTTTTTAATAAACATTCCTTTGAAATGAAACTTTGGCTTTAGTGAAGGGAAATTTTATTTTAAATGGGAAAAGGGAAGGGAAATGGGCAGTACCCGCATATAAATCGTAATCGGAATGGATGGGCAGAGGGACATAACATATTAAAATAAAAGTGTAATCACAATCGCAATCGAGGAGCGGGGCAGGCAGAGTGATATATATGAAACAACATTTCCGATGCGATTGGGGAGAACCATTTTTAATTAAAAAAATGGATAAATTTTAACTTTTACAAAGGAAAAAGGGGTTTCGTAATGAATGGGCGGAAGGTTTAAGTGGTGGGACCAGGGATTATACATCACAATCGCAATCGGGCTCGGGAGTGGAGCGGAATGTTTTATATGAAATCGCCGATGCGATTTGGGAAGGGGGAATGACCATAAGCTTTGTAAAAATGAAAATAATACAAATTTCGAGTTTACAAAGGGGAAAGTTGTTTATATTATAAATGGGCGGAAGGACCGTATGGTGGGCCCAGGGTCAATCGCAATCGGAGATCAAAATCGGGAGAGGGGCAGAGTGATATATATGAAACAACATTTCTAATATGATTGGGGAGAACCATTTTTATATTATCAAATTAACCAAGATTTAGGTTAACAAAGGAAAAACCCTTTTATATATGAACGGGCGGATGTATTATGGTGGGCCTGACAGTCAATCGCATCGGAGATTAGAGGGAAGTGGGGGTAATCCTATTGGAAGGAAGGGATGTGCGATGCGATCGGAGGAGGGGTGAGATCGGGAGATTGGAGAAATATTTTCGATTGGGTCGGGACTTGCGATCGGGTGATGTTGCGATCGGAAGCGCTCAATCGCATCGTAGCTTGTGATGAGCTGATCAGAACACACAAATAAATGTTACGATTAGCCGAATATTGCGATTGCGATGAAAGGAGAAGGGAATTAGGTTATGCGGGTTTTACAATATAAAAATTTTGTTATAAATTTTTATCATAAGGTTCCAACATATGGTGGGGAAGTGGTTGGAAACGGCGGGATATATATAATATACGAAACTTTGAAATATAAGGTTTTAACAAGCATGGAGGGGAAGTGGTTAACATATCAATCACATTTGTGTTAAATGATTTATGATGCAATGTTGTAAATCAGAAAGAGGAAAAGGGGTTTTTAAAGGGAAATATAAAACTTTAAACATAAAGTTAAAGGGGAACATGGGAAATAGGGGAGGTTTACGGGATTTTACTTCACTTAAGCATAAATTTCAATCCAGAATTCAGTTTTGAGAGTGTAGTATACCGTTGGAAAGCTCTTTCCAGACTCTTTCTGATGGATCTACTTGGAAGATGACTTGGCGCTAATCATGCTGCAAAAAACTCTCTGAAGGCAAGGACATCACTTTGTGGAGATAACAACTTCTGAATTGTGACTTATCACACATGATGATATAGAATTACATAATGAATGATAATAAACGCAAAATTACATCAAGATGAATAAAATATCTTTTTGATCTTCTAGGTGCTGTGACTTTGTATTTATTGACTTCCTCATGACCTTGTTGATATTATTGGCATTTGACTCATTAATTTGACCATGGTGAGACCCTAGAAACTAATGAGACCCATCCTATGACCTACTGATATGATTTTGAGAATGAAAGTGACTAATGGCTAAAGATCATAGAAAGGAAAATCAGCAAGTACCTTATGAGGTACAACTGATAAAAATTACTACCATCAATGAATCCATGACCTAGCGAAATGGTGAAATTTATACGGTATGAGACACCTAATATGCAAATGAAAAAAGAGTAGTTTTGATCACTGATGGCAGTATGACTAGACTGACACTAACACCCTTAACCTTGACCTTAACCTTAACCCTTGACCTTGACCTTAACCTAAGCTTAACATTAACCTTAACCTTAACCTAATCTTACCCTTAACCTAAACTTAACCTTAACTATAACCTAACCCTCACCTTAGCCTAACCTTAACCTTAAATTTAACCTTAACTTAACCTAACCTTAACCTTAACCTTAACCAAACCCTTAACCTTGACATTAACCTTAACTGTAACCTTAACCTTAACATAAATAAACCTGTAACCTTAACCTTAACCTAACCTTAACCTTGACCTTATCCTAACCTAACCTTAACCCTAAGCTTGACCAAATCCTTAACCTTAACTATAACCTACACATAACCTCACCTTAAATTTACCCTTAACCTTGACCTTAACCTTAACCTAGCCTTAACCTTATCTTTACCCTTAACCTAACGCTAACCTTGACCAAACCCTTAACATTAACCTTAACCTTAACCTTAACCTGTACCTAACCTTAACCTTAACCTAACCTTGACCTTAACTATAACCTAACCCTAACCTTGACCAAACTTTAACCTTAACGTTAACCTAATCTTAAGCTTAACCATATCCTAACCTTAACCTTGACCTTAACTATAACCTAACCCTAACCTTAACTTAACTATAACCTAACCCTAACCTTGACCAAACAATTAACCTTAACCTTAATCTTCACATTACCCTAACCTTAACATTAACCTTAAACTAACCTTAACTTAACCTTAACCTTAACCTAACCTTAACCTCAACTTTATCCTTAACCTAAGCTTAACCATAACCTTAACCTTAACCTAACCTTAACCTTAACCTTACCCTTAACCTAACCTTAACCTTACGCTTAACCTTTAACATAACCTTAACCTTGACTGCACCCTTAACCTTAACTATAACCTAACTTTAACCTTAACCTAGCCTTAACCTAAACTTAACCTTAACTTTAACCTAACTCTAACCTTGACCAATCCTTAACCTAAACTTAACCTAACCTTAACCTTGACCTTAAGGGTAACGTTAAGGTTAATGTTTAGGTTAATTTAAGGTTAAGTTCAAGGTTAAGGGTAAGGGTAAGGTTAAGGTTAAGGTTAAGGGTTTGGTTAAGGTTAAGGTTATGTTAAGGGTAAAATAAAGGTTAACATTAGGATAAGGGTAAAGTTAAGGTTAGGGTTAGGTTAAGGTTAAGTTTAAGGTTAGGTTTAATGTTAAGGATAAGTTTAAGGTAAGGGTAAGGTTAACCTTAACCTTAACCTGACCAAACCTTAACCTTAACCTTAAATGTACCCTTAACCTAACCTTAAACCCTTAACCTTAACCTTAACTTTACCTAAGGTTGGGGTTAAGCTTAGAGGAAGGTTAGGTTAATGTTAACCTTGAACTTGACCTTAACCTTAACTATAATTTAAACCTAACCTTGACTAAATCCTTAACCTTAACCTACCCTTAACCTTAACCGTAACCTTAACCTAACCTTAACCCTTAAGGTTAGGTTAAGGGTAAAGTTAAGGTTAAGGTTAACGTTAAGGTTAAGGTTAAAGTTAGTTTAAGGTAAGGTTAAGGTCAAGGTTAAGGTTAAGGTTAGGTTAAGGGTAAGAGTAATGTTAAGGGTAAATTTAAGGTCAAGGTTAATGTTAAGGGTAAGGTTAAGGTCAAGGCTAAGGTTACATTAAGGGTAAAGTCAAGGTTGAGGTTACGTTAAGGGTTTGTTCAACGTTAAGGTTAGGTTATAGTTAAGGTCAAGGTTAAGGTTAGGGTTAGGTTATAGCTAAGGTCAAGGTTAGGTTAAGGTTAAGGTTAGGAAAATGTTAAGGTTAAGGGTTAAGGGTAAGGTTAAGGTCAAGGTTAAGGGTAATATTAGGTTAAGGGTTAGGTCAAGGTAAGGTTAAGGTTAAGGTTAAGGTTAAGGGTTAGGTTAATATTAGGTTAAGGTTAAGGTTAAGGTTAAGGTTAAGGTTACGTTAAGGGTGTTAGCCATCCATAATTTTGATATATTATAATGATGGCTAAAACAAGTCTTATAGCCTTCAAGAAAAAAATTTGGATCAAATCTATGAGTTCTTGAAGCCTTTCTATGTCTCTTGTCCAGAAGACCCATCTCACCAATGTTTTCACTTAAAAAATCCTTCAAAGAAGCCCTGCTGATTCAAAAATGAAGCTGCTTTCAAAGCCATAATTCCCATCATTTCTTCATTTCAAAATATTCCCTTCATGTCACCCATTTTCCTCATTTTACCCTTTATTTTCTTCAAAATCCCCTTAAAACCTTATAAATCCTCTTTATTTTGTTTTAAACGCCTTTTTCTAACTTATCAGAACCCCTCAAAAGGCCTCAAAAAGCCCCATTTGGGCCTATTTTCCGACCTTTTAACTTTGGGCCTTAAGCTCTTTTTTCTTAAGCCCCTAGCCCCTTTCATCATATGACCCGACAATGTGATTGAGCGCTAGGCCCATCGGCTTATCGGACTTCACAACTTCCCATTTCCAACTTCCCAAACTCCTCTTCTTGACCACATCCACCGATATAATCTGGACTGTAGATCCTCCAGATCTAACAGCCTGTGCTCACCTTTGCCTTTCAACTTCGCCTTTCATATAAAATAGGCCTTAAGCCCTTTTTTCATGCTTAAGCCCTCAAGTCCTTTTCTCCATAAAACCTCATCCCCTTCTCTTATTATTTGATCCACCCTTTTTCTTCTCGATTCAATCTCCATCATCAATCTTGAAATATCTAACAGTGATCGGGATTTCTCCTTTGCAAAGCCATATCCTGCATTATTTTGATTATTTATCTCTCCATTCATCCTCATCATTGATCTTCAAGATCCAACGACTGTCACATGTCTCGATCTCTTAAACCTTCCCAATGAACTTCCCGCTACACAACAAAAGAGTGATGTCATCGCCGGTCCCACCCGACCGCACAACTCCGTCTATCGCCCTCACTTTACACTATAGATTTGGAACCCCCAGATCAGATGGCTCGTAAACTCTTTCGCGCAAAAAATTCCAAAAGACACAAACGTGTTATTTTCATGCGAAATAGGTGGTTTTGGTGGGACACGTGTCAGCCACCAAGCTGTATCACGTTCGAAAGAACCAATACCACTAACCACCCATCTCTCGCACGATACCACCTGGCTTCGTTTCCAAAACCACTTTCCTCCTATTTTGCGCCAAATATACAAAAAAACTCATTGTTCTTCCTGGTTCCATTTTTGGAACCCCCTTCTGCACATATTCCTCCTCCGCATTGCTCCATCACCACTCCTAGCCTTTGTTAGCAGTTAAACCAAAACGTAGGGTTTAATAAAGTTTTTGATTGTTTTTTTGCAGATTTTATGGAGTCCAGATACACAAGGCCGAGGGTGACGATCCTCAGAGGCCTAATCAAATGCAGAATGTTGTGTAACCAAATCCAAAAAGAGAAGAAAAGAGATATCAATGCCTTAGAAATGAGCCACTTCGAGGGGGCAACCTCCAATACATTACATAAATGAACAATTCTTGGATGATACAATTTACAAAACCTCCTTTCTATATATAGGAGTCCATGGGGCCATAATGCAATCCTAGTGGGCCACAATGTAATCCTAGCCGACCTAACAATAATAATTTAAGGGCACAATAATAATAAAATGGGGGTTACAAGGGTACAATAATAACAATAAGGGGGTTACACTAACAACAATAAGGGACTATGCTAGTAATATAGGGACCTAACATGCCCCTCTCCTTCAAAAAAGTGTTGTCCTCAATGCTTGAGTAGCTCTGGGTGCTTCTGTATAAAATTCTCATCCTCCCATGTAGAATCTTCAGTGGGTAAGTTCTTCCACTTGATGAGATACTCTGAAATTGATCGATTCCGTAGTTTTCAAGTTCTTGTTTCCGTGACCGCTTCAGGTTCCAATATGATTTTTCCTTCCTCATCAAGTTCTGGCAATATTGTTTGAACTGGAAGATTTTCACCTATAACCTTGTTTAAGCATGAAACATGGAAAATTGGATGCACTCGTGAAGAAGCAGGAAGCTCCAATTTGTATGCCATAGTACCAATCTTTTGCAACACCTTGTAAGGACCATAGTACTTTGGTGATAATTTATTATCCTTCTTAGCTTGCTTGAGGGAAATTTGTTTGTATGGTTGTAGCTATAAAAATACCCAATCTCCCACATCAAAACTTCTCTCGCTGCGATGTTGATCTACCAGTTGTTTCATTCGATTTTGTGCCAAATTTAGGTTATCTTTTAAGAGTTGGAGAACTTCTTGTTGATGCTCGATGTGATCTTCCACTGCTTGAACCTTCGAATTTTCTCTTAAAGATGATGTGATGGATGGTGGATGATATCCATAAAGTGCCATAAATGGGGTCATTTTTGTTGCGGTATGGAAGGAAGTGTTATACCACCATTCAACGAGAGGTAACCACTTGACCCATTGTGTTTGTTTATCAGATACAAAACAACGAAGATATCCTTCCAAACATTTATTTACTATCTCGGTTTGACCATCAGATTGAGGATGATAAGATGAGCTATGAGCTAATTGAGTATCCAAACAAGAAAATAACTCCGTCCAAAAATTTCGAGTAAAAATGGGATCTCTGTCGCTCACAATAACCCTTGGGCTTCCATGTAGCTTTTGAATTCTATCCATAAATGTAGTAGCAACTGTACTTGCTTTAAATGGATGAGATAATGCACAAAAGTGTGCATACTTTGTAAGTCTATCAACTACCACCATGATGACACTCTTTCCTTCGGACTTAGGTAAACCTGTGATAAAATCCATTGAAATATCCTCCCAACGTTGACTTGGAATGGATAAAGGTTGTAGAAGTCCCAGGGTCTTAATTGTCTCAACTTTATTCTGCTGGAAAACGAAACATTCCGCCACAAACTTTTGAATATCAGATTTAAGGCCATCCCAAAAAAATTCTTTCTTCACCCTGTGGTAAGTTTTTAAAAATCCTGAGTGTCCTCCTAAAGGAGAAGTGTGCAATTCCAGAAGAATATTTTGTTTTAGTTGGGAATCCTTACAAAGATATAAGCGATCTTTGTACCATAAGGAATCATTTTTCCAACTAAATGTATCAGATGTACTAGGATCTTGCTACAAATTTTGAATGAGTGTCCATACATCTTTGTCCTTCTTCCATTCATCTCTTGCTTCAGTTATCCAATCTGGTTGCATAATATAAATGGCACAAAGCAATGCTTCCACCTCTTCATTCTTTCTTGAAAGTGCATCTGCAACAACATTAAGCTTTCCTTTTTTGTAGATTATTTCATAGTCATAACCCAACATCTTTGTGACCCATTTTTGCTGCTCTTCTAAATATAGTATTTGTTCCAAAAAGTGTTTAAGACTATCATGATCAATTTTTACCTTGAAGTGTCTTCCCATTAGGTAAGTTCGCCACTTCTTTAGTGCATGCAGTATTGCTAACATTTCCTTCTCATAAATAGGTTTCTGTAAATACTTTCCTTTGATTGGACGACTTTCAAAAGTAATGGGTCTTCCTTCCTGCATTAAAACTGCATCAATTCCATTTCATGAGGCATCACATTCCACAATAAGTGTTTTTGTGAAGTCTAGTGTAGCTAAGACCGGTGCTAGGCACATTGCCTCTTTATGATGTTCAAAGGCCTTAGTTGCTTCAGGAGTCCATGAAAATGCATCTTTCTTCAATAATGTTGTTAGAGGTGCTGCTATTCTCCCATAATTCTTAACAAACTTTTGATAATACCATGTTAACCCGAGAAATCCTCGCAACTGCTTTATGGTTGTGGGGACTTTCCATTCCTTAATGGCTTTAATTTTGTTAGGGTCTACCTTAACACCCTCGTGAGATACAATATGACCCAGATATTCCACCTCTTGTACTCCAAAAAAACATTTGGATGTTTTTGCATATAATTGTTTCTCCTGCAATAGTTTGAGCACCCTGTCAACATGTTCAACATGATCCTTCCAAGACCTGCTGTAGATTAGTATATCATCAAAAAATACTAGAACAAATTTTCTAAGGAAAGGTTTGAAAATGGAATTCATCAACCCTTGAAATGTAGAAGGTGCATTGGTAAGGCCAAAAGGCATGACCAAAAATTCATAATGACCCTCATGAGTTCGAAATGTTGTTTTTGGAATATCTTCGATCTTCATTCTAATTTGATGATATCCTGAACGAAGATCCAACTTGGTAAAATAAATTGCTCCATGTAATTCATCCAATAATTCATCAATCACAGGAATGGGAAATTTGTCTTTAATGGTGAGCTTATTGAGCTCCCTATAATCAGGACACATTCGCCATGATCCATCCTTCTTGTGTACCAATACTACAGGAGCAGAGAAAGAACTTTGACTAGGTTGAATTATACCCGCCTCTAACATTTCTGCAACCATACGTTCAATTTCGCTCTTTTGGAAGTAAGGATATCTATAAGGCCTGATGTTTGGAGGAACACTTCCTGGAATCAAATGAATAGCATGATCATGATCACGAATAGGTGGGAGTCCTTTGGGAGTTTCAAACACCTTGGAATGATTGTCCAAGACTTGTTGGAGACTTGCAGAAATAGATGATTTTGATGTCGGAACTTCTAGTGAGCATAATTGTGCAATTATGCCTCGTTGTTATTTATTTAGAAGCTTTGTCATGACATTAGAGCTTATTATCCTTCCTGGCTTCCCTTCAATACCACGTAATTCGACTTCCTTTCCTTTTGAAAAAAATTTCAAGAAAATTTCATGAAAATTAAAAGCTACCGTCCCCAAAGATTGTAACCATTGTACTCCTAGTACAACATCAACACCTCCCATAGGAATGGAAAGCATTGGACTAGTCAATACATATTCCCCCATGGTTAGCTTGATATTATGGCATTTTCCCGAGCAATTTATAGTTCCTCCATTTGCAACCATCACTTGAAATTCTGGTGCTGGGTATAGGAAACAATTTAATTCCTTGGCTACCTTACAATGAATAAAATTATGGGTGCTACCTGAATCAATCAACACTATTACCTTTTCCTTCTTGATTTGTCCTTCTATCTTGAGAGTTTGAGGAGTGGTAATTCCTGCCAGTGCATTACACGATATGGTCGGATTCATTTCTTCCTCTTCTAGGGCTGGTTCCTGGTGTATATCTTCTTCTTGTTCATTTTATTCTTCCTCTTCACAATCTATGTAAAATAATTTCTTCTCAGCACACTTATGACCTTTAGTGTATTTGCTATCACAATTGTAGCAAAGCCATTTTTATGTTTTTTCTTCCAATTGTCGTGGTGTCAACCTTGTAGGTTGTGGAAATCTAGGCGTAGCAACACTTCATTCTTTATAGAATTGAGTGGTAGGCTTCCTTTTCGCCATTATTTTACATTCAACTTTTCTAGCCAGCCTGAATGCCTTCTCCAATGAATCTGGTTCCAAAATGCGAACATGATGTTGGATATTATCCTTTAAAGTTCCTATGAAGAGATCAATCCTGTGTTCCTCTAGAATATTAGTTACCCTTATATTCAATTTTTGGAATTCCTCAATGTGCTGCCCCACTAAACCCTTTTGTTTGAGATTGATCAATTGGCTAAAGAAGGTGTTGCTCTTTGTATCCTCATAATGTGCTATCATTTCTTCCATAAAAATTGACCAAGTGACAACTTTTTTACGGGAGAAAAGCCATCGATACTATACAAATGTATTTTGTTCTAAATGTAAAGTTGTATTGCATACCTTTTGTGTGTTTTGCACGTTATGGAGATCAAAATATTGCTCCATATGTAGTATCCATGTTACAGGATCCTTTCCATCAAACTTCCTCATATCCATTTTTGGAATATGGTGGTTCTTCCCGCCAACATTAGAGTTTATCAAATCACGATTAACATTGATTTTTTTCTCATCATGAGGTTCTTCTACTATCTTTTCACCATTAGGAAACATTTCTTGTATCAACTTTGTCAAACCTTCGATGTCTGTTTTTAGATCATTCTTCATTTTTTCCATCTTAGCTTCCATGCCAGCTTCTATGCCATCCATCTTAGCTTCCATGCCATCCATATTATCTTGCACACCATCCATCTTAGCTTCCACGCCTTTCTTCAAAACTTCCATTTCATTTTTTGTTGCTCTTTGCGAGAGTGAAATTTGTTGCACTTTCTCTTGTAATTTTGATAGATCATGTTGCAATTCTTCATCTTCATGAGTCATAGTAGAGCCTTCTGAAGGCTTAATGGGTGTTGAATTATTTTTACGGGGAATCTTTTAGAACCCAATACTGATATCTATTCTAAAATATGCCCTTGGAATCAATTCAAATTGAGTCTTCTAACAAGACTTATGCAATTCGAAAAAAAATACACACCTTTTTCTTGCTTTTGAGGAGCTTGATATTGAAATTGGATTATCTCTAGGATTGCAGCCCTTCAATATCTGAATTTTAGTACCAACGTATCCCTCTGAACTATCCTTCGAATGCCATAGGTCTGACCTGATTTGGATTCTCCAAGACAAATTTGTGTCCAATCTCCAATAATGACCTAATTATGGACTGGTTCAGTGGAGCGAACTTGTACGTCTTGCCACGTGTCACTGTTTCGTCCTTTGTCTCTGAAATTTATAGCCAAGAAACTACAGTCTGTTTAATTGCGACCAATTTTTACGGCACTCCAATCCGATGCCCATAGAGAGAGTTATTGAAATTTTCCCACGATCACCTCTTTGAGATGAAATTCAGGAGCCTGAAAAAGCACTACCTTCCACAGATCATATCTCCAACAATATTGCGAACCAATCTCTGAAATTTTTTGATGAATTTCCTCAGGATTTCAGCTTCGCAACATATGAATTTAAGATTTTTAACCTTCGTAGAAAAAAAAAGTTATAGCGCAAATGCCACGATGACCTGTTTAGGAGCCTGAAAAAGAGACCTAACTTCCACAGATCATATCTCCGAAAATATTGCGAACCAAGCTCTAAAATTTTTAGACAATCTTCCTCAGGCTTTCGAATTCATACCCTAAAAATTTCAGCTTCTGAAACTTCATAGAAAAAAATTTATATCGAAAATTCCACAATGACCTGTTTGGAGTAGCGAAACCCTAGAATCCAAAGCTCTGATACCAAATGTTGTGTAAACAGCTCCAAAAAGAGAATAAAATAGATATCAACGCCTTAGAAATGAACCACTTCAAGGGGGAAACCTCCAATACATTACATAAATGAAAAATTCTTGGATGATACAATTTACAAAACCTCCTTTCTATATATAGGAGTCCATGGGGCCATAATGTAATCCTAGTGGGCCACAATGTAATCCTAGCCTACCTAACAATAATAATTTAAGGGCACAATAATAACAATAAGGGGGTTACACTAACAATAATAAGGGACTATACTAGTAATATAGGGACCTAACACAGAAAGGGGACAAAAGGAGTTAATATCCAATTTTAACCAATGCCTCATGAACATTGGTTGATTCATAAAACCCTCCAGTGTGCCAATGCCACCTATAAATCAAAAGAAAATTGAAGTTTAAAGATCAGAGAAATTAACGTTTAAAGGTTAAATTCAAGATCCTGAAGATTAAAAGACTTAAACCATGCAGATTAGGGATAAAACGCAGTTGAAGACATATCAATTAAAGTCAAAATAGTCAGTAAAGGACAAAAATCCTGAAAGATGATTAAAGGCGGCCTAAAGCTATATCAAAGGCCTAATCAAATTTTAAAGAGCATAAGAAAATAGATCAACAAAGAAGCCTTGAAATGTTAGATCATCAAGGAAAATAAATCTCTAGAGATCAAGAAAAGGACACTTGTAGTCTACTTTACCTTTAAAAGACACCTTGACAGCCATCTTGATGATGGAACCTATTTAAACTATCAGGGTAGTTATTATAAAGGCATGGGTGGCCTTAAAACTAAATGTTTCACCTAACTTGTCCCAGAAGCCAAGACAGAGTTACTGCAGTCAGAGGATATCTCCAAAAGCACACACTTCGGAGTTATTAACAGCCTACCAAAAGCCTCAAAAGTCAACAAAATTGACTGAAGTAGATGAAAGTTAATGTAAAAATAAATTAACAGAGTTAAGACATTAGATATCTTCTCCATTAGGCCTCCCAAAGGTCAAGAAGCATTTACTCTATATTAATCGAATAGTTAGACCTTCCTTTCACGTCACCTCCTCAATTTACCTATATATATCATATGAGGAGCCCAATATTGTTGTTGGTTGGATACTTATTGAATGTAAATAGTTGTTGAAGTTTTTGAAGCTCTATTGAGTAATTGAAGAATATTAGGCAGAGAAGAGAAGTTGGAGCTGTAAATAACTATTGGACTTAAAGATTGTAACTGGTTTGAACATCAAATATACAAGCTGATTTATGGGATCCTGGTCTATGTCAATGGTGATGTTTTTCTTACTGTAATTTTTGTTTTTCTTATGTTTTCATACTATCCACTTTCTCTGATAAAGAACAGTAAATTTATATTAGGATTTACTGTAAAACGTACCCTAATTCTTACTGATAAGATTTATTTTTATGTTTTCTTCTAATTGTGTGTTTGAGGATAATTCAATAGAGTATAACCAGTCAAGGAATGTTGGTGATCCCATGTCTTGCTAAGTAAAACTTGAGACATTGTTCTTGAATGAGATTTTCACTACATGCTAAGTAAAGTTAAACTATGGAAGTCTATGGTTAGCCCTGTCCTCTAGTGCTTTCTCCAACAGCTGTTTTGAAAGTTTTCCTTGAAGAGTATGCCAAAAGCAGGATAGGTTCAAAGTCCTTACCTGATCTTAAGTTGCCCTTTGTTTTCTTATATTTTTTCCCTTGAAGAGTATGCCAAAATAAAGATAGGTTCAAATTCCTTACCTGATCTTAGGCTGCCTTTTTTTTTCTTATATGATTTCCCTTGAAGAGTATGCCAAAAGCAGGATAGGTTCAAAGTCCTTACCTGATCTTAGGCTGCCCTTTTTTTCTTATATGTTTTCTTCTTTCTGAAGGTAATCTATTAGATTGTTGGATTTTTGTCTAAAAAGTGCGCTTTAGTAAAAGTTTGCCCAAATAAGTCTATGGTTTTCCCTGTCCTTTGGCTTGCTTCAAGAAGTTACTTTGAAAGGCTTTTCTTGTTTAGTAAAGTTAATAGATTCTTAAATGGTTATTAGATTTGCTTATTTCACAACACTTTTAACGTTCCATATCACAAATCAATCTAAAGAGATCCTTTGATATAGATGACTTGCCCCATGGACTACTCTTGAAACTTGTTGTGCAATTAAATCATTTTGTGACTCCACTGCCCAATGGATTGATACTGTCTCTTACCTATCCTATCATCTGAACCATTATTTCAACTTACTCACACCTTTAACCTTCAAAAGACTTCCTTTATTTTGATGATATCCTACCCAACCAAAAACAAACAAATCCCTTGTGCTTCATAACTAGCCTAATATCATATCATGAGCCTATAAGCATATCATTCTAAAAAACATGTAGAGAGATCCCTCTCTGAATCCAGAAGGGCTAGATCCTAAGATTCCAAAGTGGTTCTGACGTTGCCTTGTCATTTGGTATGCCAATATGCCAAATCACATGACCCAAACAAAGGGTAAAGTCAAGGTTAAGGTTAAGATAAGGTTAAGGTAAATTTAGGGTAAAGTTTAAGGTTAACGTTAAGGTTAAGAGTTTGGTCAAGGATAGGGTTAGGTTATAGTTAAGGTCAAGGTAAGGTTAAGGTTATGTTTAGGGTAAAGACAAGGTTAAGGTTCGGTTAAGGTTAAGATAAGGTCAAGGTTAAGGTTAAGGTTAAGGTTAGGTTAAGGGTAATTTTAAGGTTAGGGTTAGGTTAAGGTTAAGGTTAAGGTTAGGTTATGGTTAGGTTTAGGTTAAGGTTAACATTAAGGTTATGCTTAAGCTAATGTTCAGGTTAAGGTTAAGGTTAAGGTTAAGGTTAGGTTAAGGTTACGGTTAGGTTAAGGTTAAGATTAGGTTAAGGTTAAGGTTAAGGTTAAGGGTAAATTTAAGGTTAGGGTTAGGTTAATGTTAAGGTTAAGGGTAAAGTTAAAGTTAGGGTTAGGTTAAGGTTAATGTTAAGGTTTTGGTTAGGCTAAGGTTAAGGTTAAGGTTAAGGTTACAATTAATTTAAGGTTAAGATTAGGTTAAGGTTAAGGTTAATGTTAAGGGTTTGGTCAAGGTTAGGGTTAGGTTAAGGTTAATGTTAAGGGTTTGGTCAAGGTTAGGGTTAGGTTATAGTTAAGGTCAAGGTTAAGGTTAAGGGAAAGGTTATAGTTAGGTTAAGGTTAAGGTTAAGTTTAAGGTTAGGTTAAGATTAAGATAAGGTTAAGGTTAAGGGTTTGGTCAAGGTTAGGGTTAGGTTATAATTAAGGTTAAGGATAAGGTTAGGTTAAATTAAGGTTAAGTTTAAGGTTAAGGGTAAGGTTAATGTAAAGGTTAAGGTTGAGGTAAAGGTAAGGTTCAGGTTAAGGTCAAGCTTAGGTTATAGTTAAGGTCAAGGTTAAGGTTTAAGGTTAAGGTTAGTGTTAAGGGTTTGGTTAAGGTTAATGTTAAGGGTTTGGTCATGGTTAGGGTTAGGTTATAGTTAAGGTCAAGGTTAAGGTTAAGGGAAAGGTTATAGTTAGGTTAAGGTTAAGGTTAAGTTTAAGTTTAGGTTAAGATTAAGATAAGGTTAAAGTTAAGGGTTTGGTCAAGGTTAGGGTTAGGTTATAGTTAAGGTTAAGGATAAGGTTAGGTTAAATTAAAGTTAAGGTTAAGGTTAAGGGTAAGGTTAATGTAAAGGTTAAGGTTGAGGTAAAGGTAAGGTTCAGGTTAAGGTAAAGCTTAGGTTATAGTTAAGGTCAAGGTTAAGTTATAGTGAAGGTTAAGGTTAAGGTTAGTGGTGAAAGTTATGGTTAAGGTTAAGGTTAAGACCCATAACCTTAACCTTCACCCTTAACCTTAACATAACCTTAACCTTAACCTTAACCTTCCCCTAACCCTAACCTTAACCTTAACCTTAACCCTAACCTTAAACTTAACCTAACCTTAACTTTGACTTTACCCTTAACCTTATCCTTAACCTGACTAAACCTGTAACCTTAACCTTAGCCATAACCTAACCTTAACCTTGACCTTAACTATAACCTAAACCTAACCTTAACCAAACCTCTAACCTTAAACTTAACCTTAACCATAACCTTAACCTTAACTTTCCCATAACCATAACCTTAACCTTAACCTTGACCTTACCAAGGTTAGGGTTAGGATGTAGTTAAGGTCAAGGTTAGGTTAAGGCTAAGGTTAGGTAAAGGTTAAGGTTTGATTAAGGTCAAGGTTAAGGTGAGGTTAAGGGTGAAGGTTAAGTTTAATGTAAAGGTTAAGGTTAAGGTTAGTTTAAGGTTAAGGTTAAGGTTAAGGTAAGGTTAAGGTTAAGGTTAACGTTAATGTTATGGGAAGGTTAAGGTTAAGGTTAAGGTTAAGGTTAATGGGGTAAGGTGAAGGTGAAGGTTAAGGATAAGGGTAAGGTCAAGGTTAAGGTGAAGGTTATGGTTATGGGAACGTTAAGGTTAAGGTTAGGGTTCGGTTAGGTTAAGGTTAGGTAAATGTTATGGGTTTAGTCAGGTTAAGGTTAAAGTTAAGGTTAAGGTTAAGCTTACGGTTAAGGTTAAGGTTAAGGTTAATTTAACCTTAACCCTTAACCTTACCCTAACCTTACCTTTACCTTAACCTTAATTTTAACCTAACTTTAACCTTAACTTTACCCTTAACCTAACCTTAACCTTAACTTTACCCTTGACCTTAACTTAACCCTAACATTGACCAAACCTTTAGCATTAACCTTAACCTGACTAAACCTTTAACCTTAACATTAACCTTACCCTTAACCCTCAGCTTAACCTTAACCTTAACCATAACCTAAACCTAACCTTGACCAAACCCTTAATTTTAACCCTAACTTTAACCTTAACCTTAACCTTCACCTTACCCCTAACCTTGACTTTACCCTTAACCTTATCCTTACCCTAACCTTAACCTTGACGTTACCCTTAACTTAACCTTAATCTTCACTATAACCTAACCCTAACCATTACCAAACCATTAACCTTAACCTTAACCTGACTAAACCTGTAACCTTAACCTTCACCTTAACCTTAACTTTACCCTTAACCTAAACTTAACCTTAACCTTGAACTTGACCTTAAACTTCACCTTAGCCTTACACTTACCCTCAACCTTAACTTTACTCTTAACCTAACCTTACCCTTAACCTTAACCTTAACCTTATCTTAACCTTAACTATAACCTAACCCTAACCTTCACCAAAACTTAACATTAACCTTAACTTTACCCTTAACCTAACCTTAACCTTAACCTTAACCTTGCTTAGGGTTAGGTTAAGGTTAAGTTTAAGGTTAAGGTTAAGGTTAGGTTAAGGGTTTGGTCAAGTTCAATGTTAAGATTAGGTTAAGGGTAAGGTTATAGGTAAATTTAAGGTTATGTTTAGGCTAAGGTTATGGTAAGGTTAAGGTTAGGTTAAGGTTAAGGTTAAGGTTAAGGGAAGGTTAAGGTTAAAGTTAGGTTAATGTAAAGTTAAGGTTACGGGTTTAGTCAAGTTAAGATTACGGTAAGGTTAAGGTTAAGATAAGGTTAAGGTTGAGGCTAAGGTTAGAGTTAAACTTAGGTTAAGCGTAAAGTTAAGGTTAGTGTTAGGCTAAGGTTAAGGTTAAGGTTAGGTTAAGGATAAAGTTAAGGTTAGGGTTAGGTTAAGGTTAAGGTTAAGGTTATGGTTAGGCTAAGGATAAGGTTAAGGTTAAGGTTAGGTTAAGGTTATGGTTAGGTTAAGGTTAAGATTAGGTTAAGGTTAAGGTTAAGATTTGGTGAAGGTTAGGGTTAGGTTATAGTTAAGGTTAGGTTGATGGTAAAGTAAAGGTTAAGGTTAGGTTAAGATTATTATTAGGTTAAGGGTAAAGTTAAGGTTAAGGTTAGGTTAAGGTTAAGGTCAAGGTTAAGGGTAAAGTTAAAAATCAAGGTGAGGGTTAGTTTATAGTTAAGGTTAAGGGTTTGATCAAGGTTAGGGTTAGGTTAAGGTTAAGGTTAAGGTTAGATTAGGATAAAGTCAAGGTTAAAGTTAGGTTAAGGTTAAGTTTACAAGTTTAGTCAAGTTAAGGTTAAGGTTACGGTTAAGGTTAAAGTCAAGGTTAAGGGTTTGGTTAAGGTTAAGGTTAAGGTTAGGTTCAGTTAAGGTTAAAGTTAAGGTTAAGGTTAGGTTAAGCGTAAAGTTAAGGTTAAGGTTAGGGTTAAGGTTAGGGGAAGGTTAAGGTTAAGGGTAAGGTTAAGGTTAGGTTAAGGTGAGGGTTACGTTATAGTTAAAGTTAAGGTTAGGTTAAGGATAAGATAAGGTTAAGGTGAAGGTTAAGGTTAAGGTTTGGTTAAGGTTAAGGTCAAGGTTAACGTTAAGGTTAAGGTCAAGGTTAAGGGTAAGGTTAAGGTCAAGGTTAGGGTTAGGTTATATTTGTGGTTAAGGTTATGTTAAGGTAAAGTCAAGTTTAAGGTTAAGGTGAAGGTTAAGGGTAAGGTTAAGGTTAAGGGTTATGGGTTTAGTCAGGTTAAGGTTAAGGTTAAAGTTAAGGTGGAGGTTAAGGGTAAGGTTAAGGTTAAGGTTAAGGGTTTGGTTAAGGTTAAGGTTAAGGCTAAAGGCTTGGTCAAGGTTAGGGTTAGGGTAAGGTTAGGGTATGGTTAGGGGAAGGTTAAGGTTAAAGTTAGGTTAAGGCCAGGTTAAGGTAAGGTTAAGTTTAAGGTTACAGGTTTAGTCAGGTTAAGGTTAAGGTTAAGGGTTAGGTTATAGTTAAGGTTAAGGTTAGGTTAAGGGTAAAGTTAAAGTTAAGGGTTTGATCAAGGTTAGGGTTAGGTTATAATTAAGGTTAAGGTTAAGGTTAGGGTTAGCTTTAGGTTAAAGGTTTAAAGTAAGGTTAAGGTTAATAATTTGGTCAAGGCTAGGGTTTAGGTTTTAGTTAAGGTTTAGGTTAAGGTTAAGGATAAGGCTAAGGGGGTAAGGTTAAGGTTAAGGGTTAAGGTTAAGGTAAAGGTTAGGCTTAAGGTTAGGGGAAGGTCAGGGTTATGGTTAAGGCTAATGTTAAGGGTTTGGTCAAGGTTAGGGTTAATTTAAGGTTAAGGTTAAGGGTTTGGTTAAGGTTAAGGTTAAGGGTTTGGTCAAGGTTAGCGTTAAGTTGTAGTTAAGTTTAAGGTTAAGGTTAAAGTTAAGATTAAGGTTACAAGTTTAGTAAGGTTAAGGTTAAGGTTAAGGGTAAGGATAAGGGTAAGGTTAAGGTTAAGGTTAAGGGTTTGGTCAAGGTTAGGGTTAGGTTATAGTGAAGGTTAAGGTTAAGTGTTTGGTCAAGGTTAGGGTTAGGTTAGGGTTAGGGTTAGGGTTAGGTTAAGGTTAGGGTTAGGGAAGGTTAAGGTTAAGGTTAAGGGGTTAAGGTTAGGTTAAGGTAAGGTGAAGGTTAGGGTTAGGTTATATTTAAGGTTAAGGTTAGGTTAAGGTCAAGGTTGAGGTTAAGGTTAAGGTTAAGGGTAAGGTCAAGGTTAAGGGTAAAGTTAAGGTGAAGGTTAGGGTTAGCTTATAGTTAAGGTTAAGCTTAGGTTAGTGGTAAAGTCAAGGTTAAGGTAAAGGTTAAGGGTTTGATTAAGGTTAGGTTAAGGTTAAGGTTAAGGTTATGGGTTAGGTTAAGCTTAAGTTAAGGATAAATTTAAGGTTATGGTTAGGGTGAGGTTAGGGTAAGGTTAAGGTTATGGTTAGGGTAAGGTTAGAGTTAAGGTTAATTTTAAGTTTAAGGGTTTAGTTAAGGTTAAGTTTAGGTTAAGGTTAAGGTTAATGTTAAGGGTTTCGTAAAGGTTAGTGTTAGGTTATAGTTAAGGTCAAGGTTAAGGTTATGGTTAAGGTAAGGTTAAGATAAGGTTAAGGGTGAGGTTAAGGTTAAGTTTATGTTAAGGTTATGTTTAAGGTAAGGTTGAGGGTAAAGTTAAGGTTAATGTTAGGTTAGGTTAAGTTTAAGGTCAAGGTTAAGATAAGGTTATGTTTAAGGTTAGGTTAAGGTTAAGGTTTAAGGTTACGGGTCTTAACCTTTACCTTCACTATAACCTACCCTTAACATTAACCTTTACCTAAGCTTAACCTTAACCAAACCCTTAACATTAACCTTAACTTAAGCTTAAGCTTAACCTTAACCTTAAACTAACCTTAACCTTGACCTTAACTATAACCTAACCCTAACCTTGACCAAACCCTTAACCTTAACCTAACCTTAACCTTGACTTTACCCTTAACCCTAACCTTAAACATAACCTTTACCTTAACATAACCTTAACCTAACTAAACCCATAACTTGAACCTTAACCTAAAATTAACCTTGACTTTACCCTTAACCCTAACCTTAACCATAACCTTTACCTTAACGTACCCTTAACCTTACCCTTACCTTAACCTTACCCTTACCCTTAACCTTTACCTTAACCTTGACTTTACCCTTAACCTAACCTTAACCTTAACCTTAACCTAACCATAACCTTACCTTAACATAAATTAACCTTAACCTTGATGTTGACAAGATTAGGTTAAGGGTAAAGTCAAGGTTAAGGTAAAGTTAAGGTTAAGGTTAGGTGATGGTAAGGTTATGGTTAAGGGTAAAGTCAAGTTTAAGGTTAAGGTTATGGTTAGATTAAGGGTAAAGTTAAGGTTATGGTTAAACTTAAGGTTAGGTTAAGGTTAAGGTTAAGGGTAGGTTAAGGGTAAGGTTAAGGTTAGGGTTAGGTTATAGTTAAGGTTATGGTTAGGTTAAGGTTAGGGTTAGGTTATAGTCAAGGTTAAGGTTAAGGTTAAGTTCAAGGTTAAGGTTACATTAGGTTAAGGTTAATGTTAGGTTAAGGTTACGTTAAGGTTACAATTAGGGTAAGGTTAAGGTTAAGTTCAAGGTTAAGGTTACATTAGGTTAAGGTTAATGTTAGGTTAAGGTTAGGTTAAGGTTACAGTTAGGGTAAGGTTAAGGTTACGGGTTAAGGTTAAGGTTAAAGTTAGGGTTAAGGTTAAGGGTAGGTTAAGGGTAAGGTTAAGGTTAGGGTTAGGTTATAGTTAAGGTTATGGTTAGGTTAAGGTTAGGGTTAGGTTATAGTTAAGGTTAAGGTTAAGGTTAAGTTCAAGGTTAAGGTTACATTAGGTTAAGGTTAGGTTAAGGGTAAAGTCAAGGTTAACCTTAACCTTCCCATAACCTTAACCTTAACCTAACCCTTAAGGTTAAGTAAAGGTTACGGTTAAGGTTAAGATAAGGTTAAGGGTACGGGATTAGTAAGGTTAAAGTTAAGATTAAGCTTACGTTAAGGGTAAAGTCAAGGTTAAAGTTAGGTTAAGAGTAAGGTTAAGGTTAGGTTAAGTTTAGGTTAAGGTTGAGGTTAAGGGATTGGGAAGGTTAAGGTTAAGGTAATGTTAAGGGTAAGGTTAAGGTTAAGGTTAGGTTAAGGTTATGGTTAAGGTAAAGATTAGGTTTGGTTAAGGTTAAGATAAGCTTAAGGGTAAGTTTAACTTAACTTTACCCTTGAGGTTAAAGTTACGTTAAGGGTAAAGTCAAGGTTAAGGTTAATGTAAGGTTAAGGTTAGGTTAAGGGTAAAGTTAAGGTTAAGGTTAAGGTTATGGTTATGGGAAGGTTAAGGTTAAGGTTAAGGTTAAAGTTACGTTAAGGGTAAATTCAAGGTTAAGGTTATGTTATGGATGAGTTTAAGGTTAAGGTTATGGGAAGGTTAAGGTTAAGGTAACGTTAAGGTTAAGGTTAAGGTTAGGTTAGGCTAAGGTTAAGGTTAGGTTAATGGTTTGGTCAATATCAAGGTTAAGTTTAGGTTAAGGGTAAGCTTAAGGTTATATGTAAAGTTAAGGTTAAGGTTAGTGTAATGGTAGGGTAAGGTTTAGGTTAAGGTTAGGTCAAGGTTAAAGTTAAGGTTAAGGTTAGGGGAATGTTAAGTTTAAAGTTAGGTTAAGGTAAAGGTAAAATTAAGGTTAGGGTCAAGGTTAGATTATAGTTAATGTCAAGGTTAAGGTTAGGTTATAGTGAAGGTTAAATTTAATGTTAAGGGTAAGGTTAAGGTTAAGACCTCTAACCTTTAACTTCACCCTTAACCTTAACCTAACCTTAACCTTAACCTTAACCTTAATAAACCTGTAACCTTAACCTTAACCTTAACCGTGACTTTACCCTTAACCTAACCTTTACCTTAACTATAACCTAACTCTAATATTGACCTTAAATTTGCCCTTAACCTTAACCTTAACCTTAACTATAACCTAACCCTAACATTACCCTAACCATAACCGTAACCTTAACCTTACCTTAACCTTAAGCTTGACCTTAACCTTAAACTTAATCTTAAACTTAAACTTAACATTAAACTTACCCATAACCTTAACCTTAACTTTACCCTTAACTTAATTTTAATCTTAAACTTACCCTTAACCTTATCTTAACCTTATCCTTAACCTTACCCTTAAGCTTCACCTTAACCTTAACTTTAACCTTAACCTTGACTTTACCCGTAACCTTAACGTTAACCTTGAGTTTACCCTTAACCTAAGTTTAACCTTAACCTTAACCTTAACCTAACTCAAACTGTAACCTTAACCTTAAAATTAACCTAACCTTAACCTTAACCTTAACCTTCCCATAACCTGAACCTTAACTATAACTTAACCTTAAAATTTACCTTAACTATAACCTAACCCTCACCATGACCAAACCCTTAACATTAACCTTAACATTGACCTTCACCTTAACCTTAACCTTAACCTTACCCTTACCCTTAAACTTAAACTCGACCTTAACTATAACCTAACCCTAACCTTAACCTTGACCAAACCCTTAACGTAAACTTAACCTCGACTTTACCCGTAATGTAACCTTAACCTTGACCTTGACCTTACCCTTAACATTAACATTAACCTAACTAAATGTGTTACCTTAACCTTAACCTTAACCTTACACTTAACCTTAAACTTAACCTTAACCTTAATTATAACCTAACCCTAATCTTAACCAAACCTTAACCTTAACCTTACCTTTAACATAAACTTAACCTTGAATTTACCCTTAACCTTACCCTTAGCCTAATCCTAACCTTACCCTTACCCTTAACCTTAACCTAACCTCAACCTTAACCTTAACCTTAACCCTAACCTTAAGGTTAAAGTTACGGGTAAGGTTAGGTTAAGGTTAGGGTTAGGTTATAGTTAAGGTTAAGTTAAGTTTAAGGTTAAGGTTAAGGTTAAGTTAAGGTTAATGTTGTTGAGATTCAACAAGATGATGAGCTTAGTGAAAAGAGTTTCCTTCACTAAGTGGGCCTGCAGGCTATTTTTGGCGCAAATCTATTTTTAGACTATGTCTATTTTTAGACATGTTGATCATATTTCAGAAGTTGCAGGATGCTATTTTTGGATGGTTGATCAAGTTGGAAAAATAGATTAAATTATATTTTTATCATATTGGGAAAATTCTATTTATAGATCATCAATCTAAAAATAGATGCATGTCGATTATTATTAGCTCTTAATAATAATCAGACTCTAAACATGAATTTATTCTCTTGGAGCACTTTAGTTTAGTGCACAAATGTGGCACAATAGCTGACGGAAGGAATTACGCTATTCCTGAGGGTTTACTAGAGCTATTGCATGGAGGACTCAGTTAGAATTGAAGTGGCTAAGTTATGACACAGTTAGAAGAAGTAGTTATGGAGTTGTATTTAGTTTAACTCAGTTAGAATCAGTTGAGCTAGTTGTATCTAGTCTAACTGATTGATACACTAGTGAGAGTGGAGTGAATTAATTAGTTAATTAATTCACAAATAATAACTCATTAATCAACTCAAAAATACAGCAGTTAACTACAGTGCATGGCAGTTTCAGTGGAGACCAGTGGAGAGATAGGTGAAAGGGCAAGATAGACTATATGTTGTGACTATAGTGATGAATTGATTGCATCACACACACATTGGAGTTGATAATGAGGATTGCACAGTCAATCCAACAGTAATTCGAATTCATTCAAAGCTATTCTTCAGCAGGGATTGCACAGTGGAGGCAGGCTAGCAGGTGGCAATGATTGGTGCATGGATTTGCAAGATTGGTCCTGATTAGTGTATGACGATTGTACTGTACTGAGAGCTTGTGATAAGATTTGTATGTTTGTATGAGATTGTCATATGATCTCCATGTTACATAATATATAGTTGGGGTTTTCAGCTTCAGGCTTTCCCGGTTAAAAACTGTGTTATGTGCGATTGAATATTTTTGTTTATGCTTCACATGTGTGTGCAATTAATTTTTCTGCAAAAGATTAACAAGTGGAATAGATTTAGTATCTTGCATAAAGTTAAATAGTGTGAGATCAGGTGGATCTAGGACATATGCATGCTTAGTGCATATAATATCTATAAATGTTAAGGGTTTGGTTAAGGTTAAGGTTAAGGTTAGGGTTAAGGTTAAAGTTAAGATTAGGTTAGGTTAAGGTTAAGATAAGGGTAAGTGTAAGGTTAAGGTTACGTTAAGGGTAAAGTCAAGCTTAAGGTTAGGTTAACGTTAAGATAAGGTTAAGGTTAAGGTTAAGGTTAAGGTTAAGGGGTTAAGGTTAGGTTCGGTTAAGGTTAAGGTCAAGGGTAAGGTTAGTTTAAGGGTAAGATAAGGGTAAGGTTAAGTTTAATGTTAAGGTTAAGATAAGGCCAAGGTCTAGGTTAAGGTTAAGGTTAAGGTCAAGGTTAAAGATAAATTTAAGGTCAAGGTTAGGGTTAGTTTATAGTTAAGGTTAAGGTTAGGTTAATGGTAAAGTCAAGGTTAATGTTAGGTTAAGTTTAAGGTTAAGGTTAAGGTAAAGGTTAAGGGTTTGGTTAAGCTTAGGTTAAGGTTAAGGTTAAGGTTACGGGTTTGGTTAGGGTTAGGTTAAGGCTAAAGTTAAGGTTATCGTTAGGGTAAGGTTACGGTAAGGTTAAGGTTATGGTTAGGGTAAGGTTAGGTTTAAGGTTAATGTTAAGGCTAAGGTTAAGGTTACGGGTTTTGTTAAGGTTAAGGTTAATGTTAAGACTTTGGTCAAGGTTAGGGTTAGGTTATAGTTAAGGTCAAGGTTAAGGTTATTGTTAAGGTAAGGTTAAGATAAGGTTAAGGGTAATGTTAAGGTTAAGGTCAGGTTAAGGTTATGGTTAAGGTAAGGTTAAGGATAAAGTTAAGGTTAAGGTTAGGTTAGATTAAGGTTAAGGTCAAGGTTAAGATAAGGTTAAATGTAAGGTTAGGTTAAAGTTAAGGTTTAAGGTTACAGGTACTAACCTTAAGCGTCACTATAAACTACCCTTAATTTAACCTTTACCTAACCTTAACCTTAACCTTAACCATAACCTTAACCTTAACCAAACCCTTAACATTAACGTTAACTTAACCTTAAACTTGAACTTAACCTTAACCTAACCTTAACCTTGACCTTAAATATAACCTAACCCTAACCTTGACCAAACCCTTAACCTTAACCTTAACCTTAACCTTGACTTTACCGTTAACCCTAACCTTAACCATAACCTTTACCTTAACGTAACCTTAACCTGACTAAACCCGTAACTTGAACCTTAACCTAAAATTAACCTTGACTTTACCCTTAACCCTAACCTTAACCATAACCTTTACCTTAACGTTACCTTAACCTTTACCTTAACCTTAACCTTTACCTTGATCTTGACTTTACCCTTAACCTAACCTTAACCTAAACCTTAACCATAACCTTAACCTAACCATAACCTTACCTTAACCTAAATTAACCTTAACCTTGACCTTGACAAGGTTAGGTTAAGGGTAAAGTAAAGGTTAAGGTAAAGTTAAGGTTAAGATTAGGTTAAGGTAAGGTTATGGTTAAGGGTAAATTCAAGATTAAGGATAAGGTTATGGTTAAGGTTACGGTTAGATTAAGGGTAAAGTTAAGGTTATGGTTAAATTTAAGGTCAGGTTAAGGTTAAGGTTAAGGTTAGGTTAAGGGTAAAATAAGGTTAATGTTAAGGTTAGGATAAGGTCAAGGTCAAGGTTAAGGTTAAGGTTAAGGGTAAAGTCAAGGTCAAGGTTAGGGTTAGGTTATAATTAAGGTTAAGGTTAGTTTAAGGGTAAAGTCAAGGTTAAGGTTAAGGTGAAGGTTAAGGGTAGGGTTACGGGTTTAGTCAGGTTAAGGTTAAGTTGAAGGGTAAGGGTAAGGTTAAGGTTAATGTTAAGGTTAAGGTCAAGGTTAAGGTTAAGTTTGGTTAAGGGTAAGTTTATAGTTAGGTTAAGGTTAAGGTTAATGTTAGGTTAAGGTTAAGGTTAAGGTTACAGATTTAGTCAGGTTAAGATTAAGGTTAAGGTTAAGGTTAAGGTTACAGATTTAGTCAGGTTAAGATTAAGGTTAAGGTTACGGGTTTAGTCAAGTTAACGTTAAGGATAAGGGTTTGGTCAAGGTTAGGGTTAAGGTTAAGGTTACTGGTTTAGTCTGGTTAAGGTTAAGGCTAAGGTTAAGGTTAAGGTTAAGGTTAGGTTATAGTGAAGGTTAAGGTTAAGATAAGGTTAAGGGTAAGGTTAAGGTTAGGGTTAGGTTATAGTTAAGGTTATGGTTAGGGTTAGGTCAAGGTTAAGGTTACATTAGGCTAAGGTTAAGGTTAGGTTAAGGTTAAGGTAAAGGTTAGGTTAAGGGTAAAGTCAAGGTTGAGGTTAGGTTAAGGTTAAGATTAGGATAAGGTTAAGGTTACAGGTTTAGCTAGGTAAAGGTTAAGGGTAAGGTTAAGGTTAAGGTTAAGGGTTTACTCAAGTTTAGGGTTAGGTTAATTGTAAAGTTAAGGTTAAGGTTAGGTTAATGTTACGGTTATGGTTAAGGTTAGGTTAAGGTTAAGGTTAAGGTTTTGGTTAGGTTAAGGTTAGGTTCAATGTTAAGGTTAATGTTAAGGTCAAGGTTAAGGGTAAAGTTAAGGTCAAGTTAAGGGTTAGGTTATAGTTAAGGTTAAGGTTAGGTTAAGGGTAAATTCAAGGTTAACCTTAACCTTCCCATAATATTAACCTTAACCTAACCCTTAAGGTTAATTAAATGTTAAGGTTAAGGTTAAGATAAGGTTAAGGGTACGAGTTTAGTAAGTTTAAAGTTAAGGTTAAGGTTACGTTAAGGGTAAAGTCAAGGTTAATGTTAGGTTAAGGGTAAGGTTAAGGTTAGGTTAATGTTATGGTTAAGGTAAGTTTAGGTTGGGGGTTAAGGTTAATATGAGGTTAGGTTAAGGTTAATATAAGGTTAAGGGTAAGGTTAACTTAACTTGACCCTTAAGGTTAAGGTTACATTAAGGGTAAATTGAAGGTTAAGGTTAGTTTAAGGTAAAGATAAGGTCAACGTTAAGGTTAACATTATGGTTATGGGAAGGTTAAGGTTAAGGTTAGGTTATAGTGAAGGTTAAGGTTAAGGGTAAGGTTAAGGTTAGGACCCGTCACCTGAAACTTCACCCTTAACCTTAACCTAACCTTAACCTTAACTTTAACCTTACTAAACCCGTAACCTTAACCTTGACCTTGACTTTACCCTTAACCTAACCTTAACCTTAAATATAACCTAACTATAACCTTGACCTTAACTTTACCCTTAACCTTAACCTTATCCTTAACTATAACCTAACCCTAACATTACCCTAACCATAACTGTAACCTTAACCTTACCTTAACCCAACTTAACCTTAACCTTCACCTTGAACTTAACCTTAACCTTAGCCTTAAACGGAACCTTAACCTTACCCATAACGTTAACCTTAACTTTACCCTTAACCTTACCTTTGCCCTTATCTTAATATTAACCTTAAGCTTAACCTTACCCTTAAACTTATCTTAACCTTAACCTTCACCTTAACCTTAACTTTACCCTTAACCTTGACTTTACCCATAACCTTAACGTTAACCTAGAATTTACCCTTAACCTAACCTTAACCTTAACCTTAACCTTAACCTGACTCAACCCATAACCTTAACCTCAACCTTAACCTAACCTTAACCATAACCTTAATCTTAACCTTCCCATAACCTTAACCTTAACTTTCACTATAACTTAACCTTAACCTTGACCTTAACTATAACCTAACCCTCACCATGACAAAACCCTAAACATTAACCTTAACATTGACCTTCACCTTAACCTTAACCTTAACCTTACCCTTAACCTTAAACTTAACCTTGACCTTAAATATAACCTAACCCTAACCTTAACCTTGACCAAACCCTTAACATAACCTTAACCTTGACTTTACCATTAACGTAACCTTAACCTTGAACTTTACCTTACCCTTAACATTAACCTTAACCTTAACCTTAACCTGACTAACCTTGTAACTTTAACCTTGACCTTGACCTTACCCTTAACATTAACATTAACCTTAACCTTAACCTGACTAAACCCATAACCTTAACTTTACACTTAACCTTAACCTTAACTATAACCTAACCCTAATATTAACCAAACCTTAACCTTAACCTTACCCTTAACGTAAAATTATCCTTCAATTTACCCTTAAACTTAATCTTACCCTTAGCCTAATCTTAACCTTACCCTAACCTTAACCCTAACCTTACCTTTACCCTTAACCTTAACCTTAAACTAACCTCAACCTTAACCTTATCCTTATCTTAACCTTAACCTTAACATTAACCTTAACACTAACCTTAAGGTTAAAATTACGGGTAAGGTTAGGTTAAGGTTAGGGTTAGGTTATAGTTAAGGTCAAGGTTAAGGTTAAGTTAAGGTTAAGGTTAAGGATAAGTTAAGGTTAATGTTAAGGGTTTGGTTAAGGTTAAGGTTAAGGTTAAGGATAGGGTTAAGGTTAAGGTTAAGATTAGGTTAGGTTAAGGTTACGTTAAGGGTAAAGTCAAGGTTAAGGTTAGGTTAAGGTTAAGATAAGGTTAAGTTTAAGGTTAAGGTTGCGTTAAGGGTGTTGGTTTCCCGTGTTTTGATAGTTTGTAAAATCAAAAGACAAGGCAACATCAGAACCAATATTTAGAGTTCCAGGATCTAGTCCTCCTGTTCTCAAAGAGGGATCTCTCAAATATTTGTTTGCAAAGGTTTATCTTGTTTTCTTTGATTATGTATTTTAGACTAGTTATTAAAGTGCAGATGTTTTGTTTGGTTGGGTTGAGTTGATATAGTAGAATATGAAAGGTCTAGGAAAGATAGACAGAAAGAGGAAATATCTGGTTCATTAGGCAATGGAGTGAAAATAAGGTCATGACACACTCTTCAAGGGATATGGGATATCAAAGGGAAAATCTAACTTGGCCACAGGATCCTTTGTTTTGGAATGAGATGGACATTAATGTTTTGGAAAGAGAAGCTTAATTCCCAACAAGGGGAACTTGAAAACATAACTTAAAAATAAAGAGATATTTGATAGACAGGGCTAACCATAAATTCCACAAACATTCTTTAAGAAAATAATGACTTCAAGACAACTTTTAAAATGAAATCTAAGATTTGGGGAACTCCCTATTTCCTCAAAGATTTTATTTTAAAGGACTTAGAAAACATAAAAGATTCACTGATAGCTGCATTCATAGAAGAGGGAACACCTAAATAAAATCTATGCTCGCAACTATAAAGACCTTCAAAACAACTGTTCAAGCAGGGGCAAAGGGTAAGATCAAAACCGACCTCTTTGATTAACTTAAGACAATGGTACTTCAAAGGGAGACTTCAATAACAGCTTTCAAGTGATGGTAGACAAGCAGGGAGAACCATAAATCATGTTGAAACAAACTATTTGAGCTATCAAGGAAACAAACAAGCATGAAGACTAAAGAGAAGTTTTAAAGCCTCTAAAATACTTTAGCAGAAGAAAACATAAAACAGTGAAGGGTGAACAGGTCTAAGGTGCTTCCAGGAGTCATTTCTTAGCCTAAAAATTTTAGCCTACTGTAGTAAGAGATTATGAAACATAATGAAAATAGGAGAAAACATTAAACAATTAGAATACTTCACCAACAACCAAGCTCATGAATCCAATGATAGAGCCTTCTCAGGAACGGGCATGCAACAACATCATCAAGACATCCAAGACTTAAATTTGTTTTCAACTTCAACAGACTTGTATATTTATTTCAGAGAGTTTCAATGTTACAACTTGTGATCAAACAGTAACCAACAACCAACAACTATCTCTGCTGTGGTATATATAGAAAGATGAGGAGGTGAGATCTGAAAAATATCTCAATTACAATTAATACAGGATTTAAATGGCCCATTGGCCCTTGGAATGCTCAATGAAGAAACAGAAGAGGTGCTCACCATATTAATTTATTTGCACTCATGATTTTAAATTGGGTAGCAGTATTTGTTGACCTTTGAGGCACACGTAGTCCGAAGTAACTCTGCAGATATTCTTTGCATTGAAGGCCTTGGCGGAACTGACTTCTTTGGCTGTGTCGAGGCAAAAATCTGATCCTAATCAATAAATTCAGCTCCTTTTTGAGTGTTTTGAGGCAACAGGTGGCGCTGTGGTGGTTGAGGAATCAATTTGCCTTAGTTATGGCGATGGAGGCAACCTGTCTGATAAACAATTTTTAGGTTTACCCTTTAAACTATGTTTTAGGCTGGGGATTAGGCTTCTGATAGTCGTCTTAGCCGTAATCCCTTCCAATTTTTCCATTAAACTCCCGCTCGGATCCTTTCCTGCGACTGATACTTTTTCTCTGTGATTTCTTGGTTGTTTTCAGGTTTAACAGGGGCGTATAGTAGCAAAGTCTCATGAAACCTCATTGACAATAAAGTACTGCAGCCTATGGATAATTTCACTAAGGTACTCAACAGGCAGAGGATCGTCATCCTCGTCCCATGAAAATTTTCCATTAAAATTGGAAAAAATAAATCTGCACAAAACAAAAAAAAATGAGGAAATCCTACATTTATATGGGTAGATCTGCATCGGAGGGCGTGCAGAGGAGCAGCGAAATCTGAGCCATCAATCGCGCTATGATCGACGGTCGGGAGTAATCAGGAAAGTCAGCGGTGGAGGGAGCTTGACTGGGCTATAGAATTAGGTATTTGAATGTGAGCCGTCGATCTACAGAGATCGACGGCGGAGATGGGTTTTTAGTTGAGTCGGGGCCCAGCTAAAATGCATGCAACTTGGTTAAAAGGTGGGTGACTTCAGTGAAGGACAATCGTTGGATACGGGGGTCTCGATCTAACGGCTATCGTTGATTCCGCTGGGCGGCCTTTGTTCGATGGATAATGCGCGTGGAAATGGCTTTATGCGGCGGTTTTGGAATGGTACAAAGGACACGTGTGAAGAGGTGTGTGGAATCGCTGGGTCCGCGAGAAATACCGTCGACTATGGATGGGTGGTGCGGAATGAAACCACCGGTTTTCACACAATGAATTCGGGCGCGGGGACCACCACGGGAAAACAGTTCCACTCCGTCGATTGGTTTTTGATCGAACGATAGAGATGAACTGCGGGGGGCCAAGGTGTACGGACACGAGACTTTTGGAGCAACCCCTTAGTGAATGGTAGCCGTTAGATTAAGTCTTCACCCATCCCGAGGAGTCAACTACAGGGGCACCAAGGTTTGACTCTACGGATAGAGTAAAGCCCCCGCAAGGGAAACGCTTCAGTCACGGCATCGGGTCACATGGAGAGAAAAAGGTGCGGGGCTTAGCCTAAGGGGCCTAAGTCCAACGCATAGAAAAAGTGTGTTTTCTATGGTTTTTAGTGGTTTTTTAAGGAGATAAAGGCTTTCGGTAAGGTCAAAATAGTGGGTTTTAACCTTATGAAAGGGATTTTAATGAAATGAAAAAGGGAGAAACATGAAATTGTGGGGTTTTCACGGGAAATGGAGAATAGAAAATGAGGTTAGTGGTGGAAAAAAGGAAAAGGGAAAAGGGTCCTTTGTAGAAGTACTTTGGCTTTTAGAAATCAACAGGATTTCTGAGTTTTGAATGGAAACAGTAGTGAATATTAACCAAGGATAGGACATTATCAAAAAGTATTCATGTATTAGCAATTTTAATCATAAAATTGTTTCTTGAACGCTATCTAACATTATTTAGCCACCATCTGATATGACAGAATTTTATGGGTGGCTAACAAAGGGTAAAGTCAAGGTTAAGGTTAAGGTTAAGGTAAAGGTTAGGTTAAGGTTAAGATAAGGTTAATGTTAAGGTTAAGTTTAAGGTTAAGGTTAGGTTAAGGTTAAGTTTAAGGTTAAGGTTAAGGTAAAGGTTAAGTCTAGGTTAAGACTAGGTTAATGGTAAAGTTAAGGTTAAGGTTAGGTTAAGGGTAAAGTTAAGGTTAAGGTTGGGGTTAAGGTTAACGTTAAGGTTAATCTAAAGGGTTTGGTCAAGGTTAGGGATAGGTTATAGTTAAGAGTAAGGTTCAGGCTACAATATTAGTCAGGTTAAGGTTAAGGTTAAGGTCAAGGTCAAGGTTAAGGTTATGTTAAGGGTAAAGTCAAGGTTAAGGTTAAGGTTAAGGTTATGGTTAAGGTTAAAATTAAGGTGAAGGGTATAGGTTAAGGTTAAGTCTAAGGTTAATGGTTATGTTAGGGTCAAGGTTAAGGTTAGGGTTAAGGTTAAGGTTAGGTTAAGGTAAGGTTAAGGTCAAGGTTAAGGTTAAGGTTAAAGTTAAGGGTAATGCTAGGTTAAGGTTAAGGTTAAGGTCAAGGTAAATTTCAACCTTAGCTTTACCCTTAAACTTACCTTTACCTTTACCTTAACATTAAATTTAAACTTACTAAACTCATACCTTACTTTAACCTTGACCTTGACCTTGACCTTAACTATAACCTAACCCTAACCTTGACCAAACCCTTAACTTTAACCTTAACCTTCCAAAAACCTTAACCTTAACCTTAACGTTAACCTAACCTTAACCTTAACCTTAACCTTAACCTTAACTATAAACTAACTCTAACCTTAATTGTTGTGTAACCAACTCCAAAAATATAAGAAAAGAGATATCAACGCCTTAGAAATAAGCCACTTCGAGGGTGCAACCTCCAATACATTACATAAATGAACAATTCTTGGATGATACAATTTACAAAACCTCCTTTCTATATATAGGAGTCCATGGGGCCATAATGTAATCCTAGTGGGCCACAATGTAATCCTAGCCGGCCTAACAATAATAATTTAAGGGCACAGTAATAACAAAATGGGGGTTACAAGGGTACAATAATAACAATAAGGGGGTTACACTAACAACAATAAGGGACTATACTAGTAATATAGGGACCTAACATGCCCCTCTCCTTCAAAAAAGTGTTGTCCTCAATGCTTGAGTAGCTCTAGGTGCTTCTATATAAAATTCTCATCCTCCCATGTAGAATCTTCAGTGGGTAAGTTCTTCCACTTGATGAGATACTCTGAAATTGATCGATTCCATAGTTTTCGAGTTCTTGTTTCCATGACTGCTTCAGGTTCCAATATGATTTTTCCTTCCTCATCAAGTTCTGGCAATATTGTTTGAACTGGAAGATTTTCACCTATAACCTTCTTTAAGCATGAAACATGGAAAACTATATGCACTCGCGAAGAAGCAGGAAGCTCCAATTTGTATGCCATAGTACCAATCTTTTGCAACACCTTGTAAGGACCATAGTACTTTGGCGATAATTTATTATCCTTCTTAGCTTGCTTGAGGGACATTTTTTTGTATGGTTATAGCCGTAAAAATACCCAATCTCCTACATCAAAACTTCTCTCACTGCGATGTTGATCTGCCTGTTGTTTCATTCGATTTTGTGCCAAGTTCAGGTTATCCTTTAAGAGTTGGAGAACTTCTTGCTGATGCTCGATGTGATCTTCCACTGCTTGAACCTTCGAATTTTCCCTTAAAGATGATGTGATCAATGGTGGATGATATCCATAAAGTGCCATAAATGGGGTCATTTTTGCTGCAATATGGAAGGAAGTGTTATACCACCATTCAGCGAGAGGTAACCACTTGACCCATTGTGTTTGTTTATCGGATACAAAACAACGAAGATATCCTTCCAAACATTTATTTACTATCTCAGTTTGACCATCAGATTGAGGATGATAAGATGAGCTATGAGCTAATTGAGTACCCAAACAAGAAAATAACTCCTTCCAAAAATTTCCAGTAAAAATGGGATCTCTGTCAGTCACAATAACCCTTGGGCTTCCATGTAGCTTTTTAATTCTGTCCATAAATGTAGTAGCAACTGTACTTGCATTAAATGGATGAAATAATGCACAAAAGTGTGCATAATTGGTATCTATAAACTACCACCATGATGACACACTTTCCTTCAGACTTAGGTAAACCTGTGATAAAATCCATTGAAATTTCCTCCCAACATTGATTTGGAATGGATAAAGGTTGTAGAAGTCTCGGGGTCTTAATTGTCTCAAATTTATTTTGCTGGAAAACCAAACATTCTACCACAAAATTTTGAATATCAGATTTAAGGCCATCCCAAAAAAATTCTTTCTTCACCCTGTGGTAAGTTTTTAAAAATCCTGAGTGACCTTCTAAAGGAGAAGTGTGCAATTCCAGAAGAATCTTTTGTTTTAGTTGGGAATTCTTACAAAGATATAAGTGATCTTTGTACCATAAGGAATCATTTTTCCAACTAAATGTATCAAATCTACTAGGATCTTGCTGCAACTTTTGAATGAGTTTCCATACACCTTTGTCCTTCTTCCATTTATCTCTTGCTTCGGTTATCCAATCTGGTTGGATAATAGAAATGGCACAAAGAAATGCTTCCACCTCTTCATTCTTTCTTGAGAGTGCATCTGCAACAACATTAAGCTTTCCTTTTTTGTAGATTATTTCAAAGTCATAACCCAACATCTTTGTGACCCATTTTTGCTGCTCTTCTGAAGATAGTCTTTGTTCCAAAAGTGTTTAAGACTATCATGATCAGTTTTTACCTTGAAGTGTCTTCCCATTAGGTAAGTTCGCCATTTCTTTAGTGCATGTAGTAGTGCTAACATTTCCTTCTCATAAATAGGTTTCTGTAAATACTTTCCTTTGATTGGACGACTTTCAAAAGCAATGGGTCTTCCTTCCTGCATTAAAACGGCACCAATTCCATTTCCTGAGGCATCACATTCCACAATAAAGGTTTTTGTGAAGTCTGGCGTAGCTAAGACCGGTGCTAGGCACATTGCCTCTTTAAGATGTTCAAAGGCCTTAGTTGCTTCAGGAGTCCATGAAAATGCATCTTTCTTCAATAATGTTGTTAGAGGTGATGCTATTCTCCCATAATTCTTAACAAACTTGCGATAATACCCTGTTAACCCGAGAAATCCTCGCAGCTGCTTTATGGTTGTGGGGACTTTCCATTCCTTAATGGCTTTAATTTTGTTAGGGTCTACTTTAACACCCTCGTGAGATACAATATGACCCAGATACTCCACCTCTTGTACTCCAAAGAAACATTTGGATGTTTTTGCATATAATTGTTTCTCTTGCAATAGTTTTAGCACCCTGTCAACATGTTCAACATGATCCTTCCACGAACTGCTGTAGATTAGTATATCATCAAAAAATACTAGCACAAATTTTCTAAGGAAGGGTTTGAAAATGGAATTCATCAAACCTTGAAATGTATGAGGTGCATTGGTAAGGCCAAAAGGCATGACCAAAAATTCATAATGACCCTCATGAGTTCGAAATGTTGTTTTTGGAATATCTTCAGTCTTCATTCTAATTTGATGATATCCTGAACGAAGATCCAACTTGGTAAAATAAATTTCTCCATGTAATTCATCTAATAATTCATCAATCACAGGAATGGGAAATTTATTTTTAATGGTGAGCTTATTGAGCTCCCTATAATCCGAACACATTCGCCATGATCCATCCTTCTTGTGTACCAATACTACAAGAGCAGAGAAATAACTTTGACTAGGTTGAATTATACGCTCCTTTAACATTTCTCCAATCATACATTCAATTTCGCTCTTTTGGACGTAAGGATATCTATAAGGCCTGATGTTTGGAGTAACACTTCCTAGAATCAAATTAATATCATGATCATGAACACGAATAGGTGGGAACCCTTTGGGAGTTTCAAACTCTTGGAATGATTGTCCAAGACTTGTTGGAGATCTACAGAAATAGATGATTTTGATGTTGGAACTTCTAGTGAGCATAATTGTGAAATTACGCCTCGTTGTTCTTTCTTTAGAAGCTTTGTCATGACATTAGAGCTTATTATCCTTCCCAGCTTCCCTGCAATACCCCGTAATTAGACTTCCTTTCCTTCTGAAAAAATTTTCAAGAAAAGTTCTTGAAAATTAAAAGCTACTGTCCCCAAAGATTGTAACCATTGTAATCCTAGTACAACATCAGCACCTCCCATAAGAATGGAAAGCATTGGACTTGTTGTACATATTTACCCCTGCATATAAATTTTCGGCCTGCCACCTATTTCAAATTTCCTTCAGACCTCCACCGTGGCCTAAAACCTTATGCTCCTGTTTGATAGTATTATCTCCGCCTGAAGATCCGCTCTACAAAGGTCAAAAACCCAAATTTTAATGTATCGGGCCCCATTTCTAAGATGTTAGCCCCCGTGCTTTGACTACCACATGACCCGAGTCCAAGAACCACAGGCCAAAAGAAAGGGGGCTTATTGCTCATATTCCGGGTGTGATCATGGCCATCTGATCAAGTTAGATCAACGAAGCGCTGATCGTTTCACGTGGAGCGCCCCGCGCGCAGGAAACCGGCGGTATAGCCCCGCACCACTTCTACCGGTCTGGCAGTTTTGGGCCCAAGGCCAGCGATGCCATAAATCCTCTGCCACGTGTCCTCAGTACGGGAGGGAAACCACTTTTCCCCCACGCGTTAAAGGCTGTACGAAGGTTGGGTGGCGGAATCCATCCGCTCCGTAGGATCTGCCGATCTCCATCCAACAGCAGATATGTGCCATAGCTGCTCGCCCGTTAACATGCACCCGTTATGTCCTGCGGCCCACCATCATTTCGCTCCCGTCCATTTCTAGCCATTGATCCGTGTTTGTAATCCGACGGTCCAGAGTTCAGTCTCCCCACCTGTTGACTTCGCCACATCACCCATTCACCTGTCCCCCGTACGTTCACGTGGTTTGGTCTCATACATCCGTAAGATTCCTCCACGCCATATATATATGTGTGTTTATATGTTTTTATTCGTATTTGTCGTTATTCCTTCCTCACGTCCAGATTGTGTTATGTAGAAAGTCTGCATTTCGTCTATTTGTCAAAACCTCCACTGTTTTTCTTCCGCCACCCTGTGTATTTCTCCCGGTCGACCATGTATCCATCGTCCCCGCCTCCATCTGTGTCAGTTTTCTCTAATGTTTTGGGGGTTTTATAGGTTTCAAAGCAATAGAAAGGGCGTTTTAATTCATGGTTTCCATGGCAGAGGTTAAGAGCACTTCAAAGGATGATATATTGCTGGCAAAATTCAAAGAGGAAGCCGAGGGTAGGTGTGAGAAATGATCGCCATTAAAGAAGACAAAGATATGGATTCACAGAACCCTCCAGAGAAATTCACCCCGCATTAAAGATCCAGGATTCAAATCCAAAGCTAAGGGCCGAGAGTACAGTACAGAATTGCAGATTATCTCAGGGCTCTTACGGCAACAGATTCTTTCTCAGCAAAAGGCCGAGCATTGTATATATTTTATTATTTGTGTCTTGTATATAAGGAGATTTTCATCTCCCAGCATTTATTTCTATAGACAGATTGTAAAGTACAGTCATTTATAGTTAGTCATTCATAGAGTGGGCGCGAATGTTTTCCGCCATTTTATTCAAATTGAGTCATTAATTGTGCTTCATCTACCTCCTCCTCTATAATCCTCTATCTTCCCTATAAAGGCTCGAAAAGAAGACATTGAAAGGGTTCCAGATTTCTATCAGCAAACTGTGCAGCGAAAAGGCTTTTTGTATACATTCTGTAATATTTCTGTATGATGGTTCAGAACCCGTAGGGTCTCAGTGAGGAGGAGTTATAACTGTAATGAGGATTCTGGTCTTTGGTATCTCACAGTATGTAATTTCTCTTATGTGTTAATATAATATCTCATTTCATGCTATTTATCTTCTTGTATCATGATCTAGAATGCGAGTGGCTCACTAGTTTGCAGTAAGGATTCATCCTTGTTGGTGCCCTTTCTGGAATTAGTCAAGCGCTTTAAATAGGCCTAGTCATGATATATTGTTCCATGATCATCTCTTCCATATTTTCTGCTATATTAGTTGCATGAGGAGGGTTCTTTTAAAATGCCATTGTAATATAAGGATTCATAGATTGGTATGCCCTTATGTGGTTCTGTTGTGTATCTGGGTATCAATCTCATGTTAACTAATATCTTCTTTAGGTTTCCTCACTGCACTCACTCCCTAATACTTGATTTCTGTGATATATTATTTGAATCAGCCCTCTTTACAGTAAGCTGTCTCTTAACTGTCTGATGACTTTGTATTGGAGTTTTACATGATGTCCCTACACTATTCTTATCTTTGTATCAGCTTCTGAGAGAGACTGGTCCCATTTAAATTATCTTCCTTGTTCAACAAGAGATAGTAAGAGAGTTCTTTGGATTGACAACCCAAGCTATATAATGAGCTCCTTGCTATAATAAGATGTCCTAGGCACTGGTCTATGGCAACTCTAGACTGTCTCTAGGAGGGTGACAAAATCATCCACAACATCTTTCTGGCGCCGTTGTCGGAGAACGAATTCAAGAATATCAGTTTCCCTGGGTCTCGACAAATTTTTTTCACTCTCTAATCAGGTGAGCACAGAGAGTTGAAAGAGTTGCATATCTCTCACCTTGGCGACTCCACTCGTCTTTATTTGATAAATTTATTGGTAGTCCTAGCTCCTCGTAGGCCACATTTGAGGTCAGATACATCTCAGCTGAAAACACCCTACGTGTCTGACCTAGAGAAGATTATTCATAAAAGAGTTTGGAAGGAGAGGAAGTCAGCTCACGCTGAAAACCCTGAATATTCCGTTGAAGATTATCTGCCCTCTTCTTCTCAAGAAATCAGAACAGAATATCCCGAGTTTTACTCAGAAACTCCACGTAGAGGAAGTGCCTGGATTGAAGAATATTCTCATCCTACTTTCGAGGCTGAAGAAATTAAAGAGGTCATAGAAGTAGTTGTTGTTAACCGTGAATTATTCCCATCCACACCTCAGGCTTCTGTGCAATATATTCCCCTTGTTATTCATACTCCACTTCCTCCTACTCCTCTCCCTTCATTTGTATCTCAGACTGTTGTACAACCCCCACCTCCTCCAATGGCCAATGTTCCTGCTTTTCTATTGAACAAATATGCTCCTCTGGCCTTACCCCAAGTGCTAAATGATATGCCACAGGATTATCTGAAGATTCTGCCAAGATTTAATGGTGAAAATGAAATTGATGCTCAGAAACATCTTGAGACCTTCTGCTCTTTTGCAGAGAACTTAAATGTTGAACATTTGGATGTGGTCTTGAGACTATTTGTGCAATCTTTGGAAGGGGAAGCCAGAAAATGGTTTAAGACATTGGGAAATCATTCTGTGACCACCTGGGATGTCATGGAGAATGTTTTCCTCCGGAAGTGGGGAGAGAAGAAAGATCATGGTCAGTGCTTTACTGAGTTTAATACAATAAAGAAGAAACAGAATGAAGGGGTATCAGAATTTATTAAAAGATTCAATAAGTTATATCTGAGCTTGCCTCCCGAAATGAAGCCCCATGAGGCTACTGCCAAGATAATTTTCATAGCAGCCTTTGATTTTGATTTTGGCTTCGCATTGAGAGAAAGAAAACCTGCTAATTTGGATGATGCACAATCAGATGCTCTGGAATTAGAAGAAAACTTTGCCTCCACTGGGAAACTGAAGGGAAAAATTTAACAGGACACTAGGAGAAAAGGCAAAGAAGAGGTTTCCACCTCTAATCAAGAAAAAGATTCAGATAAAATGGATGAAATAAGAAAAATGATAAAGAAGATGGTCAAGATTGAATTGGAAGCAAAGAATGTAGCTCCCAAGAACTATTATAATGCTCCAAACAGAGGATACAATCCCCAGTATAGAAGGTCACCATTGCAGATATTGCCAAGAGAAACAAGGGAACAACAAGACCAGGTACCTCATCCCTTGTACCTGGAAGGGCCAGCAGATGACTCCACTGGAGATGCAGCTTATGGATTAGAAGATTCAAATCTGGCTTTTTCAAATAATGACGATATGGATTTCCCGTTGCAAGATGGAGATGAAGAAGCAGAGATTGATCATTATTGTAAGCAATTTTTTGATTTCATGCAAGCACAATTCAATGTCAAATATGCTCTCAGATCTTCAAGGAAGAGAACCAGAACTCAAGAGCAAGAAGAGGAGCCACCTCAGAAAGAAGCATCTGCTCAGAAGGAATCAGTAGCAAAGAGAAATATTGAGAAAGGTAAGAATCCTCTAAATACTCCCTTGCAGCCTAATGATCAGATTCCTTCTTCTTCAAAAATAGCCAGTCCTCTTAATGTTGAGTCAGTGTCGAAAGAAGTCAAATCTTCAGTTGAAACTAAGGATTCAAAAGAGGTAGTGATAGAAAAGCCCCCATCTGCTTTCAATTTGTAAAAAGAGATTGAGAAGATTAAGATTCCTGTCCCTCTGACTGAGTTATTAAAACAACCTGTATACCAGTCTCAAGTTACCTCTTTTATACTTCCTCATGAAATGCCAATTGCACCTGATAGTCTAAATCTTCAAGAAGAAAGACCCATGGTAGTCTTTGGTCCACATGTTGAGGAGATAGACCCCTCTACTCCTCCCTTTTATGTGTCCCTAGTTATACATGACCTGCTGTTACATAATTGTATGTTAGATTCTGGGGCTTCCCATAATCTTATGCCTTTGTCTGTCATGGAGCAACTAGGACTGCAAATAACCAGGCCGTATAAAGATTTATATTCATTTGATTCTAAAAGGGTTAAATTCTTGGGAATGATTAAAGATTTAGTGGTCAATTTGGCCCAAATTCCAGCAAAGAGTGTGGTCATGGACATCGTGGTTGCTGATATCCCAGCTCGCTTTGGCATGCTGCTGTCAAGGTCTTGGGGTACAAAGATTGGGGGGTCAATTAAAGTGGATCTAACATATGCTACTGTCCCAGTCTTTGGAGGACAGGAAAGGAGGCTGTACAGGGAGACTAGGTTTGTTAAAATGGTAACTAAGGCTGATTGCTCAGAAAATTCTCCAGTTTATAGCAAAGAGGGAGACTTTTCATGTTTGATGTTAGAAGAAAATCAAAGTTGTGCTCATGAGCCCCTATTTGGTCAAATCCAAGCTGAGCAGCCTAAAGAAGATCAGGAATCAGGAATTTGGACTTTACACTTTGATGAGGCAAATTCAAGAGAAGGCAATGGAGCTGGTGTGTTGTTGATCTCTCCTACAGGTAAATGGGTGCCTTTGTCTTTTAAATTGGAGTATGAGGCCACAAACAACGTAGCCGAATATGAGGCACTATTATTGGGACTGCAGACAGCTAAGAACATGGGCATCCAATATTTAAAAGCCCTGGGAGACTCTGAGTTGGTGGTGAGACAGATCAAAAACGAATGTCAAACTAAACATCCTCGGCTCAGAGCATATAGAAATGAAGTATGGGACATGATAGAAAATTTCTTCTTAGCATTCAATATACAGTTCATGCCCCAGGAGCAAAACAGAATAGCAGATTCTCTTGCTGTAGCTTCCAGTACATTTCGTCCTCCTCAAAATCCACTTTTAAGATATGAAGTGGAGGTAAGGTACATACCTTCCATTCCAGATAATATAAAGCACTGGCAGGTATTTGAAGATGATGAACAAATGAAGAGATTCATGGAGACAGTGGGAGAATTGTCTAACATAGAGATTGATGATGAGAGGGAGGAAGAAGCTGAAAATATTGTAGAAAACAGATGGGAGGAAAAGATAGCAGGAGAGAAAGTGCTGCAGCTGAAAGGAAACGTTATACCTAGAGGTTTGGTTCCTCTAGAAAGGCTATTTAACAAAGATGATATTCCAATGCAGCCAAACAAAGTAGTAGAAGAAGATCAAGTGGGAGATTTAAATCTGGGTACTTCTGCTGATCCCAAAATTGTCAAATTATCTAAAGGAGTCCTAGAAGAATATAAAGAAAAATATTTGAAGTTATTTCAATCTTAAAAAGATGTATTTGCTTGGTCCTATCAGGACCTAAAAACTTTTGATGTTAGTATAATGCAACATAAAATTCCTTTGAGGGAAGATGCAGAGCCTTATAAGCAGAAGCTCAGACAGATAAACCCTCTGTTGCTTCCCTCAATTGAAAAAGAAGTCAGGAAGTTGCTGAAAGCCAAAATAATTGTGCCATTAAGGTACTTAGAATGGGTAGCGAACCTTGTTCCTGTTCGGAAGAAAAATGGAGAAATAAGGTTCTGTGTGGATTTCAGAAATTTAAATAGAGCATCATTGAAAGATAATTATCCATTGCCTAAAATGGACCACATCCTGCACAAAGTAGTGGGAGCATCCAGAATGTCAATGATGGATGGATTTTCTGGTTACAATTAGGTAGCTATATTTCCAGAAGACGAGAAGAAAACTGCATTTACTACACCATGGGGAACATTTATGTATGCCAGGATGCCATTCGGATTAATTAATGCAGGAGCGACCTTTCAGAGGGCAACAGAAATAGCCTTTATGGGAGAGCAGGACAAGTTTTTGGTAGTTTATCTTGATGATATCACAGTGTTTTCAAAGAATGATGATGAGCATATTGAGCATTTAAGAAGAACTTTTGAAAAATGCAGAAGGTATGGCCTTTCTCTCAACCCTCAAAAATCCTTGTTTGCATTAGATGAGGGAAAACTCTTAGGGCACATTGTAACTAAAGATGGTGTGAGAATAGACCCTAAGAGAGTGGAAGTAATAAAAAACATTCCTCTGCCTAGGAACAAGAAGGAAATACAGGTATTTTTAGGCTAAATTAATTTTCTAAGAAGGTTTAGTCCTAACTATGTCGAGATAGTTAGGCATATAACTAATATGTTGAAAAAGGAGAATGAAGTAAAATGGTCCCAGGAGTCTAGAGATGCATTCACAAGGATAAAACAGGCATTTGCTAAAGCTCCTGTGCTAGCAGGGCCAGATTACAAAAAGCCATTTATGATTTTCTCATTTGCTTCCCCTCATACAATTGCTAGAGTGTTATTGCAGAAAAATGAAGAGGGATATGAACAACCTATTGCTTTCTTCAGTCAAGTACTTTATGATGCAGAATTGAAATACAATATATTGGAGAAGCATGCATATGCCCTGGTAAAGTCCCTTAAAGCTTTTAGAGTTTATATTTTGCAATCTCATATTACTGCATATGTTCCCATAGCAGCTGTCAAAGACATTCTTGTTCAAGGGGACAGCGAAGGTAGAAGAGGGAGATGGATTGCAAAAATTCAGGAGTATGATCTGGATATAAGGCCTACTAAGTTGATTAAAGGACAGGGACTTGCCAAGATGTTATCCGAATCAAATCATCAAGCTTTGGGCATTAAAATATCCATGATAGCAAATGAAGAATCTGAAAAAGAAGAGGAGCAACAAGGACTGGAGATAGCCACTCAAAAGGTACATATGAAATATCTAACTAGTCCTTGGTACAAAGAAATTGTTGAATATCTTTTAACACTTAGCTGTCCTCCGAGCTGTGATAAGATAAAGTACAGAGCTGTAAGGATGAAATCTCATAAATACATGATTGCTAATGGACAACTATATTGGAGAGACCCTTCAGGTATATTACTGTTATGCCTCACAGAAAATGAAATAGAGAATATATTGACAGAATTCCATGAGGGAATATGTGGAGGACATTACAGCTGGAGGGCAACAACTCATAAAATCCTGAAGGCTGGTTTCTAATGGCCAAAATTGTATACAGACACTTTTTCTTGGGTCAGAGCATGTGACAAGTGCCAAAGATTTGTAGAAAGACAGAAATTAGCATCCATGCCCTTGATTCCTATTCATGTAAATGAACCATTTCAGAAATGGGGATTAGATTTTATAGGAGAAATACATCCCCCATCAAGTGGCCAATAGAAATGGATACTAACAGCCACAGATTACTTCATGAAATGGGTGGAAGCCATACCTACAAGAAATGCTACAGATGTTGTGATAATGAAGTTTATGGAAGAAAATATTATATCTAGGTTTGGCTGTCCTGCTAGAATTGTAACCGATAATGCAAAAGCTTTTAAATCTACCATATTTGTGCATTTCTGCCAAAGGTATAACATCATCCTGGCTCATTCCACAGCATACTATCTGCAGGGAAATGGTTTAGCAGAATCTTCTAATAAAACCCTGGTGAGGGCCTTGAAGAAAACAATCAGTGAAAATCAGAAGAACTGGGACTCTCAATTAAAATTTGCTCTATGGGAAAATAGGATAACCAGCAAAAGAGAAACAGGGAAGTCTCCATATGAGCTGGTATATGGAAGAGCAGCTGTGTTTCCTGTGCAATTGGCTTTTCCAGTAGCGCGCTTCATGCAGGAGGGTCAGGAGGAACCAGACGACATGATCAGAAGGATTAATCAGCTGGTAGAATTGGAGGAAACACGGAACCAGGTAAATCAGAGATTGATAGAATATCAAGAGAAGATGAAGAACGTATTTGATCAGCATGCAAAGGATAGAAATTTTCAATTTGGTGACCTGGTTCTCAGATGGGATGTTCGCAGAGCAGAAAAGGGCAAGCATGCTAAATTCGATCTGCTGTGGTTTGGGCCATTCAAGATAGTGAAGCTAGGAAGAAACAACACTTTTTCTTTAGAAAATCTACAGGGTGATTTGCTGGATGCACCTGTGAATGGCCAATTTCTTAAGCCATACTTCCAATTCTGACCCAGGTCGGGAATGCCTAATTATATATATTGTATATAAGTTGTTTTGGTTTTTATTTTTATAAAGAAAAGAATGCTGACAATTACCTGAAGAGGAAGCGCAGGGGAATTGAAGAATAGAGTGAAATATTCAATGGTCTGCGTGTTCTCGACATGCCTGAGGATGAACATGTCGTCCCCAGATGGAGTCGATGTTGTACATATTTACCCCTGCATATAAATTTTCGGCCTGCCACCTATTTCAAATTGCCTTCAGACCTCTGCCGTGGCCTAAAACCTTATGCTCATGTTTGATAGTATTATCTCTGCCTGAAGATCCGCTCTACAAAGGTCAAAAACCCAAATTTTAATGTATCGGGCCCCAGTTCTAAGATGCTAGCCCCCGTTCTTTGACTACCACATGACCCGAGTCCAAGAACCACAGGCCAAAAGAAAGGGGGCTTATCGCTCATATTCTAGGCATGATCATGGTCGTCCGATCAATTTATATCAACGGAGTGGTGATCGTTTCACGTGGAGGGCCCCGCACACAGGAAACCGGCGGTATATCCCCGCACCACTTCTACCGGTCCGGCAGTTTTGGGCCCAAGGCCAGCGATGCCATAAATCCTCTGCCGCATGTCCTTAGTACGAGCGGGAAACCACTTTTCCCCCGCGCATTAAAGGCTGTACGAAGGTTGGGTGGCGGAATCCATCTGCTCCGTAGGATCTGCCGATCTCCATCCAACGGCAGATATGTGCCAGAGCTGCTCGCCCGTTAACATGCACCCATTATGTCCTGTGGCCCACCATCGTGTCGCTCCCGTCCATTTCTAGCCGTTGATCCACGTTTGTAATCTGACGGTCCAGAGTTCAGTCTCCCCACCTGTTGACTTCGCCACATCACCCATTCACCTGTCCCCCGTACGTTCACGTGTTTTGGTCTCGTACATCCGTAAGATTCCTCCACGCCATATATATATGTGTGTTTATATGTTTTTATTCGTATTTGTCGTTATTCCTTCCTCACGTCCAGACTGTGTTAGGTAGAAAGTCCGCATTTCGTCTATTTGTCAAAACCTCCACTGTTTTTCTTCCTCCACCTTGTGTATTTCTCCCGGTCGACCATGTATCCATCGTCCCCGCCTCCATTTGTGTCAGTTTTCTCTAATTTTTTGGGGGTTTTGCAGGTTTCAAAGCAATAGAAAGGGTGTTTTAATTCATGGTTTCCGTGGCAGAGGTTAAGAGCACTTCAAAGGATGATATATTGCTGGCAAAATTCAAAGAGGAAGCTGAGGGTAGGTGTGAGAAATGATCGCCATTAAAGAATACAAAGATATGGATTCACAGAACCCTCCAGAGAAATTCGACCAGCATTAAAGATCCAGGATTCAAATCCAAAGCTAAGGGCCGAGAGTACAGTACAGAATTGCAGATTATCTCAGGGCTCTTACGGCAGCAGATTTTTCCTCAGCAAAAGGCCGAGCATTGTATATATTTTATTATTTGTGTCTTTTATATAAGGAGATTTTCATCTCCCAGAATTTATTTCTATAGACAGATTGTAAAGTACAGTCATTTATAGTTATTCATTCATAGAGTGGGCGCGAATTTTTTCCGCCATTTTATTCAAATTGAGTCATTAATTGTGCTTCATCTACCTCCTCCTCTATAATCCTCTATCTTCCCTATAAAGGCTCGAAAATAAGACATTGAAAGGGTTCCAGATTTCTATCAGCAAACTGTGCAACGAAAAGGCTTTTGTATACATTCTGTAATATTTCTGTATGATGGTTCAGAGCCCGTAGGGTCTCAGTGAGGAGGAGTTATAACTGTAATGAGGATTCTAGTATTTGGTATCTCACAGTATGTAATTTCTCTTATGTGTTAATATAATATCTCATTTCATGCTATTTATCTTCTTGTATCATGTTCTAGAATGCGAGTGGCTCACTAGTTTGCAGTAAGGATTCATCCTTGTTGGTGCCCTTTCTGGAATTAGTCAAGCACTTTAAATAGGCCTAGTCATGATATACTGTTCCATGATCATCTCTTCCATATTTTCTGCTATATTAGTTGCATGAGGAGGGTGCTTTTAAAACTCCATTGTCATATAAGGATTCATAGATTGGTATGCCCTTATGTGGTTCTGTTGTGTATCTGGGTATCGGTCTCATGTTAACTAATATCTTCTTTAGGTTTCCTCACTGCACTCACTCCCTGATACTTGATTTCTATGATATATTATTTGAATTGGCCCTCTTTACAGTAAGCTGTCTCTTAACTGTCTGATGCCTTTGTATTGGAGTTTTACATGATGTCCCTACACTATTCTTATCTTTGTATCAGCTTCTGAGAGAGACTGGTCCCATTTAAATTATCTTCCTTGTTCAACAAGAGATAGTAAGAGAGTTCTTTGGATTGACAACCCAAGTTATATAATGAGCTCCTTGCTATAATAAGATGTCCTAGGCACTGGCCTATGGAAACTCTAGACTGTCTCTAGGAGGGTGACAAAATCATCCACAACAGGACTAGTCAATACATATTCCCCCATGGTTAGCTTGATATTATGGAATTTTCCAAAGAAATTTATCATTCCTCCATTTGCAACAATCACTTGAAATTCTGGGTGCTACCTGAATCAATCAACACTATTACCTTTTTCTTCTTGATATGTCCTTCTATCTTGAGAGTTTGAGGAGTGGTAATTCCTGTTGAGTCCCGAATTTGCATCTTTTCCATACACTTTTCCATACCTTTTTCACTCACCTAAACCTCCCAAATTGTCAATATCATGTGCAAAAGGGTATCTAACATGGTTTTTAATTATGTTTTTGTGTTTTCTATTTGATCTAGATTTTATTCATTCAGCTGCGGAATCTTGCCACTTTCCGCAACTGCTGCAACTTTCCGCAGCTATTTTGTGGAAATCTATGCTACAGGTGTCTACAAGGGAAACGAACCACATGGGCAGGCTAGGAATGACGTGGACATGGTTCGTGTCCTATTGGTTCAAGCAAACTCGTCCAAAGAAGCCGCGGTCAAAGGCGTCCACGTGGAGGTCAACTATGGAGTTTCATGTCGGCCGGACTCTGTTTCGTGGCACATAAACATCCATACGGCCGTTTCTAAGCCTGCGGAGGTTAAATCGACATCTATGCAGAGCTCTGGAGTTGAATTCAAGCATCCACCTTCCGTAGATCCACTTTCCAACACGGCCATACTCCTATATCCGTGGACGAAGTGGTCTACGTGCTCTCTGTCATCATGAACTTTAGGAGACAGTTACAGTTTATTGTTATATATAGAGCGTTTGCATACGCACACAAAGTTAGTTGTTAGTTGTTAAGTTGATGTTTTGAATATACCTTTTCATTATCTTTAGTCTGGCTGGTAGTGATTCACACGCTTCCTTGAGCCGTAATACTACCAGTCTATAATGAACTGCTTTTTAATGTGAGAAAACTCTGTTTTATAACTTAATTCGTGTTTGAGGATCGTACCAGAGCTGTGTAGAGGGCCCCTGCTCAGCCGAGGTTCTGTGTATTAATGTATATATATTTCATTTCATTTCTTTTAAAAGTCATTGTATCATAATCCATTACATGTTCATATTTCATAGTTGCTTCATTTCTGTTCATACATTTCTATAATTTCCATTGCATTCTTGTCTTTCATGTTTTTGTGATTGTTAAATCACCTAATGATTTTTATAGGTTAGGTAGATGTACTCGCATTTTTATAGCATTTTGACTAATGACATGAAACTAACATTGTTCTGGGTCATAGTTTGTTTTTCATAGGCTTTTATTGAATTTCGCCTCCTTGCTTTGTACATTTCTGTGTTTGGGCTTATCCGATTCAAGAGGTTAAATTTTGATATGGATTAAGCCGCTCATAGCATCTTCAGTTGCCTCTGAAAGCCACAGCTGGACTGATGGTGAGGGATTGTATTATGAAATGTGTAGTTTAGTATTAGTTTCTTTTCTGCAAATTTAGATATATTAAGCTGCTCATAGCATCTTCAGTTGCCTCCGAAAGCCACAGCTGGACTGATGGTGAGGGATCGCATTATGAAATGTGTAGTTTAGTATTAGTTTCTTTTCTGCAAATTTAGATATATTAAATCATGCATGACATCTTCGGTTGCCTCCGAAAGCCACAGCTGGACTGATGGCGAGGGATTGAATCATGAGTGTATGGTTTAGTATTAGTTTACTTTCTACAAATTAAATATCAGTTACACAAGTTGTTTATGATTACTTCCGAAAATCATAGCTGGTCTAATGATGAAGGGTCAGAAAATGAATTGATGTAATCTGATTTAGATTTATTTTGTTGCAATTTTGAATTTCCTTAAGCATAGTTTCTTTTGTGTTTAGTTGGCAGCAAGAATAGTTTGGTTTTCATGTTCACTAGTTTAATGTTTTGATTCATTAGATTAGCAGCACCTTTTCATTTCAGCAGTACACTTTTACTTTCTTTCAAGTCTTGTCATTGTAATTTTCAATTTGCTTTTAAAGTTTCAAGTTGGTAAATCATTATAGGGGATATCACTTCCTTGAAAAAATATAACCAAACTTGTTTTCATCTTAGAATTTCCATTTCACCTTAAAAAAACCAAAAACGACAAAAAGTTAAGAAATAGGTTATCTTGCACATATAGTGCGCCGCACTTCATCAGCTTACGATTCCCGGATTGACAAATTAAATGCAGCAATTTAGGACACACTAAATTGACCAAACATTTTGGCGCCGTTGCCGGGGAAGTGTAACCAGGTAGCCAATTTCTTAAAAAAAAAAAACATAAAATCATAAAAGAAGGGAAAACTTGATAACTTCTTGAAGTATGCTCTCCTCTTGCACCTAGTGTGATCTGGAGGATCAGAAAAGAGAGTTATTGGTTTAGTAATTTCTTAAGTATGCTCTCTTCTTGCATCTAGTGTGATCTGGAAGATCAGAAAGAGAATTATTAGCCAACTTTTTAAAAAATAAAAAATGACATGCATAGAGCAAGAGATTCTAGGGGAAGGTTTATAGCTAAAGCCAAGAGTTCGATTTTCATAACTCCATCTTCTTCAAGGCATAGACCAAATTCACCACCATCTACCCCTAGCCTTAAGATTCTTGGAAGTCAAGGAACAACTGAATTAGAGGATTCTCCTATACCACCTTCTAAAACCCACTTAGAAAACAAAGAGACTTTCTCTCATCCTTCCTTGGTAGAAGAACTAGAGGACTATAAGGACTCTAAAGAAACTATCATGGCAAAGGAAGTAATAAATAGAGGTGGAGGTAGAAGAGGAGGAGATAATGGAGATAACAATGGTGAAGGAAATAATGGTAGAAATAGGGATTTGTTGGGATTCCCTATAGCTGATGAGGAACTCATGCAACAATGAAAAATATTTCACCATCTGTTCTCCCTAACTTTTATGGATTGCGAAGTGAGGATCCTGAAACATTTCTGTTTGAGTTTGAAGTAGTGTGCCGAACTTATGACTATATGGAAGATTCTCAAAAACTCAAACTGCTTCCTTCAACATTGAAGGGATCTGCTTTGAAATGACCATGGATTAGCTAATGAATGTACTGGGATTTGAACATATGTGAAAACAAACCTTTCATTAAGCCATGAAAAATGCTTTATGATGTTTACTGAAGGGATTGTTTTAGGACATCATATTTTAGGAGATGGGATTAAGGTTGATAGATCAAAAGTTGAAGTCATCTCCAAGTTGCCTAGTCCAAATTGTCAAAGAGATGTTAGAAGTTTTCTGGGATTTACTGGTTACTATAGAAGATTTATAGAAAACTTCACTAAAATAGCATCTCCACTCTTCAAATTGCTTACAAAAGACTGTGAATTTAAATGGGATCCTGATTGTCAATCAACTTTTGAAACTTTGAAAATAAGAATATCTGAAGCACCTATCTTGAGAGGACCAAATTGGAAACTCCCTTTTCATATTTCTACGGATGCTTCAGATACAGCTCTAGGAGCTGTGTTGGGTCAAAAATATTTAGTTCCTTATGCCATTTATTATACCAGTAAAAATTTGACTCCCACAGAGTTGAATTATACTGTGACTGAAAAAGAGTTTTTAGCCGTTGTTCATGCAATTAATAAGTTTAGACATTACATAACAGGCTATGAAACTTTTATTCATACTGACCATTCTGCAATTAGATATTTAATGAACAAACCTTTTACTAATGGCAGAGTGACAAGATGGCTTTTACTTTTGCAAGAATTCAATATTACTGTGTTGGATAGACCAGGAAAACAGAATACAGTAGCTGATTTCTTGTCTAGAATTCAAAATACTAAAGAAGATTCTCCCGTAGAAGATAAGTTTCCTGATGAATATTTGTTTGCAGTAACTATTAAGACCCCTTGGTATGCAGATATTGCTAACTATTTGGTTACAGGGAAACTACCTTCACATTTATTTCCAAGAGAAAAATGAAAGATTATTCAGGAGAGTTCAAGATATTCATGGATTTCTAACGAATTGTTTAAAACAGGGCCAGATCTTGTGATCAGAAGATGTGTCAGGGAAGATGAAATGCCTGATATTCTAAAGGCATGTCATGATGAACCATGCGGCGGACACTTTGCGGACAAAAGGACGGCCTATAAAATCCTTTCCTTGGGATATTATTGGCCTTCTCTCTTCAAAGATGCAAAACAATATTTCAAAAGGTGTGATAGCCGCCAAAGAGTAGGGAAACCTACCCTTTCAAATGAAATGCCATTGCAAACACAGGTACTCATTGAACCCTTTGAAAAATGGGCTTTAGATTTCATTGGACCGATTAATCCACCATCTAAGCAAAATAAGTATATATTGGTTTGCACTGATTATGTTACTAAATGGGTAGAAGCTAAAGCATTAGTATCTGCTACTGAAAATTCAGTTGTTCATTTTCTTTATGAGGATATTTTTACTCGCTTTGGTGTTCCAAGAGAAATTGTAACAGATCAGGGGTGCCAATTCACATCAAATTTGGTGGAGAAGTTGATGGAAGAATACAAAATCAAGCACAGAAAATCTACTCCTTACCATCCACAAGCAAATGGTCAAGTGGAGTCCACACACAAAGTTCTTGAAAGTATCATCACCAAAACTGTTCATCTACATAGAAGAGATTGGGCAGATAGGCTTCCAGAAGCCTTGTGGGCCTACAGAACTACATGGAGGAATACAACAGGACATTCTCCCTATGAACTTGTTTATGGGAAAGAAGTCTTGCTCCCCATTGAGTTCTAAGTCAAGACCTTCAAGATAGCAGTTCAGTTGGGGATGGACTTATCAGAAGCCCAAAAGCATAGAATGGAGCAGTTGAATGAGCTAGATGAGATCAGACAAGAAGCAATTCTAAGAACTGATCTAGTTCAATATCAAAGAACTAAATGGCATGACAAACATATCAAAGAGAAGAAGTTTCAAGAAGGAGATTGGGCATTGTTATTTGACTCCAAGTTTAAAGATTTTCAAGGGAAATTTCAGACTCATTGGCTTGGGCCATATGAGATCGACAAGATCTTTAACAATGGAGCTGTAAGAATCAAGACCATTGATGAGTTTCAAACTCCTCTTTTAGTGAATGGCCATAGATTGAAAGTTTATCATAAGCCACTTTCTAAAGAGGATTTTTTCAAGTTGTTTCAAGAAAGTTCTGCAATTAGGCTGGTACAGAAGAATTCTTCTTCTTCACCAGCCTAGCTTTTGTTTTTCAAGTTAAAAAAAAAAAGAAAAAAAAAAAAGAAAAAAAATGGTATAAGCCTGAAAACCAATCATTGATTGGCAGTCTTATACAGAAAATATGGGGTGAAAATCAGGGACACCTGACACTCTATATTTTCCAAAAAAAAATCTGTCTTTCATTTCATTTCATCTCACCACTCACTCCATTTCATTTCATTTCATTTCACTTCATTCCACTTCATTCCATCCATTCCATCAATAAAAATATTTTTATGACCATTTCCACCTGGTCATTTGTCACTTGTTCATTTTTATTTCAGCCAAGTAATAGCTGTGTCAGTTTCCGCAGCTGACATCTGTTTCCGCAGCTGACTCCAGTTTCCGCAGCCAGAAGCAGATTCCGCAGCTACTACTCTGCTTTCAAAGAGAATGTACAGTTAGTTGTTATTTCCATAATTATGAAATAAAATGAAGGGGAGAGGATCAATGGAACATTCAAGACACCAATGGAGATCAATTAGTTGAAGACCAAGGGCAAAAGCAAGGATTCCAAAGGTATGAATAAAGTTTATTTCAAATAGTATTGAAAAACACATTTTTATATAGTTTTAAACTATGAGCTCTACCCATAACGCGCAATGATTATATTGACAGTCCTGTAACCTTCCATGATCTCCATGTTATCCTCTTGCATTTATTCACAAACGGTTTCATCATTGAAATTCCGATTCTCACTCATGTTCCAATATCCCACCGTAGATAATGAGACGTATTTGAGTTGACAAAGGACTCTTACAAGCTGCATAACTTCATAATCATTGATTGAAACGTGTTCATATTTATTACACAGCCACCAAAATTCAAAACGCGGCCGAATGCATTATACTTTGCTAACCTCTTTGTCGTGTCTCTGTCGTGTTTACAAAACCCCGCTCTACTCATTCTCACTCCCTGTTTCACTCCATTTCGTTCCTTTTGCTCATTCACACTCCCGTATATCTACCCACAGTCTTACTCCATTCCGTTTATGGTGTTCATTTCCATTTTATGATAACATCCCCACAGTATTGTGCTCGATCCTGTGTATTCCATCGTTCCATTTCCACTTAAACCCTCACAGAGGCAAACTTGTGAAGCACAGAGAAGTGAAATGGGAAAATTATTAAGGGCAGAGCCGGAAGGACCGAAGTTTATAGAGGGATATCCGCAAGCAAAAGAGATATTGAAGAAAGCTAAATGGTTGCGTTTTATTCAGAAATTCAGAGGTTACCACAAAGAAGTTACGAAAGCGTTTGCAAGGTCATTTGATGGCTCGGAAGCAGAAATTGGAGACCTCAAGTTTTTGGTCAATGAAGCATCAATAGCAACAGCCACAGAACTTTTTCAGGAGGGAGAACGTTGGTTCAAAAATAAAAGTATCAGTGATGAGGCATGGAGAACAATCCTACGAAATCAAGGTATGGATATCACTGTTTTTAAAAGAGGAATCCCCGTGCATGCAATAAAAGAAGAATGGGCCACTTTACTACTAATTGTTCAGAAATTTATTACATGTGAAGGCCGTTTTGGGTCTATGTACATGTACCATACCAGGCTATTGATGAATTTTCTAGAAAACCAAACTCTCAATCTCCCTTATTTTCTATTCAATAACTTGAAGAAAATGGCTGTGACTGTTCAAAAACACTTAGGAGATGTAGAGCCTCATCTTTATCACCACGGCCTTATAAAAATTCTGATTGAAAAGGAGCTAAAGGAAAGAAAAGATACATGGGAACAATTCCTAGTTAGAAACTTCTTTGAAGAACCTCAAGAAATTCCTGAAGGTAGTTCAATTAGAAGGAGTAGAAGAAAGAGAATGAATGTTGAAACCCAAATTGCTCCTACTCAGGAAATTCCCGCAGCTAGCACAGCAAAAAGAAGTAAAAGGAAAAGAACAATAGATGAAATCCAAAATACTTCTACTACTACTATAAAAAAAAACTAATAGGGAAGAGAGATTGGTAAAAAGGAAGAAGAAGGAAATTAAAGCTAAGAAGCCAATAATACCAAAAGGGAAAGAAATTATTGAGGCTGTCCATAAAACTCCTTCTTCTGAAGAAGAAGATCACCAAATACTATCTGAAAGATTAGCTTATCTCCAAAAACAATCATCTATATCCAAGAAGGCAGAGACAGGAAAACAAGAACAAAAGGGTAGTGTACCACAGCATGTGAGGAGAAGCAGCAGGCTTAAGGGCAAATTGAGAAAAACACAAATTAAGGGTCCTCATTTCATTGATTTGGGTGAGGAGACATCTGAACAGTCTCCAACTGACCATAGTCCATTTCAGTCAGTTAGTGAACCTGACTCCTTTCACTCCCAATCATACAATGAGCATACTCCATCTTATTCTCAACAAAATATTGATGTAAGTTCTCCTCGGCCAGATTTTGAACATAATTCTCCCTTGCAACACTTTGGGGACAGCCCAATGAAAAAGACACCGGAAGTAGACCCCAAACAGCAGGAGGTATATGACTATATAGAATCCTTGGAGAAGGCAGCCACAGGCCCAAGTACCTCTTCTATTCAGCCTCATACATTGCAAGATGATTTAGTTCAGTCATTAAAACAGGAAATTTTTGAGCTGGAGCTTTTGAATCGGCATATCAAAAATGAAAATGAAACACTGAAAGAACAAGGCAAACTGGACAAGATCATCCATGACAATACTATGTTACATTTGGGAATTTGGCAAAAGAAGAATAAGAAATTAAAAAGGAAATGCCAAAAATTGAGCAGAGCACTTGTGAATATCAAATTTAGGTGCTTAATGAAGAAACCCAGAATGATGGCAGTACCAAAGAAGAAGAGAAGGGGATTGGATGTGCTGGTTGAAGTATCAAGGCACATGAACTGAACAAAGAGTATCAAAATTTTGGTTGCATGAGGACATGCAACACCTTCACAGTGGGGGTATGTTGAGTCCCAAATTTGCATCTTTTCCATACACTTTTTCCATACCTTTTTCACTCACCTAAACCTCCCAAATTGTCAATATCATGTGCAAAAGGGTATCTAACATGGTTTTTAATTATATTTTTGTGTTTTCTATTTGATCTAGATTTTGTTCATTCAACTGCGGAATCTTGCCACTTTCCGCAGCTGCTGCAACTTTCCGCAGCTATTTTGTGAAACTCTATGCTACAGGTGTCTACAAGGGAAACGAGCCACATGGGCAGGTCAGGAATGACGTGGACATGGTTCGTGTCCTATTGGTTCAAGCAAACTCGTCCAAAGAAGCCGCGGTCAAAAGCGTCCACATGGAAGTCAACCATGGAGTTTCATGTCGGTCGGACTCTGTTTCGTGGCACATAAACATCCATACGGCCGTTTCTAAGCCTGCGGAGGTTAAATCGACATCTGTGCAGAGCTCTGGAGTCGAATTCAAGCATCCACCTTCCGTAGATTCACTTTCCAACACGGCCATTCTCCTATATCCGTGGACGTAGTGGTCTACGTGCTCTCTGCCATCATGAACTTTAGGAGACAGTTACAGTTTATTGTTATATATAGAGCGTTTGCATACGCACATAAAGTTAGTTGTTAGTTGATAGTTGATGTTCGTGAATATACTCTGTTATCTTTTAGTCTGCTTTGTAGTGATTACGCTGCCCTTGAGCCGTAACACTACCATTCTATAATGAACTGCTTTTTAATGTGAGAAGACTCTGTTTTTCAACTTAATTCGTGTTTGAGGATCGTTACCAAAGCTGTGTAGAGGGCCCCTGCTCAGCTAAGGTTTTGTGTATTAGTGTACATTTCTCATTTCATTTCTTTAAAAAGTCATTGTATCATAATCCATCATATGTTCATACTTTGTAGTTGTTTCATTTCTGTTTATACATTTCCATAATTTTCATTTCATTTCTGTCTTTCATGTTTTTATGATTGTTAATCACTGATCAGTTTTCTTGTGCAGGTTTTAGGTAGACAGCCCGGGCATTTTTATAGCATTTTGACTAATGACATGAAACTAACATTGTTCTGCTGCTAGTTTTCTTTTCATAGCTTTTGTTTAACTTCAGTCTTGCTTTGTACATTTCAGTTTTGCTTATCTGATTCAGTAGTTAAAATTTAGATATATTAAGCTGCTCATAGCATCTTCTGCAAGCTGTTTCCAAAGCCACAATCAGACCATGGTGAGGACTCCGTATTTATGAAATGTGTGTAGTTTAGTCTTAGTTTTTCTCGTAAATTTAGGGGTATTATTTCATAGCGTTCTTGCTTTCATTGTTCTCCGAAAGCCAGCAAATGGACTGGAGTGGTGAGGGACTCGCATTATGAAATGTGTAGTTTAGTATTAGTTTCTTTTCTCATGAAATTACTGCTCATAGCGTCTTCAGTTACCTCCGAAAGCCACAGCTGGACTGATGGCGATAGGGATTGAATCATGAGTGTATGGTTTTATTATTTTATTTCTTCAGAATAATATCATATACAAGTTGTTTATGATTACTCCCGCAAGTCATAGCTGGTCTAATGATGAAGGGTCAGAAAATGAATTGATGCAAACTGATTTAGATTTATTTTGTTGCAATTTTGAATTTCCATAAGCATAGTTTCTTTTGTGTTTAGTTGGCAGCAAGCATAGTTTGGTTTTCATGTTCACTAGTTTACTCGTTTTTGATTCATTAGATTAGCTAAAAAGACTTTTCATTCTCTCAAAGAAGACACTTTTACTTTCTTTTCAAGTCTATTTTATTGTAATTTTCAATTTGCTTTTAAAGTTTCAAGTTGGTAAATCATTATAGGGATATCATCCTTGAACAATATAAACAAACTTGTTTTCATTTTAGAATTTCCATTTCACCTTAGGAAAACCAAAAACGACAAAGTTAAGAAATAGGTTATCTGCACATATAGTGCGCCGCACTAATACCTACGATTCCCTGATTGACAAATTAAATGCGCAATTTAGGACACACTAAATTGACCAAAAAATTCCCCGCTGAATTACAAGATGGCTCTAATCTACTTCCTCTTCTAGGGCCGGTTCCTGGTGTATATCCTCTTCTTGTTCATTTTCTTCTTCTTCTTCACAATCTATGTAAAATAATTTCTTTTCAGCACACTTATGACCTTTAATGTATTTTCTGTCACAACTTTAGCAAATCCCTTTTGCTCTTTTTTCTTCCAATTGTTGTGGTTTCAACCTTGTAGGTTGTGGAAATCTAGGCGTAGCAACACTTTCTTCTTTATAGAATTGAGTGGTAGGCTCTCACGCCAATTTTACATTCAAATTTTCTTGCCAACCTCGAATGCCTTCTCCAATGAATCAGGGTCCAAAACGCGAATCATGTTGGATATTATCCTTTAAAGTGCCTATAAAGAGATCAATCCCGTGTTCCCTCTCGGAATATCATTAATTCTTTATATTCAATTTTTGAAGTCTTCAACAATGCCGCCCTACTAAACCCTTTTGTTTGAGATTTATCAATTGGCTAAAGACAAGTGTTCTCTTTGTATCCCTATAATGTAAGACATTTCTCCGTAAATTTCTACTAAGGACAATTTTTTTTACGGAGAAAAGTCATAAATACTATACAAATGTATTTGTTCTAAATGTAAAGTTGCAATGCGGGACTTTTTATGTGTTTTGCATGTTATGGAGATCAAAAAATATTGCTCCATCCAGTAGATCCATGTTACGGATCCTTTCCATCAAACTTCCTCATATCCATTTTTGGAATATGGTGGTTCTTCCCGCCAACATTAGAGTTTATGAAATCATGATTAACATTTATTTTGTTCTCATCATGAGGTTCTTCTACTATCTTTTCACCATTAGGAAAAATTTCTTGTATCAACTTTGTCAAACTTTCCATGTCTGCTTTTAGATCATTCTTCATGTTTTCCATGTTGTCTTTCATGTCATCCATCTTAGCTTCCATTCCAGATTCCATGCCATCCATCTTAGATTCCACACCTTTCTTCAAACCATCCATCTTCGCTTCCACGCCTTTCTTCAAAACTTCCATTTCATTTTTTTTTCTCTTTGCGAGAGAAAAATTTGGTACACTTGCTCTTGTAATTTTGATAGATCATGTTGCAATTCTCCATCTTCATGAGTCATCATAGAGTCTTATGAAGGGTTAATGGGTGTTGAATTATTTTTATGGGGCATATTTTAGAACCCAATACTGATATCTATTCTACAATATTCCCTTGGAATCAATTCAAATTGATTCTTCAAACAAGACTTATGCAATTCGGAAAAACATACACACCTTTTTCTTACTTTTGAGGAGCTCGATATTGAAATTGAATTATCTCTGTGATTGCAGCACTTCAATATTTGAATTGCGGCACCAAAGTAGCCCTCAGAGTTCTCTTTCGAATGCCATAGGTCTGACCTGATTTGGATTATCCAAGACAAATTTGTATCCAATCTCCCACAATGACCTAATTATGGACTGGTTCAGTAGAGCAAACTTGTATGACTTGCCACATGTCACTGTTTCATCCTTAGGCTTTAACATTGATTGCCACGAAACTAAAGTCTGTGTACTTGCATCCACGTTTTACAACACTCCAATCTGATGCTCAGAGAGAGAGTTATGAATCGTTTCCCACGATCACCTCTTTGAGATGAAATTTGGGAGCCTGAAAAAGCACTACCTTCCACAGATCATATCTCCGAAAATGTTGCGAACCAAGCTCTAAATTTTTTTTAAAAGTTTCATGAGGATTCCAGCTTCGCACCATAAAAATTAATTCAGAACCTTTGTATAAAAAAATTTATAGCGAAAATTCCACGATGACCTGTTTAGAGCAGTGAAACCCTAGAATCCAAAGCTCTGATACCAAATGTTGTGTAACCAGTTCCAAAAATAGAAGAAAAGAGATATAAATGCCTTATAAATAAGCCACTTCAAGGGGGAAAACTCCAATACATTACATAAATAAACAATTCTTGGATGATACAATTTATAAAACCTCCTTTCTATATATAGGAGTCCATGGGGCCTTAATGTAATCCGAGTGGGCCACAATGTAATCCTAGCCGACCTAACAATAATAATTTAAGGGCACAATAATAACAAAATGGGGGTTACAAGGGTACAATAATTACAATAAGGGGGTTACACTAACAACAATAAGGGACTATACTAGTAATATAGGGACCTAACATTAACCTTAACCATAACCTTATCTTTACCCTTAACCTTAACCTTAACCTAACCCTAAACCTTGACCAAACCCTTGCCCTTAAACTTAACTTAACCTTAACCTTTACCTTAACCTTCTCATAACCATAACCTTAGCCTTAACCTTAACCTAACTTTACCCTAACCTTGACCAAACCCTTAACCTTAACCTTACCCCCTTAACCTAACCCTAAGCTTGACCAAACCCTGAACCTTAACCTTAACCTTAACCTAACCTTAACCTTAACTTTAACTTTACCCTAACCTTAACCTTAACCTTAACCTTAACTATAACCTAACCTTGACCTTGACCTTAACTATAACCTAACCCTAACCTTACCAAACCCTTAACCTTAACCTTAACCTTACCACCTTAACCTAACCCTAACCTTCACCAAACCCTTAACCTTAACTATAACCTAACCCTAACCTTCACCAAACCCTTAACCTTAACCTTGACCAAACCCTTAATATTAAGCTTAACCTCACTAAATGCGTAACCTTAACCTTAACCTTAACCTTAACTATAACCTAACCCTAACCTTGACCAAACCCTTAAACTTAACCTTAACCTCAACCTTAACCTAACCTTATCCTTGACCTTAACTATAACCTAACCCTAACCTTCACCAAATACTTAAGCTTGAATTTTACTTTAACGTTACCTATAACCTAACCCTAACCTTGACCTTAACCTTAACCTAACCTTAACCTTGACCTTAACTATAACCTAACCCTAACCTTCACCTTAACCTTAACTTAACCTTAACCTTAACCTTAACCTTAACCTTCCCATAACCATAAACTTAACCTTGACTTTATGCTCAACCTAACCTTAACCTTAACCTTAACTTAACATTAACCTTAACTTTAACTTTACCCTAACCTTAAGGGATAACCTAACCCCAACCTTGACCAAACCCTTGACCTTAACCTTAACCTTAACCTTAACCTGAACCTTTACCCTAGCCTTAACCATAACATTAACCTTGAATTTACCCTTAACCTTAACCTTGAGCTTGACCTTAACCTAACCTTAACCTTAACCTTAACATTATCTTACCCTTAACCTAAGCTTAACCTTAACTATAACCTAACCCTAACCTTGACCAAAGACTTAACTTTAACCTTAACCTGACTAAACTCGTAACCTTAACCTTAACCTTAACTTTACCTTAGCCTAACTTTAACCTTAACCTTCCCCTAACCTTAACGTTAACCTTACCCTTAACCTTAACCTTACTCTTAACCCTCACCTTAACCTTAACTTTACCCTTAACCTTGACCTTACCCTTAACCTTCACCTTAACCTTAACCTTAATAAACCCGTAACCTTAACCTTAACCTTAACTTTACCCTTAACCTTGACCTTACCCTTAACCTTCACCTTGACCAAACCCTTAGCCTTAACCTTAACCTGACTAAACCCGTAACCTAAGGATAAATTTAAGGTTAAGGTTAAGATTAGCTTAAGGTTAACCTTAACCTTAACCTTACCTGTAAAATTTACCTAAACATAACATTAACCTAAACTTGACCTTAACTATAACCTAACCTTAACCTTAACCTAACCTTAACTTTAACCATAACCTTAATTTTACCCTTAACATAACTGTAACCTTAACCTTAACCATAACCTTAACCTTAAACTTGAACTTAAACTTAACCTTACCCTTAACCTTCACCCTTAACCTTAACCTAACCCTAACCTTGACAAAACCCTTAACCTTAACCTTAACCTGACTAAACCCTTAACCTTGACCTAACTATCACCTTAACCTTAACCTGACTAAACCCTTACCCTTGACCTAACTATCACCTTAAACTTACCTTAACCTAACTTAACCTTGACCTTGACCTTAACCTTAACCATAACCTTAACCTTAACCTTAACGTTACCTTAACCATAAACATAACCTTAACCTTACCCTAACCTTACGCTAACCATAACATTAACTTTACCCTTAACATAACCTTAACCTTGACCTTAAGGTTAGGGTTAGGTTAATGGTAAATTTAAGGTTAAGGTTAGGTTAAGGTTAAGGTTAAGGTAAGGTTAAGGGTAAGATAAAGGTTAAGGTTAGGTTAAGATTCGGGTCAAGGTTAGGGTTAGGTTAAGGTTAAGGGTGAAGGTTAAGGGTAAGGTTAAGTTTAAGGTTAGGGGAATGTTAAGGTTAAGGGTTTAGTTAAGGTTAAGGTTAGGTTAAGTTTATGTTTAAGGTTAAGGTTACGGGTTTAGTCAAGTTAAGGTTAAGGATTACCCCCTTAAACTTAACCTTAACCTAACCTTAACCTTAACCTTAACCTTAACCTAACTTAACCTCAACCTTCACCTTGACCTTAACCTTAACTTTAACTTTAAACTAACCTTAAGGGTTTAGTCAGGTTCAGGTTAAGTTTAAGGGTTTGGCCAAGGTTAGGGTTAGGTTATAGTTAAGGTCAAGGTTAAGGTTAGTTTAAGGTTAAGGTTAAGGTTAAGGTTAAGTTAAGGTTAACGTTAAGGGTCTGGTCAAGGTTAGGGTTAGGTTATAGTTAAAGTTAAGGTTAAGGTCAAGGTTAAGGGTAAGGATAAGGTTAAGGTTAAGGGTTTGGTCAGGGTTAGGGTTAGGTTATAGTGAAGGTTAACATTAAGTTAAGAGTAAATTCAAGGTTAAGGTTAAGGTTAAGGTTATGTTAAGGCTAAATTTAAGGTCAAGGTTAAGGTTTGCTCAAAGTTAGGGTTATGTTATAGTTAACGTTAAGATAAGGTTAAGGTTATGTTAAGGTTTAGGTTAGGTTAAGGGTAAATTTAAGGTTAATTTTAGGGTAAGGTTAGGGTAAGGTTAAGGTTAATGTCAAGGTTAAAGGTAAGGTTAAAGTTAAGGTTAAGGTCAAGGTCAAGGTTAAGTAAAGGTTAAGGTTAAGGATAATGTTAAGGGTTTAGTCTAGGTTAGGGTTAGGTTATAGTTAAGGTCAAGGTTAAGGTTAAGGGTAAGGTTATAGTTAGGTTAAGGTTAGGTTAAGGATAATATAAGGTTAAGGTTAATGTTAGGTTAAGGTTAAAGTCAAGGCTAAGGTTAAGGTTATGGGTCTTAACCTTAAACTTCACTATTACCTAACTTTAACCTTAACCTTAACCTGACCTGAACCTTAGCCTTATCTTAACCTTAACCTTGACCTTAACTATAACCTAACCCTGACCTTGACCAAACCCTTAACATTAGCATTAACCTTAACCTCACCCTAACCCTAACACTAACTTTAACCTTATCTTACCCTTAACCTAACCATAACCTTGACCCTAACTTTACCCTAAACTTAACCTAACCTTAACCTTAACCTTGACCTTAAACTTCACTTTAACTATAAACTAACCCTAAACATGACCAAACCCTAAGGTTAGGTTAAGGGTAAGATAAGGTTAAGGTTAAAGTTAGGTTAAGGGTAAAGTCAAGGTTAAGGTAAAGTTAAGGTTAAGGCTAGGTTAAGGTTAGGTTAGGGGAGTAACATTAAGGTTAAGGTTAAGGGTTTGGTCAAGGTTAGGGTTAGGTTATAGTTAAGGTCAAGGTTAAGGTTAGGTTAGAGTGAAGGCTAAGGTTAAGATAAGGTTAAGGTTAAGTTAGGTTAAGTTAAGGTTAAGGTTAGGGTTAAGGTTAAGGGTTTGGTCAAGGTTAGGGTTAGGTTATAGTTAAGGTCAAGGTTAAGGTTAGGTTAAGGGTAAAGTTAAGGTTAAGGTTAGGTTAAGGTTAAGGTTAGGTAAGGATAAGGTTAAGGTTAAGGTTAAGGTTAACAGTAAATTTAAGGTTCAGGTTATGGTTATGGGAAGGTTAAGGTTCAGGTTAAGTTTAAGGTTAAGGTTTGGTCAAGATTAGGGTTAGGTTATAGTTAAGGTCAAGGTTAAGGTTAGGTTAAGGGTAAAGTAAAGGTTAAGGTGAGGTTAAGGTTATGATTAGGTTAAAGGTAAATTTAAAGTTAAGGATAAGGGTTTGGTCAAGGTTAGGGTTAGTTGTTACAGGTTTAGTCATGTTAAGGTTAAGGTTAAGCGTTTGGTCAAGGTTAGGGTTAGGTTATAGTTAAGTTCAAGGTTAAGGTTAGGTTAAGGTTAATTTTAAGTTAAGGTTAATGTTAAGGTGAAGGTTAAGGTTAACATAAAGGTTAAGGCTAAGGTTAGGTTAAGGTGAAGGCTAGGTAAGGGTAAGGTTAAGGTTACGGGTTTAGTCAAGTTAAGGTTAAGATTAAGGGGGTAAGGTTACGAGTCAGAAGCTTAACCTTCATATAACCTTATGGGTTAGGTTAAGGTTTAGGTTAAGGTTAGGTTAAGGGTAAACATAAGGTTAAGGTTAGGTTAAAGTTAAGCTTAAGGTTAAGGGTAAGGTTAGGGTTAAGCTTAGGTGAAGGTTAAGGTTAAAGTTAGGTTAAGGTAAGGTTAATGTTAAGGTTAGGTTAGGTTAAGGTAAGGTTAAGGTGAAGGTTATGGGAATTTTAAGGGCTTAATATTACCCTTAACGTCAACCTAACATTAACCCTAACCTTATCCTTGACCTTCACTATAACCTAACCCTAACCTTAACCTAACCTTAACCTTAAATTTAACCTTAACCTTTGCCTATCCTTAACCATAACCTTAGCCTTAACCTTAAACTTAACCTTAACACCTTAACCAAAGCCTTAACCTTAACCTTAAACTTAACCTGACTAAAGTTGTAACCTAACCTTACCTTAACCTAAGTTTAACCTTAATCTAACTATAATCTTACCCTTAACCTTAACCTTGACCTTAACTATAACCTAATCCTAACCTTGACCAAACCCTTAACCTTAACCTTTACTTAACCTTAACCTTGACCTTAACCTTAATCGTAACATTAACCTTACCTTAACCTAACCTAACCTTAACCTTAACCTTACCCTTGACCTTAACCTTAACAATAACCTAACCCTAACCTTAACCAAACCCTTAACCTTAACCTTACCCTAATCTTAACCTTAACCTAACCTTAAACTTCCCATGATCATAAACTTAACCTTAACCTTAAGGTTAAGGTTAAATTTAAGGTTAGGGTTAAGGTTAGGGGAGGTTAAGGTTAATGTTAAGGTTAAGGTTAGGGGAAGTTTAAGGTTAAAGTCAAGGTTAAGGGTAAAGTTAAGGTGAAGGTTATGTTAAGGTTATGTTAAGATTAAGGGTACGGTTAGGGATAAGGTTAGGGTAAGCTTATAATTAAGGTTAAGATAAGGTTAAGGTTAGGTTCAGGTTCAGGTTAATGTTAAGGTTTGGGTTAGGGTTATGTTTAGGGGCAGGTTAATTTTAAACTTAATGTTAAGGTTAAGGGTTTTTTCAAGGTTAGGGTTAGGTTATAGTTAAGGTCAAGGTTAAGGTAAAGTTAAGATAAGGTTAAGGGTAAGGTTATGGTTAAGGTTAGATTAAGGTTATGGTTAAGGTAAGGTTAAGAATAAAATTAAGGTTAAGGTTAGGTTAAATTTAAGGGTAAGGTTAAGGTCAAGGTCAAGGTTAAGGTTAAGGATAAGGTTAATGTAAGGGCAAGTTTAACCTTAACCTAACCTTAATCTTAACCTTGACCTCAAGGTTAAGGTTAATATTAGGTTAAGGGTAAGGTTATGGTTAGGTTAAGGGTTAAGGGTAACATTAATGGTAAAGTTATAGTCAAGTTTATGGTTACATAAATGGTAAAGTCAAGGTTAAGGTTAATATTAGGTTAAGGGTAAAGTAAAGGTTAAGGTTATGGTGAAGGTTAATGGTAAGGTTAAGAGTAGAGTTCAGGTTAAGGTTAGGGTAAAGTTAAGGTTAGGTTAAGTTATGGTTAAGGTCAAGGTTAAGGTTAGGTTATGGTGCAGGCTAAGGTTAAGGTTAAGGGTGAAGGTTAAGGGTAAGGTTAAGGTTAAGTCCCATAACATTGACATTCACCCTTAACCTTAACCTAACCTGACTAAACCCATGACCCTTAACTATAACCTCCCTTAATCTTATCTTAACCTTACCTTAACCTAACCTTAACCTTAACCTTAACCTTAACCTTAAATTTACCCTTAACCTAACTTGACTGTAACCTAAGGGTTAAAGTTAAGGTTGTGGTTAAGGGTAATGTTAGGGTTAAGGTTAAGGGTAAGGTTAAGGTTAAGGTTAAGTTTAAGGTTTTAGGTTTATTCAGGTTAAGGTTAAGGGTTTGGTCAAGGTTAGGGTTTTGTTATCGTTAAGGGTAAGGGTAAGGGTGAAGATTAACCCTAACCTTGACCAAACCCTTAAGGTTAAGGTTAGGTTAAGGTTAAGATTACGTTAAGGGTAGGGTTAAGGTTAGGTTATAGTTAAGTTCAAGGTTAAGGTTATGGTTAAGGTTAAGGTTAGGTTATATTTAGGTAAGGTTAAGGGTAAAGTTAAGGTTAAGGTAAAGGTTATGGTTTAAGGTTAGGGTAAGGTTAAAGGTTACGGGTTTAGTCAGGTTAAGGTTAAGGGTAAATTCAAGGTTAAATTTAATATTAGGTTAGGGTTAAGGTTAAAGTTAAGGTTAAAGTTAGGTTAAGGTAAGGTTAAGGTTAAGGTTAAGGGTAAATTCAAGGTTAAGTTTAGGTTAAGGTTAAGATAATTTAAAGGTTAAGGTGAAGGTTAAGGTTAGGTTAAGGGTAAATTTAAGGTTAGGGTTCGGTTAAGGTTAAGGTTAGGTTAAGGGTAAAGTTAAGGTTAAGGTTAGGATAAGGTTAAGGTTATGGTTAGGCTAAGGTTAAGGTTAAGGTTAAAGGTAAAGTTAAGGTTAAGGTTAGGTTAAGGTTAAGGTTAAGATAAGGTTAAGGTTAAGGTTAGGTTTAGGGTAAATTCAAGGTTAAGAGAATGTTAAGGCTAAGGTTACGGTTAGGGTAAAGGTTTAGGTTAAGGTTAAGGGTTTGTTCAAGGTTAGGGTTAGGTTATAGTTAAGGTCAAGGTAAGGTTAAGGTTAAGGTTAAGGTTACAGGTTTAGTCAAGTTAAGGTTAAGGTTAAGGCTAAGGTTAGGTTAAGTGTAAAGTTAAGGTTAAGGTTCAGGTTGCAGGTTTAGTATGGTTTGGGTAAGGTTAAGGTTAGGTTAAGGGTAAAGTTAAGGTTAAGGTTATAGCTAAGGTTAGGTTGAGGTTAAGTTTAAGGTTAGGGTTAGGGTTAAGGTTAGGGGAGGGTTAAGGTTAAGATTAATATTAAGGTTAAGTTGAAGGTTAAGGGTCAAGGTTAAGGTTAAGGGTTTGGTCCAGATTAGGGTTAGGTTATAGTTAAGGTCAACGTTAAGGTTATGGTTAAGGTAAAAATAATATAAGGTTAAGGGTAAGTTTAAGGTTATGGTTAAGGTAAGGTTAAGCATAAAGTTAAGGTTAAGGTTAGGTTAAGGTTAAGATAATGTTAAGGGTAAGGTTAAGGTCAAGGTCAAGGTTAAGGTTAAGGGTAAGGTTAAGGTAAGGGTAAGGTTAAGGTTAAGGTTAGGTAAAGGTTAAGGTTAATGTTAAGGTTAAGGTTAAGGTTAATGTTAAGGTTAAAGGTAAGGTTAAATTTAAGGTTAAGGTCAAGGTCAAGGTTAAGTAAAGGTTAAGGTTAAGGCTAATGTTAAGGGTTTGGTCAAGGTTAAGGTTAGCTTATAGTTAAGGTCAAGGTTAAGGTTAAGGGTAAGGTTATACTTAGGTTAAGGTTAAAGTTAAGGTTACGTTAAGGTTAAGATAAGGTTAAGGTTAAGGTTAGGTTAAGGGTAAAGTCAAGGTTAAGGTTAAAGTTAAGTTTACGGGTCTTAACCTTAAACTTCACTATAACCTAACATTAAACTTAACCTTAACCTGAACCTTTACCCTAAACATAACCTTAACCTTGACCTGAACCTTAACCTTATATTAACCTTAACCTTCACTATAACCTAACCTTAACCTTGACCTTAACTATAACCTAACCCTAACCTTGACCAAACCCTTAACATTAGCATTAACCTTAACCTTACCCTAACCTTAACCCTAACTTTAACCTTATCTTACCCTTAACCTAACCTTAACCTTGACCTTAACTTTACCCTCAACTTAACCTTAACCTTAACCTTAAACTAACCTTAACCTTAACCTAACTTAACCTTAACCTTGACCTTAACCTTCACTTTAACTATAAACAAACCCTAAACATGACCAAAACCTAAGGTAGGTTAAGGGTAAGATAAGGTTAAGGTTAAGGTTAGGTTAAGGGTAAAATTAAGGTTAAGGCTAGGTTAAGGTTAAGGTTAAGGTTAGGGGAAGGTTAAGGTTAGGTTAAGGGGGTAACGTTAAGGTTAAGGTTAAGGGTTTGGTCAAGGTTGGGGTTAGGTTATAGTTAAGGTCAAGGTTAAGGTTTGGTTACAGTGAAGGTTAAGGTTAAGATAAGGTTAAGGTTAAGTTAGGTTAAGTTAAGCTAAGGTTAAGGGTTTGGTTAAGGTTAAGGGTTTGGTCAAGGTTAGGGTTAGGTTATAGTTAAGGTCAAGGTTAAGGTTAGGTTATGGGTAAATTTAAGGTTAAGGTTAGGTTAAGGGTAAAGTTAATGTTAAGGTTAGATTAAGGTTAAGGTTAGGTAAGGATAAGGTTAAGGTTAAGGTTAAGGTTATGGTTATGGGAAGGTTAAGCTTCAGGTTAAGTTTAAGTTAAGGTTAAGGTTAAGATTTGGTCAAAGTTAGGGTTAGGTTATAGTTAAGGTCAAGGTTAAGGTTAGGTTAAGGGTAAATTCAAGGTTAAGATGAGGTTAAGGTTAAGATTAGGTTAAAGGTAAATTTAAGGTTAAGGATAAGGGTTTGGTCAATGTTAGGCTTAGTTGTTACAGGTTTAGTCAGATTAAGGTTAAAGTTAAGGGTTTGGTCATGGTTAGGGTTAGGTTATAGTTAAGTTCAAGGTTAAGGTTAGTTTAAGGTTAAGGTTAAGGTTAAGTTAAGGTTAATGTTAAGGTGAAGGTTAAGGTTAACATAAAGGTTAAGGCTAATGTTAATTTAAGGTTAGGTTAAGGTTAATGCTAGGCAAGGGTAAGGTTAAGGTTACGGGTTTAGTCAAGATAAGGTTAAGATTAAGGGGGTAATATTACGAGTTAAAATCTTAACCTTCATATAACCTTACGGGTTTATTGAAGGTTAAGGTCAAGGTTAAGGGTTTGTATAGGTTAGGTTAAGGTTAAGGTTAAGATTAAGGTTAAGGTCAAGGTTAGGTTTAGGTTAAGGTTAAGGTTAGGTTAAGGGTAAACTTAAGGTTAAGGTTAGGTTAAAGTTAAGCTGAAGGTTAAGGGTAAGGTTAGGGTTAAGCTTAGGTGAAGGTTAAGGTTAAAGTTATGTTAAGCTAAGGTTAAGGTTAAGGTTAGGTTAAGGTAAGGTTAAGGTTACGAGTTTAGTTAGGTTAAGTTTATGGCTTTGGTTAAGGGGTTAAAGTTAAGGTTAAGGTTATGGTTAAGGATAGGGCAAGGTTAAGGTTAAATTTAAGGTTAAGGGTAGGTTAAGGTTAGGGTTAGATTGTAGTGAAGGTCAAGGTTAAGGTTAGGGTATATGTTAGGTTGAGGTTAATGTTAAGGTTAATGTTAAGGTTAAAGGTAAGGTTAAATTTAAGGTTAAGGTCAAGGTCAAGGTTAAGTAAAGGTTAAGGTTAAGGCTAATGTTAAGAGTTTGGTCAAGGTTAGGGTTAGATTATAGTTAAGGTCAAGGTTAAGGTTAAGGGTAAGGTTATAGTTAGGTTAAGGTTAAAGTTAAGGTTAGGTTAAGGTTAAGATAAGGTTAAGGTTAAGGTTAGGTTAAGGGTAAAGTCAAGGTTAAGGTTAAAGTTAAGGTTACGGGTCTTAACCTTAAACTTCACTATAACCTAACATTGACCTTAACCTTAACCTTAACCTTTACCCTAAACATAACCTTAACCTTGACCTGAACCTTAACCTTATCTTAACCTTAACCCTCACTATAACCTAACCTTAACCTTGACTTTAACTATAACCTAACCCTAACCCTGACCAAACCCTTAACATTAGCATTAACCTTAACCTTACCCTAACCTTAACCCTAACTTTAACCTTATCTTACCCTTAACCTAACCTTAAGCTTGACCTTAACTTTACCCTCAACTTAACCTTAACCTTAACCTTAACCTTAACATTAACCTAACCTTAACCTTAACCTAACTTAACCTTAACCTTGACCTTAACCTTAAATTTAACTATTAACTAACCCTATACATGACCAAACCCTAAGGTTAGGTTAAGGGTAAGATAAGGTTAAGATTAAGGTTAGGTTAAGGGTAAAGTCAAGGTTAAGGTAAAGTTAAGGTTAAGGCTAGGTTAAGGTTAAGGTTAAGGTTAGGAGAAGGTTAAGGTTAGGTTAAGGGGGTAACATTAAGGTTAAGGTTAAGGGTTTGGTCAAGGTTGGGGTTAGGTTATAGTTAAGGTCAAGGTTAAGGTTTGGTTATAGTGAAGGTTAAGGTTAAGATAAGTTTAAGGTTAAGTTAGGTTAAGTTAAGGTTAAGGGTAAGGTTAAGGTTAAGGGTTTGGTCAAGGTTAGGGTTAGGTTATAGTTAAGGTCAAGGTTAAGGTTAGGTTATGGGTAAAGTTAAGGTTAAAGTTAGGTTAAGGGTAAAGTTAAGGTTAAGGTTAGATTAAGGTTAAGGTTAAGGTTAAGGTTATGGTTATGGGAAGGTTAAGCTTCAGGTTAAGGTTAAGTTAAGGTTAATGTTAAGGTGAAGGTTAAGGTTAACATAAAGGTTAAGGCTAATGTTAAGTTAAGGTTAGGTTAATGTTAAGGCTAGGAAAGGGTAAGGTTAAGGTTACGGGTTTAGTCAAGTTAAGGTTAAGATTAAGGGGGTAAGATTACGAGTCAAAATCTTAACCTTCATATAACCTTACGAGTTTATTGAAGGTTAAGGTGAAGGTTAAGGGTTTGTATAGGTTAGGTTAAGGTTAAGGTTAAGATTAAGGTTAAGGTGAAGGTTAGGTTTAGGTTAAGGTTGAGGTTAGGTTAAGGGTAAACTTAAAGTTAAGGTTAGGTTAAAGTTAAGATGAAGGTTAAGGGTAAGGTTAGGGTTAAGCTTAGGTGATGGTTAAGGTTAAAGTTATGTTAAGCTAAGGTTAATGTTAAGGTTAGGTTAGGTTAAGGTAAGTTTTAGGTTATATTTATGGTTATGGGAAGTTCAAGGGCTTAATATTACCCTTAACCTCAACCTAAAATTAACCCTAACCTTAACCTTGACCTTCACAATAACCTAACCCTAACCTTAAACTACCCTTAACCTTAAATTTAACCTTAACCTTGCCCTATCCTTAACCATAACCTTAACCTTAACTTTAACCCCTTAACCAAAGCCTTGACCTTAACCTTAAACTTAACCTGACTAAACCCGTAACCTTAACCTAACTTTAAACTTAACCTAACTATAATCTTGCCCTTAAACTTAACCTTGACCTTAACTATAACCTAATCCTAACCTTGACCAAACCCTTAACATTAACCTTAACCATAACCTTTACTTAACCTTAACCTTGACCTTAACCTTAACTGTAACCTTAAGCTTACATTAATCTAAACGCGTAACCTTAACCTTACCCTTAACCTTGACCTTAACTATAACCTAACCCTAACCTTAACCTTAACCTCACCCTAATATTAACCTTAACCTCACCTTAACCTTCCCATGACGATAAACTTAACCTTAACCTTAAGGTTAAGGTTAAAATTAAGGTTAGGGTTAAGGTGAGGGGAGGTTAAGGTTAAGGTTAAGGTTAGGGGAAGTTTAAGGTTAAATTCAAGGTTAAGGGTAAAGTTAAGGTGAAGGTTATGTTAAGGTTAGGTTAAGATTAAGGGTACGGTTAGGGATAAGGTTAGGGTAAGGTAATAATTAAGGTTAGGATAAGGTTAAGGTTAAGGGTAAGGTAATGGTTAAGGTTAAGGTTAAGTTTAGGTTAAGTTAAGGTTAAGGTTTTGTAAAGGTTAGGGTTAGATTATTGTTAAATTTAAGGTTAAGTTCAATGTTAAAGTTAAGGTTAAGGTTAGATTAAGGTTAATATTAGGTTAAGGGTAAAGTTAAGGTTATGGTTAAGATAAGATTATGGTTAAGCTTAAGGGAAGGTCAAGGTTAATTTTTGTTTAAGGGTAAATTCAAGGTCAAGGTCAAGGTTGTGGTTATGGGAAGGTTAAGGTTAAGGTTAGGTTATAGTTAAGGTTAAGTCTTTGGTCAAGGTTAGGGTTAGGTTAAACTTAAACTTAAGGTTAGGTTAAGGGTAAAGTCAAGGTTAAGGTTATGGTTATGGTAAGGTTAAGGTTAAGGTTAAGGTTAAGGACAAGGTCAAGGTTAAGGGTGAGATAAGGTTAAGGTTAAGGTAAGGTTAAGGTCAAGGTTATGGTAAGATTAGGGTTAGGGTTAGGTTAGGTTAAGGGTGAAGGTTAAGGGTAAGGTTAAGGTTAAGGTCAAGGTTATGGTTAAGGTTAAGGTTAAGGTTAGATTAGGTTAAGGAAAATTTAAGGTTACTGTTAGGTCAAGGTTAAGTTAGGTTAAGGTAAGGTTAAGGTTAGGTTAGTCTATAGTTAAAGTTCAGGTTAAGGTTAGGTTAAGGTGAAGGTTAAGGTTAAGGTTAGTTTAAGGTTAAGGTTAAGGGTTACGGGTTTAGTTAGGTTAAGGTTAAGGTTAAGGTTGCGAGTTTAGTCAGGTTAAGGTTAAGGTTAAGATTAAGGGGGTAAGGTTAAGGGTAAGGTTAAGGGTAAGGTCATGGTTAAGGTTAAGTTTATGGTAATGGGAAGGTTAAGGTTAAGGTTAAGGTTAAGGTTAAGGGTTTGGTTAAGGTTAAGGTTAGTTCATATCTAAGTTCAATGTTAAGTTTAAGGTTAAGGTTAAGGGTAACCTTATCCTTAACCTTAACCTTATCCTTAACCTTAACAAACCTTAACCTTCACCTTAAACTTAACCTTAAATAAAACCTAACCCTAACCTTACCCTTAACCTTAACCTTAAATATACCCTTAATCTAACCTTAACCTTAACCTCAACCTTATCTTAACCTTAACCTAAACTTAACCTTGAATTTACCCTTAATGTAAGCTTAACCTTAACCTCACCCTTAACCATATCTTAACCTTAATCTAATGATAACCTTAACCTTAACCTTAACCTTAACCTGAACCTTTACCCTAACCTTACCTTAACCTTTACCCTAACCTTAACCTAAACCTTAACATTAACGAAACTCTTAACCTTAACCTTAACCTGACTAAACCTGTAACTTTAACCTAACCTTAACCTTATCCTTAACCTTAACCTTACCCTTAACATAACATTAAACTTGAATTTACCCTTAACCTTAACTTTAACCTAACCTTAACCTTAACGTTAACCATACCCTTAAACCTTAAACTTGACTTTACCCTTAACCTAACCTTAACATTAACTATAACCTAACCCTAACGCTTACCTTAACATTACCCTTAACCTTCACCAAAACCTTATCCTTAACCTTAACATGACTAAACTCTTAACCTTGACCTAATCGTAACCTTAACCATAACGTTAACCTAACCTTAACCTTAACCTTAACCTAACCTTAACATTATCTTTAAATTTACCCTAACCTTAAGGGTTTAGTCAGGTTAAGTTTAAGGTTAAGGGTTTGCTCATGGAAGGTTAAGGTTAAGGTTACGTTAAGGGTAAAGTCAAGGTTAAGGTTAAGGTTAGGTTAAGGGTAAAGTGAAGTTTATGGTTAGGTTAAGGTTCAAGTTACCGTTTTAGTCAGGTTAAGGTTAGGTTAACGTTAAGGTTAAGGATAAGGTTAGGTTAAGGTTAAGGATAAGGATAAGGTCAAGGTTAAGGTTATGGTTATGGGAAGGTTAAGGTTAAGGTTAGGTTATAGTTAAGGTTAAGGATTTAGTCAAGGTTAGGGTTAGGTTAAGGTTAAGGTTAAGGTTAGGTTAAGGGTAAAGTCAAGGTTAAGGTTATGGTTATGGAAAGGTTAAGGTTAAGGTTAATGGATTAATGTTAGGTTAAGATAAATTCAAGGTTAAGATTGGGTTAGGGATAAAGTTAAGGTTAAGGTTAAGGTTTGGTCAAGGTTAGGGTTAGGTTATAGTTAAGGTCAAGGTTAAGGTTAGGTTAAGGTTAATGTTAAGGATTTGGTCAAGGTTAGGGTTATGGTTTAGGTTAAGGTCAAGATTAACTTTAGGTTATAGTTAAGGTTAAGGTTAAGATAAGGTTAAGGTTAAGGTTAAGGTTAGGGTTAGGTTATAGTTAACGTCAAGGTTAGGTTAAGGTTATGGGTTTAGTCAGGTTAAGGTTAAGGGTAAGGTCAAGGTTAAGGTTAAGGGTTTGGTCAAGGTTAGGGTTAGGTTATAGTTAAGGGTAAGGGTTATGGTTAACCATAACCTTGACCAAACCCTTAAGGTTAAGGTTAGGTTAAGATTAAGATTAGGCTAAGGGTAGGGTTAAGTATAGGTTATAGTTAAGGTCAAGGTTAAGGTTGTGGTTAAGGTTAAGGTTAGGTTATATTTAGGTTAGGTTAAGGGTAAAATTAAGGTTAATTTTAAGGTTATGGTTAAGGTTAGGGTAAGGTTAAAGTTTAATGTCAAGGTTAAGGTTAAGTTAAGGTTAAGGTTAAGGTGAAGGGTAATGTCAAGGTTAAGTTTAATATTATCTTAAGGTTATGGTTAAGGTTAAAGTTGAGGTTAAGGTTAGGTTAAGGTAATATTGAGGTTAAGGTGAAGTGTAAATTCAAGGTTAAAGTTAGGTTAAGTTTAAGGGTAAGGTTAGGTTAGGGATAAATTCAAGGTTAAGGTTAGGTTAAGGTAAAGGTTGAGGTTAGGTTCAGTGTAAATTTAAGGCTAGGGTTAGGTTAAGGTCATGGTTAAGGTTATGGTTAGGCTAAGTTTATGGTTAAGGTTAAGGTTAAGGGTAAAGTTATGGTTAAGGTTAGGTTAATGTTAAGGTTAAGATAACGTTAAGGTTAAGGTTAATGTTAATGTTAGGTTAAGGTTACGTTAGAGTTAAGGTTAAGGGTAAGGTTAAGGTTAAGGTTAAGGTTAAGTTTAAGATTATGGGTTTAGTCAGGTTAAGGTTAAGGGTTTGGTCAAGGTTAGAGTTAGGTTATAGTTAAGGGTAAGGGTAAGGGTGAAGGTTAGCCATAACTTTGACCAAACCCTTAAGGTTAAGGTTAGGTTAAGGTTAATATTACACTAAGGGTAGGGTTAAGGTTAGGTTATAGATCAGGTCAAGGTTAAGGTTATGGTTAAGCTTAAGGTTAGGTTTTGGTTAGGTTAGGTTGAGGGTAAAGTTAAGGTTAAGCTTAAGGTTATGGCTAAGGTTAGGGTAAGATTAAATTTTATGGTTAAGGTTACGGGTTTAGTCAGGTTAAGGTTCTAGTTAAGGTTAAGATTAAGGTTAACGTTGTGGATTTAGTCAGGTTAAGGTTAAGGTTAATATTAGGTTAAGGTTAATGTTAAGATTAGCTCAAGGTTAAGGATAAAGTTAAGGTTTAAGTTAGGTTAAGGTAAGGTTAAGGTTAAGGGTAAAGTCAAGGTTAAGTTTAAGTTAAGGTTAAGATAAAGTTAAGGTTAAGGTTAAGGTTAAGGTTAGGTTAAGGGTAAGGTTAAGGTTAGGGTTAGGTTAAGGTTAAGGTCAAGGTTAGGTTAAGGGTAAAGTTAAGGTTATTGTTAGGCTAAGGTTAAGGTTAAGGTTAAGGGTAAAGTTAAAGTAAAGGTTAGGTTAAGGTTAAGGTTAGGTTTAGGGTAAATTAAAATTTAAGGTAAAGTTAAGGTTAACGTTAGGTTAAGGTTAAGGGTAAGGTTAGGGTAAGGTTAGGGTAAATTTTCTGGTTAAGGTTAAGGTTATGGTTATGGTTAGGTTAGGTTATAGTTAGGTTAGGTTATGGTTAGGTTATAGTTAGGTTAGGTTATTGTTAGGTTATAGTTAAGGTTAAGTTAAGGTTAAGGTTACAAGTTTAGTCAGGTTAACGTTAAGGTTACCTTAACCTTAACCTTAACCTTAGCTTAACCTAAACTTAACCTTAACCTTCCCCTTGACCTTAACCTTAACCTTAACCTTAAACTTGAATTTACCCTAACCTAACCTTAACCTTACCCATAACCTAACCCTAACCTTGAGTTTAGGTTAACCTTGTCCAAACCCTTAACCTTAACCTTAACATAACCTTAACCTAACCTTAACCTTAACCCTACCCTTAACCTAGACCTTAACCTAACCTTAACCTTAACTTTAACCTTATCTTAAGCTTAACCTAACTTTAACCTTAACTTTAGCCTAACCATATCCTTACCCTTAACGTGAACCTTAACCTTAACCTTAAACTTAACTTAACCTAACCCTAACCTTGACCTTAACCTTAGCCTAACCTTGAATTAACCTTAACTTTAACTTTACCCTAACCTTAACCTTAACCTTAAACTTAAACTTACTCTTAACCTTATCTTAACCTTAACCTAACCCTAACCTTGGCCTTGAATTTACCTTAACCTAGCCTTAACCCCTTATCCTTAACCTTAACCTTCCCATAACCTTAACCAAAACCTTAACCTTAACCTTAACCTTAACCATAACGTTAACATTAACCTTCCCATTACCATAACCTTACCCTTAACCTTGACCTTAGCCTTACCCTTAACCTTAACCCTATCCCCTTAACCTTAACCTTATCCTTAACTTTAACCTGACTAAACCCGTAACGCTAACCTTAACCTTAACCTTAACATGACTAAAATCGTAACTTTAAACTTAACCTAACTTTAACCTTAACTTTACCCTTAACCTAACCTTAACCATAACCTTAACCTAAACCTTAACCTAACCTTAACATAACCCTAACCTTACCCAAACCTTAACCCTAACCATAACCTTAACTTTACCATTAAGCTAACCTTAACCTTAACCTTAATCTTAACTATAACCTAACCGTAACCTTAACCTTAACCATAACCTTATCTTTACCCTTAACCTTGACCTTAACCTAACCTTCACTTTAACCTAACCTAACCTTAACCTTGACCAAACCCTTAACCTTAACCTAAATTTAAACATAAGTGTAATCTTAAACTAACCTTAACCTTAACTTTACCCTTAACCTAACCCTAACCTTAACCAAACACTTAACATTAACCTTAACCTTAACCTTAACCTAACCTTGACCTTAACTATAACCTAACCCTAAGCTTGACCAAAACTTAACCTTAAACTAACCTTAACCTTAACTATAACCTAACCTTAACCTTAACCTTAACCTTACCCTTAACCTTAACTTTACCCTTAACCTAACTTTAACTATAAGTTAACCCTAACCTTGACCAAACCCTTAACCTTAACCTTAACTATAACCTAACACTAACCTTGACCAAACCTTTAACCTTAACATTAACTATAACCTAACCTCAACTTTACCCTTAACCTTACCTTTACCATAACCTTAACATTAACCTTACCCTTAACATTATTTTAACCTTACCTTAACCATATCCTTAACCTTGACCTTAACTATAACTTAACCCTAACATTAACCTTAACCTTAACCTAAACCTAACCTTGACCTTAGATTAACCTTAGCCTAACCATAACCTTAACCCTAGCCTTAACCTTAACCTTAACCTTAACTTTAACCTTAACCTTCCCCTAACCTTAACCTTAACTACAACCTAACCCTAACCTTGGCCAAAACTTAACCTTAAGGTTAAGGGTTATGTTTAGGGGAAGGTTAAGGTTAAGGTTAGGGGAAGGTTAAGGTTAAAGTCAAGGTTAAGGGTAAACTTAAGGTCAAGGGTTAAGGTTAAGGCTATGGTAACGTTAAGGGTAAGGTCATGGTTAAGGATAAGGTTAGGTTAATGTTAAGGTTAAGGTTAGGTTAAGGGTAAAGTTAAAGTTAAGGTTAAGGTTCGGTCAAGGTTAGGGTTAGGTTATAGTTAAGGTTAAGATAAGATTAAATTTAGGTTAAGGTTAAGGTTAAGGTTAGGGTTAGGTCATAGTTAACGTTAAGGTAAGGTTAAGGCTAAGGTTAAGGTCAAGGTTAGGGGTAAGTTTATGGTTAGTTTGAGGTCATGGTTATGGGAAGGTTAAGGTTAAGATTAAAATTACCCTTAACCTAACCTTACCCTTAACCTGACTTTACCCTTAAGCTAACCTTATCCTTAACATTAACTTTACCTTAACCTTAAGGGTTTAGTCAAGTTAAGGTTAAGGTTAGGTTAAGGCTAAGATAAAGTAAAGGTTAACGTTAAGGTTAAGGTTAGGTTAAGGGTAAAGTCAAGGTTAAGGTAAATTTAAGGTTAAGGTTAAGGTCAAGTTTAAGGTTAAGGTTAGGGTTAAGGTTAATTGTACGGTTACAGTTAAGTTAATGTTAATGTCAAGATTTGGGTTAAGGTTAGGTTAGGTTATAGTTAAGGTTAAGGTTAAGGTTACGGGTTTAGTTAGATTAAGATTAAGGTTAAGGTTAAGGTTAAGGGTGAACTTTAAGGTTACAAGTATTAACCTTAACCTTACCCTTAACCTTCACTATAACCTACCCTTAACATTAACATTTACCTAACCTTAACTGTAACCTTAAACTTAACCTTAACCTAACCTTAACCTTACCTTAACCTAAATTTAACCTTAACCTTCACTGTAAGGTTAGGTTATAGTGAAGGTTAAGGTTAATGTTACGGTTAAGGTTAGGTTATAGTTAAGGTTAAGGGTTTGGTTAAGGTTAAAGGTTAAGGTTAGGTTAAGGGTAAAGTCAAGGTTAAGGTTATGGTTATGGGAAGTTTAAGGTTAAGGTTAGGTTAGGTTAAGGGTTAATGCTAAGGTAAGGTCAAGGATAAGACAAGTTTAAGTTAAGGTTAAGGTTAAGGTTATGGTTAGGTTAAAGTTAGGGTTAAGGTTAATGTTAAGGTTAAGGTTTAGGTTAAGCTTACGGTTAAGGTTAAGGTTAAGGTTATGGTTAAGGTTAAGGTCAAGGTCAAGGTTAAGGTTAGGTTAAGGTTAAGATAAGGTTAAGGGTAAAGTTAAGGTTAAGGGTAAAGTCAAGGTTAGGTTTAACCTTAACGTTAACCTTAACCTAACCTTATCTTGAACCTTAACTTAACCTTAACCTTAATTTTAACTTTACTAAACCCAGAACCTTAACCTTAAAATTAACCTGAGGGTTAGGTTAGGTTATAGTTAAGGTTAAGGTTAAGGTTAAGGTGAAGGTGAAGGTTAAGGGCAAGGTTAAGGTTAAGGTTACGGGTTTAGTGAGGTTAAGGTTAAGTTAACCCTAACCTTGACCTTAACCTAAACCTTAACCTGACTAAACCTGTAACCTTAACCTTAACCTTAACATAACCTTAATCTAAACTATAACCTAACCCCCTTAACTTTAACCTTAACTTTAACCTTGACAATAACCTAACTCTAACCTTGACCAAACCCTTAACCTTAACCTTAACTATAACCTAACCTTAACTTTACCCTTAACCTTACCTTAACCATAACACTAACCTAACCTTAACCTTAACATTACCCTAAACCATATTTTAACTTTACCTTAACCATATCCTTAACCTTGAATTTAACTATACCTTAACCCTAACCTTAACCTTAAACTTAGCCTTAACCTAACCTTGAACTTAGGTTAACCTTACACTTAACCTTAGCCTAACCATAACTTTAACCCTAACCTTAACCTTAACCTTCCCCTAACCTTAAGCCTAACCTTAACCTTAACTATAACCTAACCCTAACCTTGACCAAAACTTAACCTTAAGGTTACGGGTTAAGGTTAAATTTAAGCGGAAGGTTAAGTTTAGGGTTATGGTTAGGGGAAGGTTAAGGTTAAGGTTAAGGTTATGGGAAGGTTAAGGTTAAAGTCAATGTTAAGGATAAACTTAAGGTTAAGGGTTAAGGTTAAGGCTATGGTAAGGTTAAGGGTAAGGTCAAGGTTAAGGTTAAGGTTAGGTTAGGTTAAGGGTAAAGTTAAGGTTAAGGTCAAGGTTTGGTCAAGGTTAGGGTTAGGTTATATTCAAGGTTAAGATAAGGTTAAGTTTAGGTTAAGTTTAGGGTTAGGTCATAGTTAAGGTTAAGGTAAGGTTAAGGTCAAGGTTAAGGGTAGGTTTAAGGTTAGGTTGAGGTTATGGTTATGGGAAGGTTAAGGTTAAGATTAAAATTACCCTTAACCTAACCTTACCCTTAACCTAACTTTACCCTTAACCTAACCTTAACCTTAACTTTAACTTTACCTTAACCTTAAGGGTTTAGTCAGGTTAAGGTTAAGGTTAAGTTTAAGGTTAGGTTAAAGGTAAAGTGAATGTTAAGGTAAAGTTAAGGTTAAGGTTAAGGTTAAATGTAAGGGTTACGGTTAGGTTAATGTTAAGGTCAAGGTTTGGGTTAAGGTTAGGTTAGGTTATATTTAAGGTCAAGGTTAAGGTTAAAGTTAAGGTTACGGGCTCAATCAGGTTAAGATTAAGGTGAAGGTTAAGGTTAAGGTTGAGGGTTAAGGTTACGGTTCTTAACCTTAACCTTACCCTTAACCTTCACTATAACCTACCATTAACATTAACCTTTGCCTAACCTTAACCGTAACCTTAACCTTAACCTAACCTTAGCATTACCTTAACCTAACTTTAACCTTAACCTTCACTGTAAAGTTAGGTTATAGTGAAGGTTAATGTTAAGGTTATAGTTAAGGTTAGGTTATAGTTAAGGTTAAGGGTTTGGTTAAGGTTAAAGGTTAAGGTTAGGTTAAGGGTAAAGTAAAGGTTAAGGTTGTTAGACACAGTCCTGTCAGTCCTTCATCATTGGTCTTCAAACATGTCGAATAATGTTTGCAGGCTAGAGGAAGGTTCAGTGAGTGTTTATTTCAGGAATGTCATCGTAAATAATGCGAGATTGATTCTTCTTGAAAACCCTGTTTTGAAGAAGAAATCATCAGATGTGTCTTTGTAATAAATAGGTAAGTTGTCAAATTATTTCAAATTTTACAGTTCTTCAATGGCAGCAGCTTCAGCAGCTCCAATCCCTGCAAAAACAACCAAGTATTATCAGTCCAAAACTCAGAAAAAGCAAGAGAAAGTCAAAGAGCAGCATTGTATTAAATGACCAATTGACAAAGTGCCGAAACATTATAAATCTGATTTTATGGGATATTTTCTTCATATATAAGCCATGAAAAATCATTTATTCGCACAAATATTCAAGGCAAAAGTCAAATTCGTGAAGTGGAGGGCTGAAGACGTGTTTGCAAAGTTGTTGACAGGCTTTGAAGGTGCGCGCTACCCATACAGGAGGCGGGCTACCCATATAAGGGGCGCTACGCATATAACGCCCACAGCTTGTGTTAAATATCAAGTGCGCTACGCGTATGCTGCGCGCTACGCGTTGGGCAGGGGCGCTACCCATACAGTGTCAGAGCCGAAAAATTTTGTTTCCTTGCCCAGATTGATACCAAAATACCTCTTTTTCTTACGGAGGGGTTCTTCCATGAGCTATGTGATGATATTGTCTCTAAATGGTGTACTTGTTGTGGGGCATATCAATGTTCTTCTTGTTATGACTATATGCTTCCATATGCTTATTTGATAGCTTTCAGTTGATATGTTTATACTACGGTACCCGTGATTTCACACCAGAACAGATGGCCATAAGAGAGAGAGCATTTTCAATAATTGTAGGGGTGTTCAAGTGTCATGGTGCTGTGGCCCTTGATACTCCAGTTTTTGAGTTGAGAGAAACTCTGATGGGAAATGAATGTGAAGAATGCAGTGTTTGGCCTTATTGATGAAGAGCGTGAATGAAGAAAGCCAAGAAATGAAACTCTTTTGCAAGATGTTGTCGCCATTTTTTAGAGTATACCCAGGTTGAATACGGCTGACATGCTGGAATGTTTGAGAGGCAAGAGATTGGCATTTTTTGGTGACTCGTTGAATAGAAACATGTGGGAATTTCATTGTCTGCATGCTATGAAAGACTTTTGGTCAGAAAACAATTCCACCTTCTGAAATGATCACGGAACGTTGTTGAAATGAGTTCCAGGATGATACGAAAGCAAGGATGGTGACTGTTGCAGTTTTCACTTCAAGGGATCAGGTGTTCGAATGCGGAATGTCAGCGCACGACTTGGAGAGAAGGCGCAATAAAATTGGTGGCACAATTATTCCTCGCAGCACCACAGAGATTGATGACTGCCACTGTCTACACAACTTTCTTAAGAGCCGTGATAGCTTCTCTACGATTCGAGCCACCGGTTTGAGCATATTCAGTTTATTTTGGTCCTTCTTCGAGCAATACAGAATATTTTATTCTTAACTTGCAGTCATCCGGAGAATAGAACACTGACTTCTATGCTGGAAACGCCTAAATGGCTCCTGGAGATTCTTGTTTCCAACGTTGAGATTGGCATAAATAAAGTGGGAAATGCTATTGGAATTGGGAAGACACCAATTGATTTTGCGTTCAAAATCTTCGGTTAAAGTTATTTTTGTTAAAAAGTGAATTTTTATTCAAAATAACAAATGAAAATTGGAGCAAATGCAAAGCACGCTCAGTCAATGTGTCTCGATTGTAGTGGGATTTTCTATGACAGGTCATTTGAATGGGTATGTAAGCGAAACAGAGCGCTGTGATCATACTGGTGAACTGGAAGAGCTTCAATACGCCGTCGAATAGTGATTGGCCTTTTTAGTTTATAAATGGAGCTCATCATCATTACAAAAAGACAGAATGGATGTTCAATGGCACATTCGATGAGCTGGATCATCATCAAATAGAAGCACTTGCAAGTCGTTTCATGCAATAAATCAATCTGAAAAAATACATTTGACTAATGAGCTTGTGAAGCTATTATGTCAAACTTCAGGATAATGCACGATGGATTGCGCAGGTGCTGATGACAGGAGTTAATTTGAAGTCAACAACACAATTCTTTATGAAATAAAGCCATTACGAGGGTTCAATTGCCTTTGTCGTTGGATTTTTTGTGGTTCTTGTTGGATGGCCTATCATTGGAATGATAATGGAAGTTTATGGCTTTATTGTTCTCTTCAGTGGTTTCTGGCCCACTGTTTTGATATTTTTGCAGAGGATTCCTGTTTTGGGCTGGTTACTCCAACAATCATTCCTTAGTTCACTTTTTGGCTATCGACAGAGAACCAGTATAAAGTGAAATAATGTTTACAACGAGCAGAGACAGGCCTAGGAAATTTTCGAGTCATTGGATGTCAAATATGTTTGGAGACGTGTTGTAGAATATCTGTGTGACAAGGCAGATTGTGAAGAAATTGGATCTGCAAGATGCCGGCAGTGTTTTGTATATTAATTCCAGAATCTTTGAATGTGAACAATATTCTCAAATGATTACTCCTTCAGCACAGTTTTCTGCAATTCAGCATGAGAGGTTCCTTTGTTCTGTCACCCAGAGTTTTTGATTTTCACCAAGATGAGATGTTTCAGGCCCAAGTTTTACACTCAATTCGGACTTCCATGGTTCTCTTGTATTTGAATGCATGGTGACAAAGGAAAGGCATGTGCACGTTTTTATTGTAACCTAGTGCATATGGTTAAAATGACAAGTTAAAAATGCCTAAATTTGAAACATAGATACCTACCAAAGCAAAATAATGGGACTCAATTTCCTATTTAGGTTTTCAGATTTCCTAATTCAAATGGTCTACGCTCTATATGTTGCCCATTCATCGGTCATCAAACAGATTTGAGTAAAAAGAGGAGCGTTATTCTATCTTCAGAAAAGCGGATTGGTTTTTAGTCTTGTTTGTTTAATAATGATAAAACAAATCCCTTATTTTGATCGATTGGTTTTGTCAGAGTTGGGTTTCATTTATACATTGTAAATCACTTGTAAGGGAGAGAGTTCTGAGAGGTGCGTGGAGGAGAACAGAGAGCTTTATTGTACAGTTGTTTGACAGAGATTAATTGAAGAGTACAGCTCTGATTTATAAGATTCCTGTGGCTTGAAATTTGGCATATGTTTTTCTCTGTTTCGTATGTATCTTGTAATGTTTTTCATTTCATTCATAAAGCGTTTTCAATTTGAATGTTTCTGAGTGAGAAGGGTAAAATTCAGCTTACTGCTTTGCCCTGGAGAAGCATTCATGTTTTGTGTTTCTTCCTCTGTCTGAAAGGGATTCATACATTAATTCCCCTTTCAGCTTTCTTAACAGTCCTTCCATTTCATATAATTTCAGTTTGGATGCTTAAGCTCTTGCCTATCTTGCCTTATGGAGTAATCTGTGCTTTTGATTAAATCTCTGCTCTTGCTGTCTTTGCCCCATGTAGCCCAGAAAACCCAATCATTTATTAAAAACCTCATTCATATCTATTTACTAGCCTAAAATCTGTTCCCCTTTTTAAATCATCTTGCACCCTATTGCTCATTTTATCGAGATTGACTGGAGAGAGCCCTCTCCTGTCCTCGTAGGGATAGCTACGAGGCTAAGCTTGGTTTGATGTTGCCTTGAGTTTTGCCTTCCTCAACCTGAGGCAGATTCGAGCGCTAACATAGTGGCGACCATACTGGGGAATATGGTTTGTTGTTAATGTAACATTTGACTTGTAGATTGTCTTGCCTCAGTACATGTAATCAAGCTGCAGATCTGATGCTGATGGTGGATAGCAGTCAGACACATATGAAGGCTGAAACATTCACCTGACGACTCCAACTCGATCCAGAGATTCCAGTGCTCGCTGATCCACTCATGCAATGGTAGGGTATGTGGCAAACCCTGCACTGTGTGAAGCTGTAAAAGGAGTAAGAAATCAGTTAGCAGATTTTGAAATTAATGAAGATTTTTTCAGTGCCTTGCTTCAATGTTTGAAATATCTGAAGTTTCCTCTTGAAGCTAAAACTGGTGTATGTGAGTTAGTTGTTGAAAGAATTGAGAAGGAAATTCAGTGTTTAAACGATCAGATCCAATCATATGATTTCCGAGATCCCAGAATGTTCTTGGAAACTCTTCCTCCTTCAAAACAAGAAACAATAGAGTTGCCTACAGATGTTTGCATTGACAATGTGCAGCTGGAAGTATGTATTGCAGAGTTGGGGCAACAAACGGAGTCTGGATTTTGTGATCCTATTGCGATGTACATGGAAATGTTTTTCAGTTTGATTGACAAATCAAACTGTCTTTTACATCTTCAGACTCATTATGTGCATGTAGGGTTGCCAGCAATTGTATCTGTGATCTGGTTGAAGCACTCTCAAGCAGCGTTCTTCTCAGATTTACTTGAATGGTTGATCTGGAATTACAGTATTACCTGATCTATTATTTTTGTAGCACAGTAGGGTAGATTTTGTAAATAAATAAGCAGCTAAAAGGTAGCATCTTGTTCCAGTTTCATTACAGCTTTAGTTTGAAGTTTGTTAAGTCAGTTTTTCAGTCATTTCAGTTTGCGTCGAGTCAGTTTGAGTCGATTTTCCAGTTAATAAGTTGAGTTATCAATATTTAGTCTGTTTTTTAGAATAATGATTCCATAGCCCAATGGATGGAGGCACTGTCTGCTCTCCCAAAGCTCTGCGGTTCTTGGCACCTCCAAGAAGCGGAAACTGCCATCCCCATTGGAGCCCATGTTAGACACAGTCCTGTCAGTCCTTCTTCATTGGTCTTCAAACATGTCGAATAATGTCTGCAGGCTAGAGGAAGGTTCAGTGAGTGTTTATTTTAGGAATTTCATCATAAATAATGCGAGATTGATTCTTCTTCAAAACCCTGTTTTGAAGAAGAAATCATCAGATGTGTCTTTGTAATAAATAGGTAAGTTGTCAAAGTATTTCAAATTTTACAGTTCTTCAATGGCAGCAGCTTTAGCAGCTCCAATCCCTGCAAAAACAACCAAGTATTATCAGTCCAAAACTCAGAAAAAGCAAGAGAAAGTCAAAGAGCAGCATTGTATTAAATGACCAATTGACAAAGTGCCGAAACATTATAAATCTGATTTTATGGGATATTTTCTTCATATATAAGCCATGAAAAATCATTCATTCGCACAAATCTTCAAGGCAGAAGTTGAATTTGTGAAGTGGAGGGCCGAAGACGTGTTTGCAGAGTTGTTGACAGGCTTTGAAGGTGTGCGCTACCCATACAGGAGGCGCGCTACCCATATAAGGGGCACTACGCATATAACGCCCACAACCCGTGTTAAATATCAAGTGCGCTACGCGTATGCTGCGCGCTACGCGTTGGGCAGGGGCGCTACCCATACAGTCTCAGAGCCGAAAAATTTTGTTTCCTTGCCCAGATTGATACCAAAATACCTCTTTTGCTTACGGAGGGGTTATTCCATGAGCTATGTGATGATATTGTCTCTAAATGGTGTACTTGTTGTGGGGCATATCAATGTTCTTCTCGTTACGACTATATGCTTCCATATGTTGATTTGATAGCTTTCAGTTGATATGTTTATACTACGGTACCCGTGATTTCACACAAGAACAGATGGCCATAAGAGAGAGATAATTTTCAATAATTGTAGGGGTGTTCAAGCGTCATGGTGCTGTGGCCCTTGATACTCCAGTTTTTGAGTTGAGAGAAACTCTGATGGGAAATGAATGTGAAGAATGCGGTGTTTGGCCTTATTGATGAAGAGCGCGAATGAAGAAAGCCAAGAAATGAAACTCTTTTGCAAGATGTTGTCACCATTTTTTAGAGTATACCTAGGTTGAATACGGCTGACATGATGGAATGCTTGAGAGGCAAGAGATTGGCATTTGTTGGTGACTCGTTGAATAGAAACATGTGGGAATTTCATTGTCTGCATGCTGTGAAAGACTTTTGGTCAGAAAACAATTCCACCTTCTGAAATGATCACGGAACGTTTTTGAAATGAGTTCCAGGATGATACGAAAGCAAGGATGGTGACTGTTGCAGTTTTCACTTCAAGGGATCAGGTTTTTGAATGCGGAATGTCAGCGCACGACTTGGAGAGAAGGCGCAATAAAATTGGTGGCACAATTATTCCTCGCAGCACCACAGAGATTGATGACTGCCACTGTCTATGCAACTTTCTTAAGAACCGTGATAGCTTCTCTACGATTCGGGCCACCGGTTTGAGCATATTCAGTTTCTGTTGGTCCTTCTTCGAGCAATACAGAATATTTTATTCTTAACTTGCAGTCATCCGGAGAATAGAACACTGACTTCTATGCTGGAAACGCCTAAATGGCTCCTGGAGATTCTTATTTCCAACGTTGAGATTGGCATAAATAAAGTGGGAAATTCTATTGGAATTGGGAAGACACCAATTGCTTTTGCGTTCAAAATCTTCGGTTAAATTTATTTTTGTTAAAAAGTGAATTTTTATTCAAAATAACAAATGAAAATTGGAGCAAATGCAAAGCACGCTCAGTCAATTTGTCTCGATTGTAGTGGGATTTTCTGTGACAGGTCATTTGAATGGGTATGTAAGCGAAACAGAGCACTGTGATCATACTGGTGAACTGGAAGAGCTTCAATATGCCGTCGAACAGTGATTGGCCTTTTTAGTTTATAAATGGAGCTCGTCATCATTACAAAAAGACAGAATGGATGTTCAATGGCACATTCGATGAGCTATATCATCATCAAACATCAGCACTTGCAAGTCGTTTCATGCAATAAATCAATCTGAAAAAATACATTTGACTAATGAGCTTGTGAAGCTATTATGTCAAACTTCAGGATAATGCACGATGGATTGCGTAGGTGCTGATGACAGGAGTTATGTTAAAGTCAACAACACAATTCTTTATGAAATAAAGCCATTACGAGGGTTCAATTGCCTTTGTCGTTGGATTTTTTGTGGTTTTTGTTGGATGGCCCATCATTGGAATGATAATGGAAGTTTATGGCTTTATTGTTCTCTTCAGTGGTTTCTGGCCCACTGTTTTGATATTTTTGCAGAGGATTCCTGTTCTGGGCTGGTTACTCCAACAATCATTCCTTAGTTCGCTTTTTGGCTATCGACAGAGAACCAGTATAAAGTGAAATAATGTTTACAATGAGCAGAGACAGGCCTGGGAAATTTTCAAGTCATTGGATGTCAAATATGTTTGGAGACATGTTGTAGAATATCTGTGTGACAAGGCAGATTGTGAAGAAATTGGATCTGCAAGATGCCGGCGGTGTTTTGTATATTAATTCCAGAATCTTTGAATGTGAAAAATCTTCTCAAATGATTACTCCTTCGGCACAGTTTTCTGCAATTCAGCATGAGAGGTTCCTTTGTTCTGTCACCCGGAGTTTTTGATTTTCACCAAGATGAGATGTTTCGGGCCCAAGTTTTACACTCAATTCGGACTTCCATGGTTCTCTTGTATTTGAATGCATGGTGACAAAGGAAAGGCATGTGCATGTTTTTACTGTAACCTAGTGTATATGGTTAAAATGACAAGTTAAAAACGCCTAAATTTGAAACGTAGATACCTACCACAGCAGAAGAATGGGACTCGATTTCCTAATTAGGTTTTCAGATTTCCTAATTCAAATGGTCTACGCTCCAGATGTTGCCTATTCATCGGTCATCAAACAGATTCGAGTAAAAAAAGGAGTGCTATTCTATCTTCATAAAAGTGGATTGGTTTTTAGTCTTGTTTGTTTAATAATGATAAAACAAATCCCTTATTTTGATCGATTAGTTTTTTCAAAGTTGGGTTTTATTTATACATTGTAAATCACTTGTAAGGGAGAGAGTTCTGAGAGGTGCGTGGAGGAGAACAGAGAGCTTTATTGTACAATTGTTTTACAGAGATTAATTGAAGAGTACAACTCTGATTTATAAGATTCCTGTGGCTTGAAATTTGGCATATGTTTTTCTCTGTTTCGTATGTATCTTGTAATGTTTTTCATTTCATTCATAAATCGTTTTCAATTTGAATGTTTCTGAGTGAGAAGGGTAAAATTCAGCTTACTGCTTTTCCCTGGAGAAGCATTCATGTTTTGTGTTTCTTCCTCTGTCTGAAAGGGATTCATACATTAATGCCCCTTTCAGCTTTCTTAACAATCCTTCCATTTCATATAATTTTAGTTTGGATGCTTAAGCTCTTGCCTACCTTGCCTTATGGAGTAATCTGTGCTTTTGATTAAATCTCTTCTCTTTCTGTCTTTGCCCCATGCAGCCCAGAAAACCCAATCATTTATTAAAAATCTCATTCATATCTATTTACTAGCCTAAAATTCGTTCCCCTTTTTAAGTCATCTCGCACCCTATTGCTCATTTTATCAAGATTGACTTGAGAGAGCCCTCTCCTGTCCTCATAGGGCTAGCTACGAGGCTAAGCTTGGTTTGATGTTGCCTCGAGTTTTGCCTTCCTCAGCCTGAGGCAGATTTGAGCGCTAACAAAGGTTATGGTTATGGGAAGGTTAAGGTTAAGGTTAGGTTAGGTTAAGGGTTAACGCTACGGTTAAGCTCAAGGGTAAGATAAGGTTAAGTCAAGGTTAAGGTTAAGGTTTTGGTTAGGGTAAGGTTACGGTTAAGGTTAATGTTAAGGTCAAGGTTTAGGTTAAGGTTACGGTTAATGTTAAGGTTATGGTTAAGGTTAAGGTCAAGGTCAAGGTCAAGGTTAAGGTTAAGGTTAGGTTAAGGTTAAGATAAGGTTAAGGCTAAAGTCAAGGTTAAGGGTAAAGTCAAGGTTAGAGTTAACCTTAACGTTAACCTTAACCTAGCCTTAACCTGAACCTTAATTTAACCTTAAACTTAATTTTAAATTTAATGTTAACCTTAACCTTAGGGTTAGGTTAGGTTATAGTTAAGGTTAAGGTTAACATTAAGGTGAAGGTTAAGGGAAAGGTTAAGGTTAAGGTTATAGGTTTTGTCAGGTTAAGGTTAAGTTAACCCTAACCTTGACCTTAACCTTAACCTTAACCTAACTAAACTCGTAACCTTAACCTTAACCTAACCTTTTTCTGAACTATAACCTTAACCTTACCCTCTTAACCCTGCCTAAGGTTACATGTCTTAACCTTAACCTTCACTATAACCTTAAGTTTAACTATAACCTAACCCTGACCTTGACCAAACGTTAACCTTGACCTTGTACTTACTATAACCTAACATAAGGTTAAGGTTACGGTAATGTTAAGATTAGGTTAAGGGCAAGCTTAAGGGTATGGTTAAGGTTAAGGGTAAAGTCAAGGTTAAGGCTACGTTAACGGTAAGGTTAAGGTAAAGGTTTGGTTAAGGTTAGGGTTAGGTTATAGTTAAGGTCAAGGTTAAGTTTAAGTTTAAGAGTAAGGTTAAGGTTATGGGTTTAGTCAGGTTAAGGTTAAGGCTAAGGGTAAGGTTAAGGTCAAGGTTAAGGTTACGTTAAGGGGAAAGTCAAGGTCAAGGTTACGTTAAGGGTTTGGTCAAGGTGAAGGTTAGGGTTAGGTTATAGTGTAAGGTTAAGGTTACGGGTTTAGTCAGGTTAAGGTTAAGTCTAAAGGTAAGGTTAAGGTCAAGGTTAAGGTTATGTTAAGGGTTTGGTCAAGATGAAGGTTAGGGTTAGGTTATAGTTAAGGATAATTTTAAGGTAGGGAAGGTTACGTTAATGTTAAAGTTAAGCTTAAGGTTAATATTAGGTTAAGTGTAAAGTTAAACTTTAGGTTAAGGTTTGGGTGTAGTAAGGTTAAGGTTAAGGTTAAAGCTTAACCTTAACTTTAACCTTAACCTTAACCTTCCAATAACCATAACCTTAACCTTGAATTTACCCTTAACCTAACCTTAAGGGTAAAGGTACAGGTTAAGGTTAAGGGTAAGGTTAAGGTCACGGGTTTAGTCAGGTTAAGGTTAAGGTTTGGTTAAGGTAAAGTCAAGGTTAAGGTCAAGGTTCGGGTTAGGTTATAGTTAAGGTTATGGTTAGGTTAAGGGTAAACTCAAGGTTAACCTTGACCTTCCCATAACCTTAACCTTAACCTAACCCTTAAGGTTAAGTTTAAAGTTAGGTTAAGGTTAAGGTAAATGTTAGGTTAAGGGTAAAGTCATGGTTAAATTTAGGTTAAGGTTAATATTAGGATAAGGTTAAGTTAAGGTTAGGGTTAAGGTTATAGTTAACGTCAAGGTTAGGCTTAGGTTATAGGTAAAGTTAAGGGTAAAGTTAAAGTTAGGGTTAGGTTATAGTTAAGGTTAGGGCTAAGGTCAAGGTTAAGGTTAGGTATAGGTTAAGGTTAAGGTTAATGTTAAGGGTTTGGTCAAGGTTAGGGTTAGGTTATAGTTAAGTTCAAGGTTAAGGTTAAGGGTAAGTTTATAGCCTAACCCTAACCTTGACCAAACACTTAACCTTAACCTTAACTTGACTAAACCAGTAACACCTAACCCTAACCTTGAACAAACACTTAACCATAAACTTAACCTAACTAAACCCATAACCATATCCTTAACCTTAACCTTCCCCTAACCTTAACCCTAACCTTAACCTTAACCTTAACTTTACCCTTTACCTTAACCTTGACCTTAACATTGATCTTAACCTAACCTTAACTAGAGCCTTAACCTTAACCTTCACCTAACGTAACCTATAACCTTAACAGTAGCCTTAACCTTACACTAACCTAACCCAACCTTAAGGTTATAGTTAAAGTAAAGGTTAGCGTTAGGGTTAGGTTAAGGTTAAGATAAGGTTAATGGTAAGGGTAAGGTTAAGGTTATAGTTAAGGTTAAGGGTAAGGTCAAGGTTAAGGTTAAGGTTATGGTTATGGGAAGGTTAAGGTTAAGGTTAAGGTTAGATTAAGGGTAAATTTAAGGTTAGGGGTAGGGTAAGGGTAAATTTAGGGTTAAGTTGAAGGTCAAGGTCAAGGTCAAGGTTAAGGTTAGGCTAAGGTTAAGGTTAAGGTCAAGGTTAAGGGTAAGATTAAGGTTAACTATGAGGTTATGGTTAAGGCTAAGGTTAAGGGTAAGGTGAAGGTTAAGGTTAGGGTAAGGTTGTGTTAAGGTTAGGCTTAGGTAAGGTTAAGGTCAATGTTAAGGTTAGTTAAGGTTAAAGTTAAGGTTAAGGTTAAGGTTAACACTAAGGTTAGTGTTAGGTTAGGGTTAGGTTAGTTTAAGGTCAAGGTTAAGTTTATGGTTAAGGGGGTAATTTTAAGGTAAAGCTTATGGTTAGGTTAGGGTTAAGGTTAAGGTTAAGGTCAGGTAAGGCTAACCTTAAGCTTAACCTTAACCTAGGGTAAGGCCATAACCTTACCTTAGTGTTAATCTTACCCTTAGGTAACCCTAACCTAACCGTAACCTTAACCTTAACATAACCTCAAACTTTACCTTAACCTTAACCTTAACCTTGACTTTAACCATAACCTTACCTTAACCTTACCTTAACCTTAACATTACTGTTAACCTTAACCTTGACCCTAACCTTACCCCTAACCTTAAGCTTAACATTATCGTAACCTTAACATTATCCTTACCCATAACCTAACCATAACCTTAAATTTGACCTCAACCTAACCGGAAAATTAACCTTAACCTTCCCCATAACCTTAAATTTAACATAAACTTAACCTTAACCTTAACCCTAACCTAACCTAACCTTGACCTTAACCTTAACCTTAACCTTAATCTAGCCTTGAACTTAACCTTAGCCTTAACCTTAACCTTAGCCTAACCTAACCTTGACCTTAACCTTAACCTGAACCTTAACCTTAACCATAACTGTAACCTAGCCTAACCTTGACCTTAACCTTAACCTTAATCCTAGCCTTACCTAACCTTGACCTTAACCTTAACCATGGGAGAAGGTTAAGGATAAGGTTTAGGTTAAGTTAAGGTCAAGGTTAAGGTTAAGGTTAAGTTTAGGTTAGGTTAGGTTGGGGTTCAGGGTTTAGTTAAGGTTAAGGTTAATATTAAGGGGTAACGTTAACCTTACCTTAACCTTAATATTAACGTTAAAATTAAACTTACCCTTAACCATAACCTAACCCTGACGTAGTTGTTACCCTGAACCTAACCTTAACCTTAACTTTAACCCTAACCTTAACTTAACCTTAACCTTAACCTTAACCCTGACATTAATATTAATCTTAACCTTAATCTTACCTTAACCTTAACCTTAAACTAACTTAACCTAACATTATCCCTAACCTTACCTTAAACTTACGTTAACCTAACCTAACCTTAACCTTAACCTTCACCCTAACCTAACCTAACCTATCCTTAACCCTAACATTAACCTTAACCTTAACCATCACCTTAACTTTAACCTAAAGGTTAAGGTTAAGGTTAAGGTTTAGGTTAAGGATAGCGTAAGGTTAAGCTTAAGGTTAACATTAAGCTCAAGGTTAAGAGTAGGTTAAGGTTAAGGTTAAGGTTAAGGTTAAGGTTAAGGTTTAGGTTAAGGATAGCGTAAGGTTAAGCTTAAGGTTAACATTAAGCTCAAGGTTAAGAGTAGGTTAAGGTTAAGGTTAACGTTAAGGTTAGCGTTGGTGTTACATTAAGGTTAAGGTTAACGTTATTGTTAACGTTAGTGTTACCTTAAGGTTAATTTTAAGGTTAGTTTTAGTTAGGTTATGGTTAAGGTTAAGTTTAAGGTTAAGGGTAAGGTTAATGTTAAGGGTTAGGTTAAGGTAATGTTAAGGTTAAGGATAGGGGTAAGGTTAAGGTTAAGTTAGGTTAGGTTAAGGGTACTGTTAATATCAAGGGTAATGTTAATGTTAAGGTTAAGGTTAAGGATTTAGTTAAGGTTAACCTTAACCTTCCCATAACTTTAACCTTAACCTAACCCTTAAGGTTAAGTAAAGGTTATGGTTAAGGTTAATATAAGGTTAAGGGTACAAGATTAGTAAGGTTAAAGTCAATATTAAGGTTACGTTAAGGGTAAAGTCAAGGTTAAAGTTAGGTTAAGGTTAGATTAAGGTTAGGTTAAGGTTGAGGTTAAGGGATTGGGAAAGTTAAGGTTAAGGTAATGTTAAGGGTAAGGTTAAGGTTAATGTTAGGTTAATTTTATGGTTAAGGTTAAGATTAGGTTAGGTAAAGGTTAAGATAAGCTTAAGGGTACGTTTAACATAACTTTACCCTTAAGGTTAAAGTTATGTTAAGGGTAAAGTCAAGGTTAAGGTTAATATAAGGTTAAGGTTAAGGTTAGATTAAAGGTAAAGTTAAGGTTAAGGTTAAGGTTATGGTTATGGGAAGGTTAAGGTTAAGGTTAAGGTTAAGGTTACGTTAAGGGTAAAGTCAAGGTTAAGGTCAGGTTATGGATGAGTTTAAGGTTAAGGTTATGGGAAGGTTAAGGTTAAGGTAAGGTTAAGGTTAAGGTTAAGGTTAGGTTAGGCTAATTTTAAGGTTAGGTTAATGGTTTGGTCAAGATCAAGGTTAAGGTTAGGTTAAGCGTAAGGTTAAGGTTATGTGTAAAGTTAAGGTTAAGGTTAGTGTAAACGTAGGGTAAGGTTTAGGTTAAGGTTAGGTTAAGGTTAAAGTTAAGGTTAAGGTTAGGGTAATGTTAAGGTTAAGGCTAGGGTAATGTTAAGGTTAAAGTTAGGTTAAGGTAAAGCTTATGGGAAGGTTAGGTTAAGGTTAAGGTTATGGTAAGGTTAAGGTCAAGGTTATGTTATAGTTAAGGTGAAGGTTAAGGTTAGGCTATAGTGAAGTTTAAGTTTAAGGTTAAGGGTAAGGTTAACGTTAAGACCTGTAACCTTAAACTTCACCCTTAACCTTAAACCTAACCTTACTAAATCCGTAACCTTAACCTTAACCTTAACCTTGACTTTACCCTTAACCTAACCTTTACTTTAACTATAACCCAACTCTAATCTTGACCTTAACTTTACCCTTAACCTTAACCTTAACCTTAACTATAACCTAACCCTAACATTACCCTAACCATAACCGTAACCTTAACCTTACCTTAACCTGATCCTTGACCTTGACCTTAACCTTAATCTTAAACTTAACATTAAACTTACCCATAACCTTTACCTTATCTTTACCCTTAACTTAATGTTAATCTTAAACTTACCCTTAACCTTATCTTAACCTTAACCTTAACCTTACCCTTAAGCTTCACCTTAACGTTAACTTTACCCTTAACATTGACTTTACCCATAACCTTAACGTTAAACTTGAGTTTACCCTTAACCTAACCTTAACCTTAACCTGACTCAAACCTTAACCTTAACCTTAAAATTAACCTAACGTTAATCTTAACCTTCCCATAACCTTAACCTTATTCTAACCTATCCTTAAAATTTACCTTAAATATAACCTAACCCTCACCATGACGAAACCCTTAAAATTGACCTTAACATTGACCTTCACCTTAACCTTAACCTTAACCTTACCCTTAACCTTAAACTTAAACTTGACCTTAACAATAAGCTAACCCTAACCTTAACCTTGACCAAACCCTTAACGTAAACTTAACCTTGAATTTACCCTTAATGTAACCTTAACCTTGACCTTGACCTTACCCTTAACATTAACATTAACCTGACTAAACGTGTTACCTTAACCTTAACCTTAACCTTAAACTTAACCTTAACCTTAACTATAACCTAACTCTAAACTTAACCAAACCTTAACCTTAACCTTACCCTTAACGTAAAATTAATCTTGACTCTACCCTTAACCTTACCCTTAGCCTAATCTTAACCTTACCCTATCCTTATCCTTACCCTTAACCTTAACCTTAACCTAACCTCAACCTTAACCTTATTCTTATCTTAACCTTAACCTTAACCTTAACCCTAACCTTAAGGTTAAAGTTACGGGTAAGGTTAGGTTAAGGTTAGGGTTAGGTTATAGTTAAGGTTAAGCTAAGGTTAAGGTTAAGGTTAAGGTTAAGTTAAGGTTAATGTTGTTGAGATTCAACAAGATGATGAGCTTAGTGAAAAGAGTTTCCTTCACTAAGTGGGCCCGTGGGATATTTTTGGCGCAAATCTATTTTTAGACTAAATCTATTTTTAGACATGTTGATCATATTTCAGAAGTTGCAAGATACTATTTGTGGATGGTTGATCAAGTTGGAAAAATAGATGAAATTCTATTTTTAGATTATTGGGAAAAGTATATTTATAGATCATCAATCTAAAAATAGATGCATGTCGATTATTATTAGCTCTTAATAATAATCAGACTCTAAACAACAACTTATTCTCTTGGAGCACTTCAGTTCAGTGCACAGATGTGGCACAGTAGCTGACAGAAGGAATTATACTTCCTGAGGGTTTCCTAGAGCTATTTCATGGAGGACTCAGTTAGAACTGAAGTGGCAAAGTTATGACACAGTTAGAAGAAGTAGTTATGGAGTTGTATTTAGTTTAACTCAGTTAGACTCAATTGAGCTAGTTGTATCTAGTCTAACTGATTGATACACTAGTGAGAGTGGAGTGAGTTAATTAGTTAATTAATTCACAAATAATAACTCATTAATAAACTGAACAGTACATCAGTTAACTACAGTGCATGGAAGTTTAGTGGAGACTAGTGGAGAGATAGGTGAAAGGGCAAGATAGACTATCTGTTGTGACTATAGTGATGCATTGATTGCATCAAACACACAGTGGAGATGCCAATGAGGATTGCACAGTAAATACAAGAGTAATTTGAATTCATTCAGAGCTATTCTTCAGCATAAATTGTGCATTGGAGGCAGGCTAGCAGGTGGCAAAGATCGGTGCATGCATTCACAATATTAGGCTTGTATAGTGTATGACGATTGTATTGTACTAAGAGCTTGCAATGAGCTATGTATGTTTGTATGAGATTGTCATATGATATCCATGTTACATAATATATAGTTGGGGTTTTTAGCTTTAGGGTTTCCCAGTTAAAAACTATGTTATGTGTGATTGATAATTTTTGTTTATGCTTCGCATGTGTGTGCAATTATTTTTTCCGCAAAAGATTAACAAGTGGAATAGATTCAGTATCTTGCACAAAGTTAAATAGTGTGAGATCGGGTGGAGCTAGGACATATGCATGCTTAGTGCATATAATTTCTACAAATGTTAAGGGTTTGGTTAAAGTTAAGGTTAAGGTTAAGGTTAGGGTTAAGGTTAAGGTTAAGATTAGGTTAGGTTAAGGTTAAGATAAGGGTAAGGGTAAGGTTAAGGTTAAGGTTACGTTAAAGGTAAAGTCAAGGTTAAGGTTAGGTTAAGGTTAAGATAGGGTTAAGGTTAAGGGGTTAAGGTTAGGTTAAGGTTAAGATCAAGGGTAAGGTTAAGGTTAAGGGTAAGGTTAAGGTTAAGGTTAAGGTTGAGGTCAGGTTAAGGGTAAGATAATGGTAAGGTTAAGTTTAAGGTTAAGGTTAGGATAAGGTCAAGCTCTAGGTTAACGTTAACATTAAGGTCAAGGTTAAGGGTAAATTTAAGGTCAAGGTTAGGGTTAGGTTATAGTTAAGGTTAAGGTTAGTTTAATGGTAAAGTCAAGGTTAAGGTTAAGGTTAAGGGTTTGGTTAAGCTTAGGTTAAGGTTAAGGTTAAGGTTACTGGTTTGGTTAGGGTTAGGTTATGGCTAAAGTTAAGGTTATGGTTAGGGTAAGGTTAGGGTAAGGTTAAGGTTATGGTTAGGGTAAGGTTAGTGTTAAGTTTAATGTTAAGGTTAAGGTTAAGGTTATGGGTTTTGTTAAGGTTAAGGTTAGGTTAAGGTTAAGGTTAATGTTAAAGGTTTGGTCAAGGTTAGGGTTAGGTTATAGTTAAGGTCAAGGTTAAGGTTATGGTTAAGGTAAGGTTAAGATAAGGTTAAGGGTAAGGTTAAGGTTAAGGTCAGGTTAAGGTTATTGTTAAGGTAAGGTTAAGGGTAAAGGTAAGGTTAAGGTTAAGGTTAGGTTAAGGTTAAGGTCAAGGTTAAGATAATGTTAAGTGTAAGGTTAGGTTAAGGTTAAGGTTTAACGTTACGGGTCTTAGCCTTAAGCTTCACTATAACCTACCCTTAATTTAACCTTTACCTAACCTTAACCTTAACCTTAACCATAACCTTAACCTTAACCAAACCCTTAACATTAACCTTAACTTAACCTTAACTTAACGTTAACCTTGACCTTAAATATAACCTAACCCTAACCTTGACCAAACCCTTAACCTTAACCTTAACCTTGACTTTACCCTTAACCCTAACCTTAACCATAACCTTTACCTTAACATAACTTTAACCTGACTAAACCTGTAACTTGAACCTTAACCTAAAATTAACCTTGACTTTACCCTTAACCCTAACCTTAACCATAACCTTTACCTTAACGTAACCTTAACCTTTACCTTAACCTTGAATTTACCCTTAACCTTAACCTTTACCTTAACCTTGACTTTACCTTAACCTAACCTTAACCTTATCTTAACCTTAACCTTAACCTTAACCTAACCATAACCTTACCTCAACCTAAATTAACCTTAACCTTGACCTTGACAAGGTTAGGTTAAGGGTAAAGTAAAGGTTAAGGTAAAGTTAAGGTTAAGGTTAGGTTAAGGTAAGGTTATGGTTAAGGGTAAAGTCAAGGTTAAGGTTAAGGTTACGGTTAGATTAAGGGTAAAGTTAAGCTTATGGTTAAATTTAAGGTTAGGTTAAGGTTAAGGTTAGGTTAAGCATAAGATAAGGTTAAGGTTAAGGTTAGGTTAAGGTCAAGGTCAAGGTTAAGGTTAAGGTCAAGGTTAAGGGTAAAGTCAAGGTCAAGATTAGGGTTAGGTAATAATTAAGGTTAAGGTTAGGTTAAGGGTAAAGTGAAGGTTAAGGTTAAGGGTAAGGTTAAGGTTTAGTGTTACGGGTTTAGTAACGTTAGGGTTAAGATGAAAGGTAAGGGTAAGGTTAAGGTTAATGTTAAGGTTAAGTTCAAGGTTAAGGTTAAGTTTGGTTCAGGGGAAGGTTATAGTTAGGTTAAGGTTAAGGTTAGGTTAACGTTAAGGTTAAGGTTACGGATTTAGTCAGGTTAAGGTTAAGGGTTTAGTCAAGTTACCGTTAAGGATAAGGGTGTGGTCATGGTTAGAGTTATGCTTAAGGTTAATGTTAGGTTAAGGTAAGGTTAAGGTTACGTGTTTAGTCAGTTTAAGGTTAAGGTTAAGGTTAAGGCTAAGGTTAAGGTTAAGGTTAAGGTTAGGGTAAGGTTAAGGTTAAGGTTAGGTTATAGTGAAGGTTAAGGTTAAGATAAGGTTAAGAGTAAGGTTAAGGTTAGGATTAGGTTATAGTTAAGGTTATGGATAGGGTTAGGTCAAGGTTAAGGTTACATTAGGTTAACGTTAAGGTTAGGTTAAGGTTAAGGTAAAGGTTAGGTTAAGGGTAAAGTCAAGGTTAAGGTTAGGTTAAGGTTAAGATTAGGATAAGGTTAAGGTTACGAGTTTACTTAGGTAAAGGTTAAGGGTAAGGTTAAGGTTAAGGTTAAGGGTTTGCTCAAGTTTAGGGTTAGGTTAATTGTAAAGTTAAGGTTAGGGTTAGGTTAATGTTACGTTTATGGTTAAGGTTAGGTTAAGGTTAAAGTTAAGGTTTTGGTTAGGTTAAGGTTAGGTTCAAGGTTAAAGTTAATGTTAAGGTCAAGGTTAAGGGTAAAGTTAAGGTCAAGTTAAGGGTTAGGTTATAGTTAAGGTTAAGGTTAGGTTAAGGGTAAATTCAAGGTTAACCTTAACCTTCCCATAATATTAACCTTAACCTAACCCTTAAGGTTAATTAAATGTTAAGGTTAAGGTTAAGATAAGGTTAAGGGTACGAGTTTAGTATGTTTAAAGTTAAGGTTAAGGTTACATTAAGAGTAAAGTCAAGGTTAATGTTAGGTTAAGGGTAAGGTTAAGGTTAGGTTAAGGTTAGGTTAATGTTATGGTTAAGGTAAGGTTAGGTTAGGGGTTAAGGTTAAGATTAGGTTAGGTTAAGGTTAAGATAAGGTTAAGGGTAAGGTTAACTTAACTTTACCCTTAAGGTTAAGGTTACATTAAGGGTAAAGTCAAGGTTAAGGTTAGTTTAAGGTTAAGATAAGGTCAAGGTTAAGGTTAAGGTTATGGTTATGGGAAGGTTAAGGTTAAGTTAGGCTAAGGTTAAGGTTAGGTTAAGATTTTGGTCAAGGTCAAGGTTAAGATTAGGTTAAGCGTAAGGTTAACGTAACCTTATCCTTGAATTTACTGTAAACGTAACCTTAACCTTGAACTTGACCTTACCCTTAACATTAACCTTAACCTTATCCTTAACCTGAATAAACCCGTAACCTTAACCTTGACCTTGATCTTACCCTTAAAATTAACCTTAACCTTAACCTTAACCTTAACCTGAATAAACCCTAATCTTAACCAAACCTTATCCTTAACCTTACCCTTAACGTAAACTTAACCTTGAATTTTCCCTTAACCTTAATATTACCCTTAACTTTACCCTAACCTTAACTCTAACCTTACCCTTATCCTTCACCTTAACCTTAACCTAACCTCACCTTATCCTTATCCTTATCTTAACCTTAACCTTAACATTAACCTTAACCCTAACCTTAAGGTTAAAATTACAGGTAAGTTTAGGTTAAGGTTAGGGTTAGGTTATAGTTAAGGTCGAGGTTAAGGTTAATTTAAGGTTAATGTTAAGGGTTTGTTTAAGGTTAAGGTTAAGGTTAAGGTTAGGGTTAAGGTTAAGGTTAAGATTAGGTTAGGTTAAGGTTACTTTAAGGGTAAATTCAAGGTTAAGGTTAGGTTAAGATTAAGATAAGGTTAAGGTTAAGGTTAAGGTTGCATTAAGGGTAAAGTCAAGGTTAAGGTTAAGGTTAAGGTTAAGGTTATGTTAAGGTTAAGATAAGGTTAATGTTAAAGATAAGGTTAAGGTTAAGGTTAGGTTAAGGTTAAGTTTAAGGTTAAGGTTAAGGTCAAGGTTAGGTCTAGGTTAAGACTAGGTTAATGGTAAATTTAAGGTTAAGGTTAGGTTAAGGGTAAAGTTAAGGTTAAGGTTAGGGTTAAGGTTAACGTTAAGGTTAATCTAAAGGGTTTGGTAAAGGTTAGGGATAGGTTATAGTTAAGGGTAAGGTTAAGACTACAGTTTTAGTCAGGTTAAGGTTAAGGTCAAGGTTAAGGTCAAGGTTAAGGTTACATTTAGGGTAAATTCAAGGTTAAGGTTAAGGTTATGGTTAAGGTTAAGGTTAAGGTGAAGAGTATAGGTTAAGGTTAATGGTTATTTTAGGGTCAAGGTTAAGGTTAGGGTAAAGGTTAAGGTTAGGTTAAGAATACGTTAAGGTTAAGGTTAAGGCTAAGGTTAAATTTAAGGGTAAGGTTAGGTTAAGGTTAAGGTTAAGGTTAAGGTCAAGGTCAAGTTCAACCTTAGCTTTAGCCTTAAACTTACCTTGACCTTGACCTTAACATTAAATTTAACCTTACTAACCTCGTACCTTACTTTAACCTTGACTTTGACCTTGACCTTAACTATAACCTAACCCTAACCTTGACCAAACCCTTAAATTTAACCTTTACCTTCAAAAAATCTTAATCTTAACCTTAATGTTAACCTAACCTTAAACTTAACCTTCACCTTCACCTTCACCTTAACCTTAAACTGACCAAACCTTAACCTTAACCTTAAATTTACCCTTAACCTAACCTTAACCTTAACCTTAACTATAAACTAACCCTAACGTTAACTTTTGTGTAACCAACTCCAAAAATAGAAGAAAAGAGATATCAACACCTTAGAAATAAGCCACTTCAAGGGGGAAACCTCCAATAAATTCTATAAATAAACAATTCTTGGATGATACAATTTACAAAACCTCGTTTCTCTATATAGGAGTCCATGGGGCCATAATGTAATCCTAGCCAACCTTACAATAATAATTTAAGGGCACAATAATAACAAAATGGGGGTTACAAGGGTACAATAATAACAATAAGGGGGTTACACCAACAAAAATAAGGGACTATACTAGTAATATAGGGACCTAACATGCCCCTCTCCTTCAAAAAAGTGTTGTCCTCAACGCTTGAGTAGCTCTGGGTGCTTCTGTATAAAATTCTCATCCTCCCATGTAGAATCTTGAGTGGGTAAGTTCTTCCACTTGATGAGATACTCTGAAATTGATCGACTCCATAGCTGTCGAGTTCTTGTTTCCATGACCGCTTCAGGTTCCAATATGGTTTTTCCTTCCTCATCAAGTTCTGGAAATATTGTTTGAACTGGAAGTTTGTCCCCTATAACCTTTTTTAAGCATGAAACATGGAAAACTGGATGCACTCGCGAAGATGCAGGAAGCTCCAATTTGTATGCCATGGTACCAATATTTTGCAACACCTTGTAAGGACTATAGTACTTTGGCGATAATTTATTATCCTTCTTAGCTTTGCTTTAGGGACATTTGTTTGTATGTTTGTAGCCGTAAAAATACCCAGTCTCCCATATCAAAACTTCTTTCACTGCGATGTTGATCTGCCTGTTGTCTCATTCGATTTTGTGCCAAATTTAGGTTATCCTTTAAGAGTTGGAGAACTTCTTGTTGATGCTTGATGTGATCCTCTACTACTTGAACCCTATAATTTTCCCTTAAATAAGATGTGATGGAAGATGGATGATATCCATAAAGTTCCATAAATGGGGTCATTTTTGCTGCAGTATGGAAGGAAGTGTTATACCACCATTCAGCGAGAGGTAACCACTTGACCCATTGTGATTTCTTATCAGATACAAAACAATGAAGATATCCTTCAAAACATTAATTCACTATCTCTGTTTGACCACCGGATTGAGGATGATAAGAAGAGCTATGAGCTAGTTTAGTACCCAAACAAGAAATAATTTCGTCTAAAAATTTCTTGTAAAAATGGGATCTCTGTCACTTACAATAATCTTCGGGTTTCCATGTAGCTTTTGAATTGTTTCCATAAATGTCGTAGCAATTGTACTTTCTTTAAATGGATGAGATAATGCACAAAAGTGTGCATACTTGGTAAGTCTGTCAACTACCACCATGATGACACTCTTTCCTTTGGACTTAGGTAAACCTGTGATAAAATCCATTGAAATATCCTCCCAACGTTGACTTGGAATGGATAAAGGTTGTAGAAGTCCAGGGGTCTTAATTGTCTCAACTTTATTCTGTTGGCAAACCAAACATTCTGCCACAAAATTTTGAATATCAGATTTAAGGCCCTCCCAAAAATTCTTTCTTCACCCTGTGGTAAGTTTTTTTAAAAAATCTGAGTGTCCTCCTATTAAGGAGAAATTAATACCCATTGTGTAAAGAATATTTTGTTTTAGTTTGGAATTCTTACAAAGATATAAGCGATCTTTTGTACCATAAAAGTCTGTTACATCCTTAATTGTATCAGATGTACTAGGATCTTGCTGCAACTTTTGAATGAGTGTCCATACATATTTGTCCTTCTTCCATTCATCTCTTGCTTCGGTTATCCAATCTGGTTGGATAATAGAAATGGCACAAAGCAATGCTTCCACCTCTTCATTATTTCTTGAGAGTGCATCTACAACAACATTAAGCTTTCCTTTTTTGTAGATTATTTCAAAGTCATAACCCAACATCTTTGTGACCCATTTTTGCTGCTCTTCTGAAGATATTCTTTGTTCCAAAAAGTGTTTAAAACTATCATGATCAGTTTTTACCTTGAAGTGTATTCCCATTAGGTAAGTTCACCATTTCTTTAGTGCATGCAATATTGCTAACATTTCATTATCATAAATAGGTTTTTGTAAATAATTTCCTTTGATTGGATGACTTTCAAAAGCAATGCGTCTTCCTTCCTGCATTAAAATAGCACCAATTCCATTTCCTAAGGCATCACATTCCACAATAAATATTTTTGTGAAGTCTGGCGTAGCTAAGACTGGTGCTAGGCACATTGCCTCTTTAAGATGTTCAAAGGCCATAGTTGCTTTATTAGTCCATGAAAATGCATCTTTCTTCAATAATGTTGTTAGAGGTGCTGCTATTCTCCCATAATTCTTAACAAACTTGCAATAATACACTGTTAACCCTAGAAATCCTCGCAACTGCTTTATGGTTGTGGGGACTTTCCATTCCTTAATAAATTTAACTTTGTTAGGGTCTACTTTAACACCCTCGTGAGATACAATATGACCCAAATATTCCACCTCTTGTACTCCAAAGAAACATTTGGATGTTTTTGCATATAATTGTTTCTCCTGCAATAGTTTGAGCACCCTGTCAACATGTTCAACATGATCCTTCCAAGACCTGTTGTAGATTAGTATATCATCAAAAAATACTAGCGCAAATTTTCTAAGGAAGGGTTTGAAAATGGAACTAATCATCCCTTGAAATGTAAAAGGTGCATTGGTAAGGCCAAAAGGCATGACGAAAGATTCATAATGACCCTCATGAGTTTGAAATGTTGTTTTTGGTATATCCTCAGTCTTCATTATAATTTGATGATATCCTGAATGAAGATCCAACTTGGTAAAATAAATTTCTCCATGTACCTTAACCTAACCCTAACCTTGAACTTGAGTTTACCTTAACCTAGCCTTAACACCTTAACCTTAACCTTAACCTTCGCATAACCTTAACCAAAACCTTAACCTTAACCTTAACCATAACATTAACATTAACCTTCCCATTACCATAACCTTACGCTTAACCTTGACGTTACCCTTAACCTTAACCTTAACCCTATCCCCTTAACCTTAACCTTATCCTTAACTTTAACCTGACTAAACCCGTTACCCTAACCTTAACCTTAACCTTAACATGACTAAAACCGTAACCTTAACCTTAACCTAACCTTAACCTTAACTTTACCCTTAACCTAACCTTAACCATAACCTTAACCTAAACCTTAACCTAACCCTAACCTAACCCTAACCTTACCCTAACGTTAACCCTAACCATAACCTTAAATTTACCATTAAGCTAACCTTAACCTTAATCTTAACCTTAACTATAACCTAACCGTAACCTTAACCTTAACCATAACCTTATCTTTACCCTTAACCTTGAACTTAAGCTAACCTTCACTTTAACCTAAACTAACCTTAACCTTGACCAAACCCTTAACCTTAACCTAACCTTAAACATAGGTGTAACCTTAAACTAACCTTAACCTTAACCTAACCTTGATCTTAAATATAAACTAACCCTAAGCTTGACCAAACCTTAACCTTAACCTAACCTTAACCTAACCTTAACCTTAAATATAACCTAACCTTAACCTTAACCTTACCCTTAACCTTAACTTTACCCGTAACCTAACTTTAACTATAAGCTAACCCTAACCTTGACCAAACCCTTAACCTTGACTATAACCTAACACTAACCTTGACCAAACCTTTAACCTTAACATTAACTATAACCTAACCTCAACTTTACCCTTAACCTTACCTTTACCATAACCTTAACCTTAACCTTACCCTTAACATTATTTTAACCTTACCTTAACCATATCCTTAACCCTGACCTTGACTATAAATTAACCCTAACATTAACCTTAACCTTAACCTTAACCTAACCTTGACCTTACGTTAACCTTAGCCTAACCCTAACCTTAACCTTAACCTTAACTATAACCTAACCCAAACCTTGACAAAAACTTAACCTTAAGGTTAAGGGTTATGTTTAGGGGAAGGTTAAGGTTAAGGTTAGGGGAAGGTTAAGGTTAAATTCAAGGTTAAGGGTAAACTTAAGGTTAAGGGTTAAGGTTAAGGCTATGGTAAGGTTAAGGGTAAGGTCATGGTTAAGGATAATGTTAGGTTAACGTTAAGGTTAAGGTTAGGTTAAGGGTAAAGTTAAGGTTAAGGTTAACGTTCGGTCAAGGTTAGGGTTAGGTTATAGTTAAGGTTAAGATAAGGTTAAATTTAGGTTAAGGTTAAGGTTAAGCTTAGGGTTAGGTCATAGTTAAGGTTAAGGTAAGGTCAAGGCTAAGTTTAAGTTCAAGGTTAGGGGTAAGTTTAAGGTTAGGTTAAGGTTATGGTTATGGAAAGGTTAAGGTTAAGATTAAAATTACCCTTAACCTAATCTTACCCTTAACCTGACTTTACCCTTAACCTAACCTTATCCTTAACTTTAACTTTACCTTAACCTTAAGGGTTTAGTCAAGTTAAGTTTAAGGTTAGTTTAAGGTTAAGATAAAGTAAAGGTTAAGGTTAAGGTTAAGGTTAGGTTAAGGGTAAAGTCAAGGTTACGGTAAAGTTAAGGTTAAGGTTAAGGTCGAGTTTAAGGTTAAGGTTAGGGTTAAGGTTAATTTTACGGTTACGGTTAGGTTAATGTTAAGGTCAAGGTTTGGGTTAAGGTTAGGTTAGGTTATAGTTAAGGTCAAGGTTAAGGTTAAGGTTACGGGTTCAGTCAGATTAATATTAAGGTTAAGGTTAAGGTTAAGGTTAAGGTTAAGGGTGAAGTTTAAGGTTACGAGTCTTAACCTTAACCTTACCCTTAACCTTCACTATAACCTACCCTTAACATTAACCTTTACCTAACCTTAACCATAACCTTAACCTAACCTTAACCTTACCTTAACCTAACTTTAACCTTAACCTTCACTGTAAGGTTAGGTTATAGTGAAGGTTAAGGTTAATGTTATGGTTAAGGTTAATGGTTTGGTTAAGGTTAAAGGTTAAGGTTAGGTTAAGGGTAAAGTCAAGGTTAAGGTTATGGTTATGGGAAGGTTAAGGTTAAGGTTAGGTTAGTTTAAGGGTTAAGGCTAAGGTAAGGTCAAGGGTAAGACAAGTTTAAGTTAAGGTTAAGGTTAAGGTTATGGTTAGGGTAAGGTTAGGGTTAAGCTTAATGTTAAGGTCAAGGTTTAGGATACGGTTACGATTAAGGTTAAGGTTAAGGTTATGGTTAAGGTTAAGGTCAAGGTGAAGGTTAAGGTTAGGTTAAGGTTAAGATAAGGTTAAGGGTAAAGTCAAGGTTAAGGGTAAAGTCAAGGTTAGGGTTAACCTTAACGTTAACCTTAACCTAACCTTATCCTGAACCTTAACTTAACCTTAACCTTAATTTTAACTTTACTAAACCCATTACCTTAACCTTAAAATTAACTTGAGGGTTAGATTAGGTTATAGTTAAGGTTAAGGTGAAGGTTAAGGTGAAGGTTAAGGGCAAGGTTAAAGTTAAGGTTATGGGTTTAGTGAGGTTAAGGTTAAATTAACCCTAACCTTGACCTCAACCTAAACCTTAACCTGACTAAACCCGTAACATTAACCTTAACCTAACCTTAATCTAAACTATAACCTAACCCTCTTAACTTTAAACTTAACTTTAACCTTGACAATAAGGTTAAGGTTAAGGTTAAGGGTTTAGTAAGGTTAGAATTAGGTTAATTTTAAGGTTAAACTTAAGGTTAATGTTAAGGTTAAGGTAAAGGATAACGTTAAGGTTATTGTTATGTTAATGTTAAGGTTAAACTTAAGGTTAAGGTCAAGGTTAAGGTTAAGGTTAAGGTTAGGTTAATGTTAAGGATAAGGCTAAGGTAAAGGTTAAGGTTAGGGTTAAGGTTAAGGTAATAGTTAAAGTTAAGGCTAGGTTAAGGTTAGCATTAAGTTTAGCATTAAGGTTAGGTTAAGGTTAAGGTTAAGGTTAAGGTTAAGGTTAGGTTAAGTTTAAGGTTAAGGTTAGGGTTAAGGTTAAGTTTAAGGTTAATATTAAGTTTAAGTTTAAGGTTAGGTTAAATTTAATGTTAAGGTTAAGGTTTAGTTAAGGTTAATATTAATGTTATGATTAATGTTAAGGTTAAGGTTAAGTTTAAGGTCGGGTTAAGGTTAATGTTAAGGTCTAGTTAAGGATATGGTTAGGTTAGAGTTAAGGTTAGGTTAGGTTTAAGGTTAAGGTTAAGGATAACATTGAGGTTAGGGTTAAGGTTAAATTTAATGAGAAGGTTAAGGGTAAGGTCAAGGTTAAGGTTAGGATAAGGTCAAGGTTAAGGTTAATGTTATTAAGGTTAAGTTTAAGGTTGTGTTAACATTAAGGTCTAGGTCAAGGATACGTTAATGTTAATTTTACATGAAGGTTAAGGTTAAGGTTAGGTTAATGGTTGGTTAGGGTTAAGGTTAAGGTTAGGTTAGCGTTACTGTTAAGTTTAAGGTCAAGGTCAAGGTTAAGGCTAGTTTATTAAGGTAAAGGTAAGATTAGGTAAGGTTAACGTTAAGGTTAGTTTAAGGTAAAGGTAAGGTTAGGTAAGGTTAAGGTTAAGGTTAGGTTAGGGTTAATGTTAAGGTTAAGGTTAAGGTCGAGGTTAAGGTTAGTTTAAGGTAAAGGTAAGCTTAGGTAAGGTTAAGGTTAAGGGTAGGGTAAGGGTAAATTTAGGGTTAAGTTCAAGGTCAAGGTCAAGGTCAAGGTTAAGGTTAGGGTAAGGTTAAGGTTAAGGTCAAGGGTAAGGGTAAGATTAAGGTTAACTCTGAGGTTATGGTTAAGGTTAAGGTTAAGGTTAAGGGTAAGGTCAAGGTTAAAATTAGGGTAAGGTTGTGTTAAGGTTAGGTTTAGGTAAGGTTAAGGTCAATGTTAAGGTTTAGTTAAGGTTAAGTTTAAGGTTAAGGTTAGGTTAAGGTTAAGGAAATTTTAAGGTTAAGGTTAAGGTTAACACTGAGGTTAGTGTTAGGTTAGGGTTAGGTTAGTTTAAGGTCATGGTTAAGTTCATGGTTAAGGGGGTAATGTTAATGTAAAGCTTAAGGTTAGGGTAGGGTTAAGGTTAAGGTTAATGTTAAGGTCAGGTAAGGCTAACCTTAAGCTTAACCTTAACCTAGGGTAAGGCCATAACCTTACCTTAGTGTTAACCTTACCCTTAGGTAACCCTAACCTAACCGTAACCTTAACCTTAACATAAAATTAAACTTAACCTTAACCTTAACCTTAACCTTGACCTTAACCATAACCTTACCTTAACCTTAACATTAACATTAACCTTAACCTTGACCCTAACCTTACCCCTAACCTTAAGCTTAACATTACCTTAACCTTAACATTATCCTTACCCATAACCTAACCTTAACCTTAACTTTAACGTCAACCTAATCGTAAACTTAACCTTAACCTTCCCCATAACCTTAACTTTAACATAAACTTAACCTTAACCTTAACACTAACCTAACGTAACCTTGATCTTAACCTTAACCTTAACCTTAATCTAGCCTTGACCTTAACCTTAGCCTAACCTAAGCTTAACCTTGACCTTAACCTGAACCTTAACCTTAACCATAACCGTAACCTAGCCTAACCTTGACCTTAACCTTAACCTTAATCCTAGCCTTACCTAACCTTGACCTTAACCTTAACCATGGGAGAAGGTTAAGGATAAGGTTTAGGTTAAGTTAAGGTCAAGGTTAAGGTTAAGGTTAAGTTTAGGTTAGGTTAGGTCAGGGTTCAGGGTTTAGTTAAGGTTAAGGTTAAGATTAAGGGGTAACGTTAACCTTACCTTAACCTTAATCTTAACGTTAAAATTAAATTTACCCTTAACCATAACCTAACCCTAAACCTAACCTTAACCTTAACCCTAACCTTAACTTAACCTTAACCTTAACCTTAACCCTGACATTAATCTTAATCTTAACCTTAATATTACCTTAACCTTAACCTTAATCTTACCTTAACCTTAATCTTAATCTTAACTTTAATCTTACCTTAACCTTAACCTTAATATTACCTTATCCTTAATCTTAACCTTAACCTTACTAAACCCGTAACCTTAACCTTAACCTTAACCTTGACTTTACCCTTAACCTAACCTTTACCTTAACTATAACCTAACTCTAATCTTGACCTTAACTTTACCCTTAACCTTAACCTTAACCTTAACTATAACCTAACCCCAACATTACCCTAACCATAACTGTAACCTTAACCTTACCTTAACCTAACTTAACTTTATCCTTGACCTTGACCTTAACCTTAATCTTAAACTTAACATTAAACTTACCCGTAACCTTAACCTTAACTTTACCCTTAACTGAATGTTAATCTTAAACTTACCCTTAACCTTATCTTAACCTTAACCTTAACCTTGCCCTTAACCTTCACCTTAACGTTAACTTTACCCATAACCTTAACGTTAACCTTTAGTTTACCCTTAACCTAACATTAACCTTAACCTTAACCTTAACCTGACTCAAACCGTAACCTTAACCTTAAAATTAACCTAACCTTAACCTTAACCTTCCCATAACCTTAACCTTAACTATAACCTGACCTTAAAATTTACCTTAAATATAACCTAACCCTCACCATGACCAAACCCTTAACATTAACCTTAACATTGACCTTCACCTTAACCTTAACCTTAACCTTACCCTTAACCTTAAACTTAAACTTGACCTTAACTATAACCAAACCCTAACCTAAACCTTGACCAAACCCTTAATGTAAACTTAACCTTGACTTTACCCTTAATGTAACCTTAACCTTGACGTTGAACTTACCCTTAACATTGACATTAACCTGACTAAACGTGTTACCTTAACCTTAACCTTAACCTTACACTTAATCTTAAACTTAACCTTAACCTTAACTATAACCTAACCCTAATCTTAACCAAACCTTAACCTTAACCTTACCCTTAATGTAAACTTAACCTTGACTTTACCCTTAACCTTACCCTTAGCCTAATCTTAACCTTACCCTATCCTTACCCTTACCCTTAACCTTAACCTTAACCTAACCTCAACCTTAACCTTATTCTTATCTTAACCTTAACCTTAACCTTAACCCTAACCTTAAGCTTAAAGTTACGAGTAAGGTTAGGTTAAGGTTGGGGTTAGGTTATAGTAAAGGTTAAGCTAAGTTTAAGGTTAAGATTAAGGTTAAGTTAAGGTTAATGTTGTTGAGATTCAAAAAGATGATGAGCTTAGTGAAAAGAGTTGCCTTCACTAAGTGGGCCCGCGGGCTATTTTTGGCGCAAATCTATTTTTAGACTATGTCTATTTTTAGACATGTTGATCATATTTCAGAAGTTGCAGGATGCTATTTGTGGATGGTTGATCAAGTTGGAAAAATAGATGAAATTATATTTTTAGAATACTGGGAAAAGTCTATTTATAGATCATCAATCTAAAAATAGATGCATGTCGATTATTATTATCTCTTAATAATAATCAGACTCTAAACAACAACTTATTCTCTTGGAGCACTTCAGTTCAGTGCACAAATGTGGCACAACAACTGACAGAAGGAATTACGCTATTCTTGAGGGTTTACTAGAGCTATTGCATGGAGGACTCAGTTAGAACTGAAGTGGCAAAGTTATGACACAGTTAGAAGAAGTAGTTATGGAGTTGTATTTAGTTTAACTCAGTTAGACTCAGTTGAGCTAGTTGTATCCAGTCTAACTGATTGATAACCTAGTGAAAGTGTAGTGAATTAATTAGTTAATTAATTCACAAATAATAACTCATTAATCAACTAAACAATATAGCGGTTAACTACACTGCATGGTAGTTTTAGGGAGACTAGTGGAGAGATAGGTGAAAGGGCAAGATAGAATATCTATTGTGACTATAGTGATGCATTGATTGCATCAAACACACAGTCAAGATGCCAATGAGGATTGCACAATAAATCCAAGATTAATTCGAATTCATTTAGAGCTATTGTTCAACAGAGATTACGCAGTGGAGGCAAGCTAGCAGGTGGCAAATATCGGTGCATGGATTCGCAAGATTAGGTCTGTATAGTGTATGACGATTGTATTGGACTGAGAGCTTGTGATAGGCTTTGTATGTTTGTATGAGATTGTCATATGATCTCCATGTTACATAATATATAGTTGGGGTTTTCAGCTTCAGGATTTCCCAGTTAAAAACTGTGTTATGTGTGATTGATCATTTTTGTTTATGCTTCACATGTGTGTGCAATTATTTTTTCCGCAAAATATTAACAAGTGGAATAGATTTAGTATCTTGAATAAAGTTAAATAGTGTGAGATTAGGTGGATCTAGGACATATGCATGCTTAGTGCATATAATTTCTACAAATGTTAAGAGTTTGGTTAACGTTAAGGTTAAGGTTAAGGTTAGGGTTAAGGTTAAGGTTAAGATTAGGTTAGGTTAAGGTTAAGATAAGGGTAAGGGTAAGGTTAAGGTTAAGGTTACGTTAAGGCTAAAGTCAAGGTTAAGGTTAGGTTAAGGTTAAGATAGGGTTAAGGTTAAGGGGTTAAAGATAGGTTAAGGTTAAGATCAAGGGTCAGGTTAAGGTTAAGGGTAAAGTTAAGGTTAAGGCTAAGGTTAAGGTTAGGTTAAGGGTTAGATAAGGGTAAGGTTAAGTTTAAGGTTAGGGTTAGGATAAGGTCAAGGTATAGGTTAATGTTAACATTAAGGTCAAGGTTAAGGGTAAATTTAAGGTGAAGGTTAGGGTTAGGTTATAGTTAAGGTTAAGGTTAGGTTAATGGTAAAGTCAAGGTTAAGGTTAGGTTAAGGTTAAGGTAAATGTTAAGGGTTTGGTTAAGCTTAGGTTAATGTTAAGGTTAAGGTTACAGGTTTGGTTAGGGTTAGGTTAAGGCTAAAGTTAAGGTTATGGTTAGGGTAAGGTTAGGGTAAGGTTAAGTTTATGGTTAGGGTAAGGATAGGGTTAAGGTTAATTTTAAGGTTAAGGTTAAGGTTACGGGTTTTGTTAAGGTGAAGGTTAGGTTAAGGTTGAGGTTAATGTTAAGGGTTTGGTCAAGGTAAGGGTTAGGTTATAGTTAAGGTCAAGGTTAAGGTTATGGTTAAGGTAAGGTTAAGATAAGGTTAAGGGTAAGGTTAAGGTTAAGGTCAGGTTAAGGTTATGGTTAAGGTAAGGTTAAGGGTAAAGTTAAGGTTAAGGTTAGGTTAGGTTAAGGTTAAGGTCAATGTTAAGATAAGGTTAAATGTAAGGTTAGTTTAAGGTTACGGGTCTTAACCTTAAGCTTCACTATAACCTACCCTTAATTTAACCTTTACCTTAACCATAACTTTTAACTTAACCAAACCCTTAACATTAACCTTAACTTAACCTTAACCTTAAACTTAACCTTAACCTTAACCTTGACCTTAAATATAACCTAACCATAACCTTGACCAATCCCTTAACCTTAACCTTAACCTTAACCTTGAATTTACTTTTAACCATAACCTTAACCATAACCTTTACCTTAACATAACCTTAACCTGACTAAACCCGTAACTTGAACCTTAACCTAAAATTAACCTTGACTTTACCCTTAACCCTAACCTTAACCATAACCTTTACCTTAACATAACCTTAACCTTTACCTTAACCTTGACTTTACCCTTAACCTTAACCTTTACCTTAACCTTGACTTTACCCTTAACTTAACCTTAACCTTAACCTTAGCCTTATCTTAACCTTAACCTTAACCTTAACCTAACCATAACCTTACCTTAACCTAAATTAACCTTAACCTTGACCTTGACCACGTTAAGTTAAGGGTAAAATAAAGCTTAAGGTAAAGTTAAGATTAAGGTTAGGTTAAGGTAAGGTTATGGTTAAGTGTAAAGTCAAGGTTAAGGTTAAAGTTACGGTTAGATTAAGGGTAAAGTTAAGGTTATGGTTAAATTTAAGGTTAGGTTAAGAGTAAGATAAGGCTTAGGTCAAGGTCAAGGTCAAGGTTAAGTTTAAGTTTAAGGTTAAGGTCAAGGCTAAGGGTAAATTCAAGTTCAAGATTAGGGTTAGGTTATAATTAAGGTTAAGGTTAGGTTAAGGGTAAAGTCAAGGTTAAGGTTAAGGGTGAGGTTAAGGTTTAGTGTTACGGGTTTAGTCATGTTAAGGTTAAGATGAAGGGTAAGGGTAAGGTTAGGGTTAATGTTAAGGTTAAGGTCAAGGTTAAGGTTGATTTTGGTTAAGGGGAAGGTTATAGTTAGGTTAAGGTTAAGGTTAGGTTAACGGTAAGGTTAAGGTTACAGATTTAGTCAGGTTAAGGTTAAGGTTAAGGTTACGGGTTTAGTCAAGTTAACGTTGAGGATAAGGGTTTGGTCAAGGTTAGGGTTATGGTTAAGGTTAAGGTTAAGCTTGATGTTAGGTTAAGTTAAGGTTAAGGTTACGAGTTTAGTCAGGTTAAGGTTAAGGTTAAGGTTAAGGCTAAGGTTAAGTTTAAGGATAAGGTTAGGGTAAGGTTAAGGTTAAGGTTAGGTTATAGTGAAGGTTAAGGTTAAGATACGGTTAAGGGTAAGGTTAAGGCTAGGGTTAGGTTATAGTTAAGGTTATGGTTATGGTTAGTTCAAGGTTAAGGTTACATTAGGTTAAGGTTAAGGTTAAGGTGAAGGTTAGGTTAAGGGTAAAGTCAAGGTTAAGGTTAGGTTGAAGTTAAGATTCAGATAAGGTTAAGGTTACGAGTTTAGTTAGGTAAAGGTTAAGGGTAAGGTTAAGGTTAAGGTTTTGGTTAGGTTAAGGTCAGGTTCAAGGTTAAGGTTAATGTTAAGGTCAAGCTTAAGGGTAAAGTTAAGGTCAAGTTAAAGGTTAGGTTATAGTTAAGGTTAAGGTTAGGTTAAGGGTAAATTCAAGGTTAACCTTAACCTTCCCATAATATTAAACTTAACCTAACCCTTAAGGTTAATTAAAGGTTAAGGTTAAGGGTACGAGTTTAGTAAGTTTAAAGTTAAGGTTAAGGTTACGTTAAGGGTAAATTCAAGGTTAATGTTAGGTTAAGGGTAAGGTTAAGGTTAGGTTAAGGTTAGGTTAATGTTATGGTTAAGGTAAGGTTAGTTTAAGGTTAAGATTAGGTTAGGTTAAGGTTAAGATAAGGTTAAGGGTAAGGTTAACTTAACTTTACCCTTAAGTTTAAGGTTACATTAAGGGTAAATTCAAGGTTAAGGTTATTTTAAGGTTAAGTTAAGGTCAAGGTTAAGGTTCAGGTTATGGTTATGGGAAGGTTAAGGTTAAGATTACGTTAAGAGTAAATTCAAGGTTAAGGTTAGGTTATGGTTAAGTTTAAGGTTAAGGTTATGGGAAGGTTAAGGTAACGTTAAGGTTAAGGTTATGGTTAGGTTAGGCTAAGGTTAAGGTTAGGTTAAGAGTTTTGTCAAGGTCAAGGTTAAGGTTAGGTTAAGCGTAAGGTTAACGTAACCTTAATCTTCACCTTAACCTGAATAATCCCGTAACCTTAACCTTGACCTTGACGTTACCCTTAACATTAACCTTAACCTTAACCTGACTAAACCCATAACCTTAACCTTACACTTAACCTTAAACTTAACCTTAACCTTAACTATAACCTAACCCTAATCTCAACCAAACCTTAACCTTAACCTTACCCTTAACATAAACTTAACCTTGAATTTGCCCTTAACCTTAATCTTACCCTTAACCTTACCCTTAGCCTAATCTTAACCTTACCCTAACCTTACCCTTAGCCTTCTCCTTAACCTTAACTTAACCTCAACCTTAACCTTATCCTTATCTTAACCTTAACCTTAACATTAACATTAATGCTAACCTTAAGGTTAAAATTACGAGTAAGGTTAGGTTAAGGTTAGGGTTAGGTTATAGTTAAGGTCAAGGTTAAGGTTAAGTTAAGGTTAAGGTTAAGGTTAAGGTTAAGGTTAATGTTAAGGGTTTGGTTGACGTTAAGGTTAAGGTTAAGGTTAGGGTTAAGGTGAAGATTAATATTAGGTTAGGTTAAGGTTACGTTAAGGGTAAAGTCAAGGTTAAGGTTAGGTTAAGGTTAAGATAAGGTTAAGGTTAAGGTTGCGTTAAGGGTAAAGTCAAGGTTAAGGTTAAGGTTAAGGTTAAGGTTAAGGTTAGGTTAAGGTTAAGATAAGGTTAATGTTAAGGATAAGGTTAAGGTTAAGGTTAGGTTGAGGTTAAGTTTAAGTTTAAGGTTAAGGTTAAGGTTAGGTCTAGGTTAAGACTAGGTTAATGGTAAAGTTAAGGTTAAGGTTAGGTTAAGGGTAAATTTAAGGTTAAGGTTAGGGTTAAGGTTAATGTTAAGGTTAATCTAAAGGGTTTGGTCAAGGTTAGGGATAGGTTATAGTTAAGGGTAAGGTTAAGACTACAGTTTTAGTCAAGTTAAGGTTAAGGTTAAGGTTAAGGTCAAGGTTAAGGTTACGTTAAGGGTAAAGTCAAGGTTAAGGTTAAGGTTAAGGTTATGGTTAAGGTTAAGGTTAAGTTTAAGGTGAAGGGTATAGGTTAAGGTTAATGGTTATGTTAGGGTCAAGGTTAAGGTTAGGGTTAAGGTTAAGGTTAGGTTAAGGATAGGTTAAGGTTAAGGTTAAGGTTAAGGTTAAGGTTAAGGTTAAAGTTAAGGGTAAGGTTAGGTTAAGGTTAAGGTTAAGTTTAAGATTAAGGTTAAGGTCAAGGTCAAGGTCAACCTTAGATTTACCCTTAAACTTACCTTGACCTTGACCTTAACATTAAATTTAACCTTAATAAACTCGTACCTTACTTTAACCTTGACCTTGACCTTGAGCTTAACTATAACCTAACCCTAACCTTGACCAAACCCTTAACTTTAACATTAAGCTTCCAAGAACCTTAACATTAACCTTAACATTAACCTAACCTTAACCTTAACCTTAACCTTACCCTTAACCTTCACCTTCACCTTCACCTTAACCTTAACCTGACCAAACCTTAACTTTAAAGTTAACCTTAACCTTAACCTGACCAAACCTTCACCTTAACCTTAACTATAAACTAACCCTAACGTTAACTGTTTGTAACTAGCTCCAAAAATAGAAGAAAAGAGATATCAATGCCTTAGAAATAAGCCACTTCGAGGGGGCAACCTCCAATACATTACATAAATGAACAATTCTTCGATGATACAATTTACAAAACCTCCTTTCTCTATATAGGAGTCCATGGGGCCATAATGTAATCCTAGTGGGCCACAATGTAATCCTAGCCAACCTAACAATAATAATTTAAGGGCACAATAATAAAAAAATGGGGGTTACAAGGGTACAATAATAACAATAAGGGGGTTACACTAACATCAATAAGGGACTATACTAGTAATATAGGGACCTAACATGCCCCTATCCTTCAAAAAAGTGTTGTCCTCAACACTTGAGTAGCTCTGGGTGCTTCTGTATAAAATTCTCATCCTCCTATGTAAAATCTTTAGTGGGTAAGTTATTCCACTTGATGAGATACTCTGAAATTGATCGATTCCGTAGCTGTCGAGTTCTTGTTTCCGTGGCCGCTTCAGGTTCCAATATGATTTTTCCTTCCTCATCAAGTTCTGGCAATATTGTTTGAACTGGAATATTTTCACCTATAACCTTCTTTAAGCATTAAACATGGAAAACTGGATGCACTCGCGAAGAAGTAGGAAGCTCCAATTTGTATGCCATAGTGCCAATCCTTTGCAACACCTTGTAAGGACCATAGGACTTTGGTGATAATTTATTATCCTTCTTAGCTTGCTTGAGGGACATTTGTTTGTATGGTTGTAGCCGTAAAAATACCCAATATCCTACATCAAAAATTCTCTCGCTGCGATGTTGATTTGCCTGTTGTTTCATTCGATTTTGTGCCAAATTCAGGTTATCCTTTAAGAGTTGGAGAACTTCTTGCTGATGCTCGATGTGATCTTCCACTGCTTGAACCTTCGAATTTTCCCTTAAAGATGATGTGATCGATGGTGGATGATATCCATAAATTGCCATAAATGGGGTCATTTTTGCTGCAGTATGGAAGGAAGTGTTATACCACCATTCAGCGAGAGGTAACCACTTGACCCATTGTGTTTGTTTATCAGATACAAAACAACGAAGATATCCTTCCAAACATTTATTTACTATCTCAGTTTGACCATCAGATTGAGGATAATAAGATGAGCTATGAGCTAATTGAGTACCCAAACAAGAAAATAATTCCATCCAAAAATTTCCAGTAAAAATGGGATCTCTGTCGCTCACAATAACCCTTGGGCTTCCATGTATCTTTTGAATTCTGTCCATAAATGTAGTAGTAATTGTACTTTCATTAAATGGATGAAATAATGCACAAAAGTGTGCATACTTTGTAAGTCTATCAACTACCACCATGATGACACTCTTTCCTTCGGACTTAGGTAAACCTGTGATAAAATCCATTGAAATCTCCTCCCAACGTTGACTTGGAATGGATAAAGGTTGTAGAAGTCCCGGGGTCTTAGTTGTCTCAAATTTATTTTGCTGGAAAACAAAAGATTCCGCCACAAAATTTTGAATATTAGATTTAAGGCCATCCCAAAAAAAATTCTTTCTTCACCCTGTGGTAAGTTTTTAAAAATCCTAAGTGTCCTCCTAAAGGAGAAGTGTGCAATTCCAGAAGAATCTTTTGTTTTAGTTAGGAATTCTTACAAAGATATAAGCAACCTTTGTACCATAAGGAATCATTTTTCCAACTAAATGTATCAAATGTACTAGGAATGAATGTCCATACATATTTGTCCTTCTTCCATTAATCTCTTGCTTTGATTATCCAATCTGGTTGGATAATAGAAATGGAACAAAGCAATGCCTCCACCTCTTCATTCTTTCTTGAGAGTGCATCTACAACAACATTAAGCTTTCCTTTTTTGTAGATTATTTCAAGGTCATAACCCAACATCTTTGTGACCCATTTTTGTTTCTCTTTTGAATATAGTCTTTGTTCCAAAAAGTGTTTAAGACTATCATGATTAGTTTTTACCTTGAAGTGTCTTCCCATTAGGTAAGTTCGCCATTTCTTTAGTGCATGCAGTATTGCTAACATTTCCTTCTCATAAATAGGTTTTTGTAAATAATTTCCTTTGATTGGACGACTTTCAAATAAAATGGGTCTTCCTTCCTGCATTAAAATAGCACCAATTCCATTTCCTAAGGCATCACATTCCACAATAAATATTTTTGTGAAGTCTGGCGTAGCTAAGACCGGTGCTAGGCAAATTTCCTCTTTAAGATGTTCAAAGGCCATAGTTGCTTTAGGAGTCCATGAAAATGCATCTTTCTTCAATAATTTTGTTAGATTTGATGTTATTCTCCCATAATTCTTAACAAACTTGCGATAATACCCTGTTAACCCTAGAAATCCTCGCAACTTCTTTATGGTTGTGGGGACTTTCGATTCCTTAATGGATTTAATTTTTTTAGGGTCTACTTTAACACCCTCGTGAGATACAATATGACCCAGATATTCCACCTCTTATACTCCAAAGAAACATTTGTAGGTTTTTTCATATAGTTGTTTCTCCTGCAATAGTTTGAGCACCCTGTCAACATGTTCAACATGATCCTTCCAAGACCTGTTGTAGATTAGTGTATCATCAAAAAATACTAGCACAAATTTTCTAATGAATGGTTTCAAAATGGAATTCATCAATCCTTGAAATGTAGAAGGTGCATTGGTAAGGCCAAAAGGCATGACCAAAAATTCATAATGACCTTCATGAGTTTGAAATGTTGTTTTTGGAATATCTTCAGTCTTCATTCTAATTTGATGATATCCTGAACAAAGATCCAACTTGGTAAAATAAATTGCTCCATGTAATTCATCTAATAATTCATCAATCATAAGAATGGGAAATTTATTTTTAATGGTGAGCTTATTGAGCTCCCTATAATCCAAACACATTCACCATGATCCATCCTTCTTGTGTACCAATACTATAGGAGCAGAGAAAGAACTTTGAGTAGGTTGAATTATACCCGCCTCTAACATTTTTGCAATCATACGTTCAATTTCGCTCTTTTGGACGTAAGGATATCTACAAGGCCTGATGTTTGGAGGAACACTTCCTGGAACCAAATGAATAGCATGATCATGATCATGAATAGGTGGGAGCCCTTTGGGAGTTTCAAACACCTTGGAATGATTGTCCAAGACTTGTTGGAGATCTATAGAAATAGATGATTTTGATGTTGGAACTTCTAGTGAGAATAATTGTGCAATTACGCCTCGTTGTTATTTATTTAGAAGCTTTTTCATGACATTAGAGCTTATTATTCTTCCCAGTATCCCTGAAATACCTCGTAATTCGACTTCCTTTTTTTCTGAAAAAAAATTCAAGAAAAGTTCTTGAAAATTAAAAGCTACCGTCCCCAAAGATTGTAACCATTGTACTCCTAGTACAACATCAGCACCTCCGATAAGAATGGAAAGCATTGGACTAGTCAATACATATTCTCCCATGGTTAGCTTGATATTATGGCATTTTCTAGAGAAATTTATAGCTCCTCCATTTGCAACCATCACTTGAGATTCTGGTGCTGGGTATAGGAAACAATTTAATTCCTTGGCTACTTTACAATGAATAAAATTATGGGTGCTACCTGAATCAATCAACACTATTACCTTTTTCTTCTTGATATGTCCTTCTATCTTGAGAGTTTGACGAGTGGTAATTCCTGCCAGTGCATTACACAATATGGTCAGATTCATTTCTTCCTCTTCTAGGGCTGGTTCCTGGTGTATATCCTCTTCTTGTTCATTTTCTTCTTCCTCTTCACAATATATGTAAAACAATTTCTTCTCAGCACACTTATGACCTTTAGTGTATTTGCTATCACAACTGTAGAAAAGCCATTTTTCCCTTTTTTCTTCCAATTTTTGTGGTGTCAGCCTTGTAGGTTGTGGAAATATAGGTGTAGCAACACTTCCTTCTTTATAGAATTGAGTGGTAGGCTTCCTTGTCGCCATAATTTTACATTCAACTTTTCATGCCAACCTGAATGCCTCCAATGAATTGTGTTCCTGTTATAAATCATAATCGCATGAAGATCATAAGTATGTCACAGTAAACAACATCAAGCTTTCCAACCACTCAGATTTTGTGACTAGTCTTTCCTAACCCATGAGAGGGATCTCTCCAATGAGTGCAAAGATGGATTTGTCTTTGAAGTTTGGGGTAATAATATTAGGCTAGTTATGAATTCCAAGGGTTTTGCTTGTTTTTGGATGGTTGAGCATGATCACTGTTTGAGGTGGAAAGTCCTGAATGCAAAGATTTTCAATAGGTGAGAAGTTTCAAGAAATCAATGTAAGCTTCGGCCAAAAAGATAGATAATTGCAGGTTTTAGTCCATTGGGCTATAGAGTCATAATAGGGTTTAATTAGAACAGCAAGAGGCAAGAGTGGTCTATGGGGCAAGTCATCTATGTCTAAGGATCTGTTTGAAGATTGACTTATGGAATGAAATGATACAACAAGAAAGGAAATTAAACAGATGCAGAACAAAGAGTAGCCCAGGATCTGATAAGTACTTTTAAACTAGTCAGCCTTTGCCAAACACTTAAGAAAAACATAAAAGAAAACTAGGATCTAGTAAGTAATTTTAAACTAACTAGCCTTTGATACACTTTCAATAGAAAACATCTTAAAACAAAGGGAAACTTAAAGGCAACTGTTGGAGTAGAAACTAGTTGGCCGGGCTCACCACAAATCCTCTCTTAGCTCTGCTTTATTTGGTTACTTTCTAGACGAACAAAAAGGTAACACAGAATGGCCTAAGATCTGGTAAGTACATCTAAACTAGCCAGCTTTTAACACATTCCAAGGGAAATATTCAGATAGCCTTTGGAAATAAAACTATGACCAGGGCACACCATATCTTCCATAGTTCATCTCTATTTAAATAATACTGAACATAAAATTCAAGAATAATATTCATCTAAGGCAATAAGATGAGGGAATGCCAGCATTCCTATGATTTAAACTAAATTAAATCATTCCTAAATAACACAGATTGGAAGAAAACATATATATAAAGATTTTCAGTCAGAGAAGGTTACTGTTGTACAGTAGATCCTAACTCTATGCATGTTGTTCTTTATAAGAGGATATGAAACATAATGAAAATAGAAACAAAATAACAAGTTACAATTAGAGAAACATCACCGTCAACATAGACCAAGATCCCATAAATGAGCTTGTATTGATGCTCCAAACCAGTTACAGCTTTAAGTCCAATGCTTTAGTTTAGCTGTCATCTACTCATCTCAGCCTAACTAATCTATTACAAGCAGAGCTCCAAGGGCCAATGAACACTATGTACAATCAGAAGTTTAAGCTCCAATGTATTTCAAAGTTCTACAACCAACAATTTCTCATCTTCTACAGAAGTATTTATAGAAGGATGAGGAGGTTAGATCTGATAAAAGATCTCTTTAAGGCAATTAATATAGATTTGAGACTTCTTGGCCTTTTGAGGGGCTCGATGAAGAAGTTTACAGGTGGTTCACTATATTAATTGTTTTACAATTAATATGAAAGCTCGGTGGGAGATTTATTTGACTTTAAGGCTCAATGTAATGTTTGGAGTAACTCTGCAGATATTTCTGCATTTAGTTCTTTGCAGAAGTAACTCCCTAGCTGCGCTGAGGCAAAATATATGATTCTGCAATGAGTTCAGCCTCTGTTTGAATGCTTTGAGGCAGCAGGTGGCTCTGTGGGAATCAATTCGCCTCAAATGTAACAGTGGAGGCCTTTCTGCCTGTTAAACACTCATGATGTTTCCTTTAATTGTGTTTTAATCTAGGGAATTAGGCTTTTAATAATCATTCTTAGTCGTAATTCCATAAATCTCTATTTAATATTCTACTCTGCTGCACTCTGTTCTTCAAACTTATACTCTTTTAAATCGTTTTTTAAACACATTTTCTTGTCGATGTGCAGGGCCGCGCAGGGCTCTTTATGGTATCGGCTCCCATGGAGCGTTGAATAAACATGGAGAGGAGCCCTTTTGGTCGCTTTCCTTTTGATAACCAAAGGCCGAAAGATCGGGGCCTTTGGCTTTCTTTTTCTTTGTAATATGGACAAAACCTTCGGAACCTGTAAAATAAAAAAAATGTTATGAAATCCTACGAAAATAGGTTAAACTGCGTTGGAGGCATCGGGGAGAAGCATGGACGTTGGATGAAAGCATCCAACAGTGGAGATCTACATAGAAAGGAGAAAAGGAGAGCGGGAGAAAAATAAAGGAGAGTGATTTTGGACCATCTGATCCAGACACATGGACGGTCCGAATTCAATCGGCAGATCGCAATCAGGGGATCGCAATCGGGGGAACAAATGAATGCATGCGATGGAGATTTGCGATGCGAGTTAGCGTGGACCGTTGATTTGAGGATCAGATCAATGGCGGAAAGTGGATCGGGGAATGGCTGATCGGCGGGAGCAACAAATGGATGCGATGCAATGAAAAAAATCTGATGCGATGGAGAATTTTCGATGCGATGGAAAGCTATGATGCGATGGAGCACTGGCCGCTTGATCGGCTTTCGATCAACGGTGGGGATTTTTTTAGAGCAAATCAGTGGAGAAAACCTTTATAATATAAAAACTTAAACATTTCTGGAATAAAACAAAGGTTTAATGCAGCGGGGGTGGAAAATATATATAAGATGGACAGGCGCCCGACTGTGGGACCTTTGGATTTTATGAAACGTGATATGGCCGGGGCGTATTAAAATAAGGGCCAATCGCAATTGGGCCATCGGGCCTGGTCTTTTTAATCTAACCATTCTCAAAACTTGCGATGCGATTTCAGCGCTTGGGACTTCAACACTCGGTCCCGGGCATAAGTCATATGAAACAGTGGTGGGGGGGGATTATAATACATAAGACCCAATCGCATCGGAATTTTGATGCGGGTCTTTTTAATCTACCCATTTGATTTCTCCGATTTCAATTACAGGATCGGTATTTCAATCTACCCATTAAAATATTTCAACACGTGACTTGGGTTTTTAAGTTTAAACTTTGGAAAAGTGGGTTTCATGACTTTACAAAGGAAAAAAGAACGATTGGGAACGAAAATTTTTACAATGTTTTAAGCGTCGAGACGGGCCCACGTTTTAATATAAAAATGACAATGTGATCGGGGTTTTAAACACAAAAAGGCTAATCACATTGGAACTTTTGGATGATGGTAAAAGACTTGCGCACTTTGGATTTGTGCTATGCGATATGCACCAGGAGGGGCTTAGCACCTGGTTTCCGAGTGTAGGCATGTGGGGGAAGTGGTTAGGACTTAGCCCAAGGGGCTTAAGTCCATAGGAATAAAACTTTGTTTTTTATGAAATTTTCAGAGTCTTCAATGGATTTTAGAGGTTTCGATAAAGCTAAAGAATGAGTCTTTAACCTGTAAGAGTGATTTTCATGAGGGGAAGAAAAGAAATCATGAAACCAAAGGGGATTTTATGGAGGGAAATGGGAGAAAATGAAGGTTTGAGAAGGGGGAAAATGATGGTTTTTCAGCAGTTACTTCTTATGAAATCAGCGTAATTTCTGAGTATAAAATGGGAACAGAGATGAATATTTTGGATAGAGGCATGAGGCCTTCAAAAGTCTTCAAGAGCCAACAATTTTTAGCAATGAAATTTGTTCCTTGAAGGCTCAAAAATTCTTAACCACCTTTCTCCATAACAAATATCACAGGTGGCTAACAGTGGCTCCACTTGGGGATGATGCCGTCTTGAAGGCATCAAGAACTTCAGACTTGCATTCTCTGGGAGGCTGACCTGTGCCACATCCATTATTTTCTCTGGGAGGCTGACTTGTGCCTGATCCATTGGGATGTCCTTCCTTTGATGGGATGATCTTCTCTAAAAACATATTAGCAGCTAAAAAAAAATGGATTTTTCATCTACAAGCTTTCTACCTACCCAATCCTACTGATCTAGCATTTTTTCTTCATTAGAGTGCACTTGGATTGGCAAACTCTTTTCACAACATTTTATTCTTTTGAAATCAAGAAATCTAATCTATTTATACTCCTTATTTCTCCATGGACTTAGATTAAACAGTTGAGCCCCTATGATTCTCTACCTATTCTATCAATATGTTAGGATTAAACAGTCTACCAGATTTTTCATTCTCTAATTTCTACAACAGAAAATTAAAAATAACCAAGCCAAGATTAAGCTATTTGACTTGCTGTGATCTATGGCATAAAAAAAGCTGCACATAGATTATTATTTGCAGAAAAGTAAATCAAAATGATGAAGGATTAAGATCTGAAAATTCAAAGCACTTCCTTAATCTTTTTACATCTCTGTTTTGACTCTTATGTGAGCTGTTTCTTCCTTGCTCTCTGGTTCAGATTTTGAGCTAATTAGAACCAGATTTTATTCTTTTTGACTCAGAAACAAAAAATAGATTTGAGTCATCTCTCTTTTGGAAACTTAGGTTCATATTTTGAACATGTTTGAATCTTTAATTTCTATCCTAAACTATCTACTGATAAGCCAAGATTTAACAGTTTGGCAAATCGAATTCACTATCCTATCAGCAGAAAATTCGAAACTAATTAGTCAAGGTTAGGTTGTTTGACTAACTAGAAGTGTGGTTTTCAGGAGTAGAATTTAAGCTTGCACACTTTTAGATTTGTTTCTCTTTTTTGGTATGGGGCTATACCTTTCTTGTTTTTCACAATCTGCCCTCTTTTCTTTCTTTACTTTGTTTTCGCATTTTTGAATCTTTGATTTTTCTTCAAAGCAGAAAACAAAAACTAACTACATGCTCAGAACTGAGATTTATTGAAATTCCTATCTAACCTATTCTAAAGATGGAGTATTTACATTTATCATATGATACAAAAATGGCAATGCAACCAGTTGAGTAATGTCAAGAAGAAGTAGAAACTCTGGTTGCTTGTCAGAGGTACCCATAGAACATATTGAAGATTAACCTTCAATATCAAGGCTATCACAGAAGGTGAAAAATTTTCATGTCTCTGGATCTTGCAAAGGGTCACTGTTTGATAATTTGAGCCAGTTGGGATTTCCACACACTCTTCCATAGGATCAACAAATAAAAGATGAAGATTCTCTTCATTTTGGTCCTCCACAATTGGTAGATTATCTACTTCCAAGACATTTGATTTGAAGAGCATATCTTCAGAAAGTTTTTTGGAAGCATCATCATCCTTAACCTGCATAATAGCAAACAATGAAATATCTTCTTTCTCTAAATTTATGTTTGCTTTTGATATAAATTCAGGTTCTTTAAATGGCAGATTGATATCAATGATAGGAGAAGTTTCTTCTTGAAAAGAGGGTATATCCACAGTAGGATAACCTTCTATCTGTTTCTCTCCCTTTTCCTCATCATCATCTGAAGTACAGGACTCCTCATATTTGGCAGTTTTGTCCTCTTGTAGCCCTGGTATGCTTTGATTCAGTGGGCTGAACTCTGTGAAGAGGTTATTATATTCTTGAGTGGGGGTGTATTCAATGGTTTCCTCTTGCTCAAAAATTTCTTCATTATTCTTCTCTTCACCTTTTGAGTTGAAAGGATGTTGATTCTCAATAAAGTGAAATATTTTTATGATGGATTGAAAAGTATGATTGCGGCTTTCAAGCTGATGATGGTGAAAATCATAACACCAATCAAAAACTGGTTGCCCTGCATGATTAGTTTCTTCTTGGAAATCATCATCATCATAAAACTGATTGAAGTTTGAAAATTTATCAGAATAAACATTTTCATCAGTCAAACATATTGGGATATCAGTAGGTCCTTCTTCATTCTAATCCACAAAAGAACCTTCTAAATCTGTACAAAAAATCTCTCTATGTAAATGGGCAAGAGTGTTTGTTTTGCAAAAAGTTTCAGAGACTGACTGTTTATAAATAATTTGATCTATTTCCTTCTCTGTCAAAGGGGAAGATGTTTCCATGTCCCTTTGAACAGAAGTACAATAGTTCTCTGTCTCTTGTGAAGAATTATTTTGAGGATGTATGTCTTCTTGAGCCTCAGCTATAAGGGATGATGAATCAATATCTGAGTTCCCAGGGATATCTTGAGGGATGTTATTTATTTCTTGGGTCATCTCTTCCTCAACTGATTCAACTATGTTCTTAAATTTTTTCAATAGGAGATTAAACTCATGAATGGCTGTTAAAATATCTTCAGGATGCATCTCTTCCAAAGCTTCCTCATTATATATAATGTGTTGGGTGATGTTTTGCGATGGATCATAATATATTGCACCCAATGATAATGATGTAGTGTTTTCTTTATATTTCTCATAGAACACATATTCAAGGTCTCTTAAAGAAAACAAACTACTAGATCTTAAGCATTCATACCAATCCATAGCTTTTCCTTCTAATGTTAACATGAAAATTTTCATTAGGCAGTATTCATGCCATTCAACTTCCAACCTCCATACATGTATATGAAATTTGATGAGAGGTAACAAAGGGTCATCAAACTTTTCACCTTGAAAAACAAGCAGGTTGTCATCCCAATTCACCTGGGGCAACTTATGTGGAAACCTAGGGATATGATCTCTACTCATTGGGGCATATCTTCATTGTATCCTTGGAATCATGTTTGTAAAAAAAAAAAAGAGGTCACTGTGTCTGGTCAATCAGTTCAGGGTCTTCTACCATTGGAGTCATTTGGTATTTCAGGAGTTTCAGAGTGTGGAGTCACCAGGTGGAAGATTTTTAGCTCCTAAGGAGGTAAAATGTTTTAATGGTTCCACCACCATGTGTTTCTTGTAGAGCTGCATGCTTTTCAGGAACTGAATTAGCTCTCAAGGGTGATCTGAAAAAAATTGATAATTTTATCTTAGGAGACTTCCTAAGGATACCTTCTGGGTTATCAACTAATTCAGGTGGATCAGGGTCAGGATAGGCTCTAGTATGAATCTTTCTAGGAGCCACTATGCTGTGTTTTTAGACCCAAATAAACAAGACAAGTTCAACCAGGTATGACAATATTTGAGAGGTTAACTAGTCTATTTACACAAATTTTAATCCTACAGTCCTCTAACTGAGTTTGAATGATATTAAAATGATAAGGGTTCTTCCCAGTGGAGTCTTAAAGTCTGCTCAGGATTGTGGAGTCGCCAAGTGGAAGTTTTTAGCTCCTTTCAAAGGTAAAAGGTTTTATGGTCCACCACCATGTTTATTGAATACCAATCTAACCAGAGATTCTGGGTCTTTTGAGTGCCTAAGGGTGTGTAAGATAAAATGCACTTAAGTCCCCAGCGGAGTCACCAGAAATGTTAGGAATCTGTAATAAGCAATATTGGCAAAGTCTGATCACAAAACCAACATTGTTTCAACTAACTTTGGGATTCTAGGATCTTTCCCTCTTGAATCCAGAGAGGGATCTCTCCAATGAGTGCAAAGATGTATTTGTCTTTGAAGTTTGGGGTAATAATATTAGGCTAGTTATGAAGGCCAAGGGTTTTGTTTGTTTTTGGATGGTTGAGCATGATTACTGTTTGAGGTGGAAAGTCCTGATTGCAAAGAGTTTCAATAGGTGAGAAGTTGCAAGAAATCAGAGTAAGCTTTGGCCAAAAAGATAGATAATTGCAGGTTTTAGTCCACTGGGCTATGGATTCATAATAGGGTTTAATTGGAACAACAAGAGGCAAGAGTGGTCTATGGGGCAAGTCATCTATGTCTAAGGATCTCTTTGAAGATTTATTTATGGAATGAATTGATACAAAAAGAAAGGAAATTAAACAGATGCAGAAAAAGGAGTAGCCCAGGATCTGATAAGTACTTTTAAACTAGTCAGCCTTTGCTAAACACTTAAGAAAAACATAAAAGAAAACTAGGATCTCGTAAGTACTTTTAAAATAACCAGCCTTTGATACACTTTCAATAGAAAACATCTTAAAACAAAGGGAAACTTAAAGGCAACTGTTGGAGTAGAAACTAGTGGGTCGGGCTCACCACAAATCCTCTCCTAACTCTGCTTTATTTGGTTACTTTCAAGACCAACAAAAAGGTAACACAAAATGGCCTAAGATCTGGTAAGTACTTCTAAACTAGCCAGCTTTTAACACATTCCAAGGGAAATATTCAGACAGCCTTTGGAAATAAAACTAGGACCAGGGCACACCATATCTTCCATAGTTCATCTCTATTTAACTAATATTGAACATAACATTCAAGAATAATATTCAGCTAAGGCAATAAGTCAAGGGAACGCCAGCATTCGTATGCTTTAAACTGAATTAAATCATTCCTAAATAACACAGATTGGAAGAAAACATATATATAAAGATTTTCAGTCAGAGAAGGTTACTGTTGTACAGTAGATCCTAACTCTATGCATGTTGTTCTTTATAAGAGAATATGAAACACAATGAAAATAGAAACAAAATAACAAGTTACAATTAGAGAAACATCACCGTCAACATAGACCAGGATCCCATAAATCAACTTGTATTGATGCTCCAAATCAGTTACAGCTTTAAGTCCAATGCTTTAGTTTAGTAGTCATCTACTCATCTCAGCCTAACTAATCTATTACAAGCAGAGCTCCAAGGGTCAGTGAACTCTATGTACAATCAGAAGTTTAAGCTCCAATGTATTTCAAAGTTCTGCAACCAACAGTTTCTCATCTTCTACAGAAGTATTTATAGAAGGATGAGGAGGTTAGATCTAATAAAAGATCTCTTTAAGGAAATTAATACAGATTCGAGACTTCTTGGCCTTTTGAGGGGCTCGATGAAGAAGTTTACAGGTGGTTCTCTGTATTAACTATTTTACAATTAATATCAAAGCTCCGTGGGAGATTTATTTGACTTTGAGGCTCAGTGTAATGTTTGGAGTAACTCTGCAGATATTTTTTCATTTAGTTCTTTGCAGAAGTAACCCCCTGGCTGCGCTAAGGCAAAACATCTGATTCTGCAATGAGTTCAACCTCTGTTTGAATTCTTTGAGGTAACAGGTTGCTCTGTCGTAGCTAAGGAATCAATTCGCCTCAAATGTGACAGTGGAGGCCTTTCTGCCTGTTAAACACTCATGATGTTTCCTTTAATTCTGTTTTAATCTAGGGAATTAGGCTTTTGATAATCATTCTTATTCGTAATTCCCAAAATCTATCTTTAATCTTCTACTCTGCTGCACTCTGTTCTTCAAACTTATACTCTTTTAAATCATTTTTTAAACACAGTGTCTTGTCGATGTGCAGGGCCACACAGGTCTCTTTATGGTATCGGCTCCCATGGAGCATTGAATAAACATGGAGAGGAGCCCTTTTGGTCTCTTTCCTTTTGATAACCAAAGGCTAGAAGATCGGGGCCTTTGGCTTTCTTTTTCTTTGTAATATGGACAAAAACTTCGAAACCTATAAAAAAAACAAAATGTTATGAAATCCTGTGAAAATAGGTTAAACTGCGTTGGAGGCATCGGGGAGAAGCGTGGCCGTTGGATGAAATCATCCAACAGTGGAGATCTGCGCAGAAAGGAAAAAAGGAGAGTGGGATAAGAATAAAGGAAAGTGATTTTGGACCATCCGATCCAGACACGTGGACGGTCCGGATTCAATCGGAAGACCGCAATCAGGGGAACAAATGAATGCATGCGATGGAGATTTGCGATGCGAGTTAGCATGGACCGTTGATCTGAGGATCAGATCAACGATGGAAAGCGTATCAGGGAATGGCTGATCGGCGGGAGTAACAAATGGATGCGATGCAATGAAAAAAATCCGATGCGATGGAGAAGTTGCGATGTGATGGAAAGCTCCGATGCGATGGAGCGTTGGCCACTTGATCGGCTTTCGAGCAACGGCGGGGATTTTTTTAGAGCAGATCGGTGGAGAAAACATTTATAATATAAAAACTCAAACAATTTTGGAATGAAACAAAGGTTTAATGAAGCGGGGGTGGAAAATATATATAAGACAGACAGGCGTCCGACTGAGGGGCCTTTATATTTTATCAAACGTGATATGGCCGGGGCGTATTAAAACAAGGGCCAATTGCAATCGGGCCATCGGGCCTGGTATTTTTAATCTACCCATTCTGAAAACTTGCGATGCAATTTCAATGCTTGGGACTTCAACACTCAGTCTTGGGCATAAGTCATATGAAACTATTAGGTCCCTATATCACTAGTATAGTCCCTTATTATTGTTAGTGTAAACCCCTTATTGTTATTATTGTACCCTTGTTACCCCCATTTTGTTATTATTGTGCCCTTAAATTATTATTGTTAGGTTGGCTAGGATTACATTATGGCCCCATGGACTCCTATATATAGAAAGGAGGTTTTTTGAATTGTATCATCCAGGAATTGTTCATTCATGTAATTTATTGGAGGTTTCCCACTCGAAGTGGCTTATTTCTAAGGCGTTTATAACTCTTTTCTTCTCTTTTTGGAGTTGGTTTCCCAACATTTGGTATCAGAGGTTTGGATTCTAGGGTTTCACTGCTCCAAACAGGTCATCATGGAATTTTTTCTATAAATTTTTTTCTACAAAGTTTCAGAAGATGAAATTTTTAGGGTGTGAAGACGAAATCATGAGGAAGATTGTCTAAAAATTTCAGATCTTGGTTCGCAATATTTTCGGAGATATGATCTATGGAAGTTAGGTATTTTTTCAGGCTCCTAAACAAGTCATCGTGGCCTTTGTGCTATAATTGTTTTTATACTGAGGTTCAGAATCTGAAATTTTTATGGTGCAAAGCTGAAATCCTAAGGGAACTCGTCAAAAAATTTCAAATCTTGGTTCACAATATTTTTGGAGATATGATCTGTGGAAGGTAGTGCTTTTTCAGGCTCCCGAATTTCATCTCAAAAAGGTGATCGTGGGACAATTTAAATAACTCTCTCTTTGAAAATATGATTGGAGTGCCGTAAAAAGTGGTCATAAGTACACGGAATGTAGTTTCTTGGCTATTAATTTTAGAGGCGAAGGACAAAACAGTGACACATGGCAAGTCGTACAAATTCGCTATACTAAACCAGTCCATAATTAGGTCATTGTGGGAGATTGGACATAAGTTTGTCCTGGAGAATCCAAATCAAGTCAGACCTATGGCATTCAAAAGAGAATTCAGAGGGCTACTTCAGTGCTAAATTTAAGATATTTAAGAACATAAATCACAGAGATAATAAAATTTCAATATCGAGCTCCTCAAAAGAAAGTAAAAGGTGTGTATTTGTTTTCCGAATTGCATAAGTCTTGTTTGAAGAATCAAGTTGAATTGATTAAAAAGGCATATTGAAGAATAGATATCAGTATTTGATTATAAAATGGCCCGTAAAAAGAATTCAATACCCATTAAGCCTTTGGAAAGCTATACTATAACTCATGAAGACGAAGAATGGAAACATGACATATCAGAATTACAAGAGCAAGTGCAACAAATTTCGCTCTCGCAAAGAGCAACAAAAAATGACATGGAAGTTATGAAGAAAGGTATGGAATCTAATATTGATGGCATGGAGGCTGGCATGGAATCTAAGATGGATGACATGGAAGCTAAGATCGATGAGAAAATGGAAAACATGAAGAATTCTCTAAAAGCAGACATGGAAGGTTTGACAAAGTTGATACAAGAAAGGTTTCCTAATGGTGAAAAGATAGTAGAATAACCTCATGATGACAACAAAATAAATGTTAATCGTGATTTCATAAACTCTAACGTTGGCGGGAAGAACCACCATATTCCAAAGATGGATATGAGGAAGTTTGATGGAAAGGATCCTGTAACATGGATACTACAGATGGAGCAATATTTTGATCTCCATAACGTGCAAAACACACAAAAGTTACGCATTGCAACTTTACACTTAGAACAAAATACATTTGTATGGTATTGATGGCTTTGCTCCCGTAAATTTTTTTTCACTTGGTCAATTTTTACGGATGAAATGATAGCACATTATGAGGATACAAATAGCAACACCTTCTTTAGCCAATTGATAAATCTCAAACAAAAGGGTTTAGTGGGGCAGCACATTGAGGACTTCCAAAAATTGAATATAAGGGTAACTGATATTCAAGACGAACACATGATTGATCTCTTTATAGGCACTCTAAAGGATAACATCCAACATGAAGTTCGTGTTTTGGAACCTGATTTATTGGAGAAGGCATTCAGGTTGGAAAGAAAAATTGAATGTAAAATTATGGCGACAAGGAAGCCTACCACTCAATTCTATAAAGAAGGAAGTGTTGCTACGCCTATATTTCCACAACCTACAAGGTTGAAACCACAAAAATTGGATGAAAAAAGATCAAAAGGGCTTTGCTACAGTTGTGATAGCAAATACACTAAAGGTCATAAGTGTGCTGAAAAGAAATTATTGTACATAGATTGTGAAGAAGAAGAAGAAAATGAACAAGAAGAGGATATACACCAAGAACCAGCCCTAGAAGAGGAAGAAATGAATCTGACCATATCATATAATGCACTGGCAGGAATTACCACTCCTCAAACTCTCAAGATAGTAGGACAGATCAAGAAGAAAAAGGTAATAGTGTTGATTGATTCAGGTAGCACCCATAATTCTATTCATTGTAAGGTAGCCAAGGAATTAAAATTTTTCCTATACCCAGCACCAGAATGCCAAGTGATGGTTGCAAATGGAGGAACTATAAATTTCTCTGGGAAATGGCATAATATCAAGCTAACCATGGGGGAATATGTATTGACTAGTCCAATGCTTTCCATTCCTATGGGACGTGCTGATGTTGTACTAGGAGTACAATGGTTACAATCTTTGGGGACGGTAGCTTTTAATTTTCAATAACTTTTCTTGAAATTTTTTTCAGAAGGAAAGGAAGTTGAATTACGAGGTATTGCAGGGAAGCCGGGAAGGATAATAAGATCTAATGTCATGACAACTCTTCTAAAGAAAGAGCAACGAGGCGTAATTGCACAATTATGGTCACTAGAAGTTCCAACATCAAAATCATCTATTCCTGTAGATCTTCAACAAGTATTGGACAATCATTCCAAGGTGTTTGAAACTCCCAAAGGACTCCCACCTATTTGTGATCATGATCATGATATTCATTTGATTCCAGGAAGTGGTCCTCCAAACATCAGGCCTTATAGATATCCTTACGTCCAAAAGAGCGAAATTGAACGTATGAGTGCAGAAATGTTAGAGGCAGGTATAATTCAACCTAGTCAAAGTTCTTTCTCTGCTCCTGTAGTATTGGTACACAAGAAGGATGGATCATGGCGAATGTGTCCGGATTATAGGGAGCTCAATAAGCTCACCATTAAAGATAAATTTCCCATTCCTGTGATCGATGAATTATTGGATGAATTACATGGAGCAATTTATTTTACCAAGTTGGATCTTCATTCAGGATATCATCAAATTAGAATGAAGACCGAAGATATTCCAAAAACAGCATTTCGAACTCATGAAGGTCATTATGAATTTTTGGTCATGCCTTTTGGCCTTACCAATGCACCTTCTACATTTCAAGGGTTGATGAATTCCATTTTCAAACCCTTCCTTAGAAAATTTGTGCTAGTATTTTTTGATGATATACTAATCTACAATAGGTCTTGGAAGGTTCATGTTGAACATGTTGACAGGGTGCTCAAACTATTTCAGGAGAAACAATTATATGCAAAAACATCCAAATGTTTCTTTGGAGTATAAGAGGTGGAATATCTAGTTCATATTGTATCTCATGAGGGTGTTAAAGTAGACCCTAACAAAATTAAAGCCATTAAGGAATGGAAAGTCCCTACAACCATAAAGCAGTTGCGAGGATTTCTTGGGTTAACAGGGTATTATCACAAGTTTGTTAATAATTATGGGAGAATAGCAGCACCTCTAACAACGTTATTGAAGAAAGATGCATTTTCATGGACTCCTGAAGCAACTAAGGCCTTTGAACATCTTAAAGAGGCAATGTTCCTAGCGCCTGTATTAGCTATGCCAGACTTCACAAAAACCTTTATTGTGGAATTTGATGCCTCATGAAATGGAATTGGTGTTGTTTTAATGCAGGAAGGAAGACCCATTGCTTTTGAAAGTCGTCCAATCAAAGGAAAGTATTTACAGAAACCTATTTATGAGAAGGAAATGTTAGCAATACTGCATGCACTAAACAAATGGCAAACTTACCTAATGGGAAGACACTTCAAGGTAAAAAATGATGAGATAGTCTTAAACACTTTTTGGAACAAAGACTATCTTCAGAAGAGCAGTAAAAATGGGTCACAAAGATGTTGGGTTATGACTTTGAAATAATCTACAAAAAAGGAAATCTTAATGTTGTTGTAGATGCACTATCAAGAAAGAATGAAGAGGTGGAAGCATTGCTTTGTGTGATTTCTATTATCCAACCAGATTGGATAACTGAATCAAGAGATGAATGGAAGAAGGAAAAAGATGTATGGACACTCATTCAAAAGTTGCAGCAGATCCTAGTACATCTGATACATTTAGTTGGAAAAATGATTCCTTATGGTACAAAGATCGCTTATATCTTTGTAATAATTCCCAACTAAAACAAAAGATTATTCTGGAATTGAACACTTCTCCTTTAGGAGGACACTTGAGATTTTTAAAAACTTACTACAGGGTGAAGAAAGAATTTTTCTGGGATGGCCTTAAATATGATATTCAAAATTTTGTGACGGAATGTTTGGTTTTCCAGCAGAATAAAGTTGAGACAATTAAGATCCCGAGACTTCTACAACCTTTATCCATTCCAAGTCAATGTTGGGGGGAGATTTCAATGGATTTTATCACAGGTTTACCTAAGTCCAAAGGAAAGAATGTGATCATGGTGGTAGTTGATATACTTACCAAGTATGCACACTTTTGTGCATTATCTCATCCATTTAAAGCAAGCACAGTTGCTACTACATTTATGGACATAATTCAAAAGCTACATGGAAGCCCAAGGGTTATTGTGAGTGACAGAGATCCCATTTTTACTGGAAATTTTTGGACGGAGTTATTTCCTTGTTTGGGTACTCAATTAGCTCATAGCTCATCTTATCATCCTCAATCTGATGGTCAAACTGAGATAGTAAATAAATTTTTGGAGGGATATCTTCGTTTTTTTGTATCTGATAAACAAACACAATGGGTCAAGTGGTTACCTCTCGCTGAATGGTGGTATAACACTTCCTTCCATACTACAGCAAAAATGACCCCATTTATGGCACTTTATGGATATCATCCACCATCCATCAAATCATATTTAAGAGAAAATTCGAAGATTCAAGTAGTGGAATATCACATCGAGCATCAGCAAGAAGTTCTCCAACTCTTAAAGGATAACCTGACTTTGGCACAAAATCGAATGAAACAACAGGCAGATCAACATCGCAGAGAGAGAATTTTTTATGTAGGAGATTGGGTATTTTTACGGCTACAACCATACAAAAAAATGTCCCTCAAGCATGCTAAGAATGATAATAAATTATCACCAAAGTACTATGGTCCTTACAAGGTGTTGCAAAAGATTGGTACTATGGCATACAAATTGGAGCTTCCTGCTTCTTTGCGAGTACATCCAGTTTTCCATGTTTCATGCTTAAAGAAGGTTATAGGTGAAAATCTTCCAGTTCAAACAATATTTCTAGAACTTGATGAGGAAGGAAAAATCATATTGGAACATGAAGCAATCATGGAAACAAGAACTCGACAGCTACGGAATCGATCAATTTCAGAGTATCTCATCAAGTGGAAGAACTTACCCACTGAAGATTCTACATGGGAGGATGAGAATTTTATACAGAGGCACCCAGAGCTACTCAAGCGTTGGGTACAACACTTTCTTGAAGGAGAGGGGCATGTTAGGTCCCTATATCACTAGTATAGTCCGTTATTATTGTTAGTGTAAACCCCTTATTGTTATTATTGTACCCTTGTAACCCCCATTTTGTTATTATTGTGCCCGTAAATTATTATTGTTAGGTCCGCTAGGATTACATTGTTGCCCACTATGATTAAATTATGGCCCCATGGACTCCTATATATAGAAAGGAGGTTTTGTGAATTGTATCATCCAAGAATTGTTCATTCATGTAATGTATTGGAGGTTGCCCCCTCGAAGTGGCTTATTTCTAAGGCATTGATATCTCTTTTCTTCTCTTTTTGGAGCTGGTTTCCCAACAAAAATAGTGGTGGGGTGGAATTATAATACATAAGACCCAATCGCATCGGAAGTTTGATGCAGGTATTTTTAATCTACCCATTTGATTTATCTGATTGCGATTGCGCGATCGGTCTTTCAATATACCCATTAAAATATTTCAACACGTGACTCAGGTTTTTAAGTTTAAACTTTGGAAAAGTGGGTTTCATGATTTTACAAAGAAAAAAAGAACGATCGGGAATGAAAAATTTTACAAGGTTTTAAGCGTCGAGACGGGCCCACGTTTTAATATAAAAATGACAATGCGATCGGGGTTTTAAACACAAAAAGGCTAATCGCATCGGAACTTTTGGATGATGGCAAAATACTTGTGCACTTTGGATTTGTGCGATACGATAAGCACCGGGAGGGGCTTAGCACCTGGTTTCTGGGTGTAGGCATGTGGGGGAAGTGGTTAGGACTTAGCCCAAGGGGCTTAAGTCCATAGGAATAAACAAAAAAAAATTTATGAAATTTTTAGAGTTTTCAAATGATTTTAGAGGTTTCGGTAAAGCTAAAGAATGATTCTTTAACCTGTAAGTGTGATTTTCATGAGGGGAAGAAAAGAAATCATGAAACCAAAGGGGATTTTATGGAGGGAAAGGAGAGAAAATGAAGGTTTGAGAAGGGGGGAAATGATGGTTTTTCAGCAGTTACTTCTTATGAAATCAGCAGAATTTCTGAGTATAAAATGGGAACAGAGATGAAGATTTTGGACAGAGGCATGAGGCCTTCAAAACTCTTCGAGAGCCAACAATTTTTAGCAATGAAATTTGTTCCTAGAAGGCTCAAAAATTCTTAGCCACCTTTTTCCATTACAAATATCACAGGTGGCTAACAGGTTCCAAAACGTGAACTTCATGTTGGATGTTATCCTTTAAAGTGCCTATGAAGAGATCAATCCTGTGTTCCTATAGAATATCAGTTACACTTATATTCAATTTTTGGAATTCCTAAATGTGTTGCCCCACTAAACCCTTTTGTTTGATATTTATGAATTGGATAAAGAAGGTGTTGCTCTTTGTATCCTCATAATGTGCTATCATTTCCTCCATAAAAATTGACCAAGTGACAATTTTTTTACGGGAGCAAAGCCATCGATACCATACAAATGTATTTTTTTCTAAATGTAAAGGTTCAATGCGTACCTTTTGTGTGTTTTTCACGTTATGGAGATCAAAATATTGCTCCATCTGTAGTATCCATGTTACAGGATCCTTTCCATCAAACTTCCTCATATCCATTTTTGGAATATGGTGGTTCTTCCCGCCAACATTAGAGTTTATGAAATCACGATTAACATTTATTTTATTCTCATCATGAGGTTCTTCTACTATACTTTCACCATTAGGAAAATTTTCTTGTATCAACTTTGTCAAACCTTCCATGTCTGATTTTAGATCATTCTTCATGTTTTCCATGTTGTCTTTCATGTCATCCATGCCAGCTTCCATGCCAGCTTCCATGCCATCCATATTAGCTTCCATGCCTTTCTTCAAACCGTCCATCTTCGCTTCCACGCCTTTCTTCAAAACTTCCATTTCATTTTTTGTTTCTCTTTGCGAGAGCGAAATTTGGTGCACTTGCTCTTGTAATTTTGATAGATCATGTTGCAATTATTCATCTTCATGAGTCATCGTAGAGCCTTCTGAAGGCTTAATGGGTGTTGAATTATTTTTACGGGGCATCTTTTAGAACCCAATACTGATATCTATTCTACAATATTTTCTTGGAATAAATTCAAATTGATTCTTCAAACAAGACTTATGCAATTCAGAAAAAAATACACACCTTTTTCTTGATTTTGAGGAGCTTGATATTGAAATTGGATTATCTCTATGATTTTAGCACTTCAATTATTGAATTTCGGCACCAACGTAGCCCTATGAATTCCTTTTCGAATGCCACGGGTCTGACCTGATTTGGATTCTCCTAGACAAAGTTGTGTCCAATCTCCCACAATGATCTAATTATGGACTAGTTCAGTAGAGCGAAATTGTACGACCTGCCACATGTCACTGTTTCAGCGTTCGGCTCTAAAATTGATAGCCAAGAAACTATAGTCTATGTAATTGTGACCAATTTTTATGACACTCCAATTTGATGATCAGAGAGAGAGTTATGAATATTTTCCCATGATCACCTCTTTTAGATGAAATTCAGGAGCCTGAAAAAGCACTGCCTTCCACAGATCATATCTCTGAAAATATTGTGAACCAAGCTCTGAAATTTTTTGACAAGTTTCCCCAGGATTTCAGCTTCACACCTTAAAAATGTCAAATTCTGAACCTTTGTAGAAAAAAATTTATGGCGAAAATTCCACGATGACCTATTTAGAGCAGAGTAACCCTAGAATCCAAAGCTCTGATACCAAATGTTGTGTAACCAGCTCCAAAAATAGAAGAAAAGAGATATCAATACCTTAGAAATAAGCCACTTCGAGAGGGAAACCTCCAATACATTACATAAATGAACAATTCTTTGATGATACAATTTACAAAACTTCCTTTCTATATATAGGATTCCATGGGGCCATAATGTAATCCTAGTGGGCCACAATGTAATCCTAGTCGACCTAAGAATAATAATTTAAGGGCACAATAATAAAAAAATGGGGGTTACAAGGGTATAATAATAACAATAAGGGGGTTACACTAACAACAATAAGGGACTATACTAGTAATATAGGGACCTAACATTAACCTTAACCATAACCTTATCTTTACCCTTAACCTTAACCTTAACCTAACCTTAAACCTTGACCAAACCCTTACCCTTAAACTTAACTTAACCTTAACCTTAACCTTAACCTTCCCATAACCATAACCATAACCTTAACCTTAACCTAACTTTACCCTAACCTTGACCAAACCCTTAACCTTAACCTTAACCTTAACCTTACCCCCTTAACCTAACCCTAAGCTTGACCAAACCTTGAACCTTAACCTTAACCTTAACCAAACCTTAACCTTGACTTTAACTTTACCCTAACCTTAACCTTGAACTTAACTATAACATAACCTTAACCTTGACCTTAACTATAACCTAACCCTAACCTTACCAAACCCTTAACCTTAACCTTAACCTAACCCTAACCTTCACCAAACCCTTATCTTTAACCTTGACCAAACTCTTACCCTTAAACTTAACTTAACCTTAACCTTAACCTTAACCTTCCCATAACCATAACCTTAACCTTAACCTTAACCTAACTTTACCCTAACCTTGACCAAACCCTTAACCTTAACCTTAACCTTAACCTCACCCCCTTAACCTAACCCTAAGCTTGACCAAACCCTGAACCTTAACCTTAACCTTAACCAAACCTTAACCTTGACTTTAACTTTACCCTAACCTTAACCTTAACCTTAACTATAACCTAACCTTAACCTTGACCTTAACTATAACCTAACCCTAACCTTACCAAACCCTTAACCTTAACCTTAACCTTACCACCTTAACCTAACCCTAACCTTCACCAAACCCTTATCTTTAACCTTGACCAAACCCTTAACCTTAAGCTTAACCTGACTAAACGTGTAACCTTAACCTTAACCTTAACTATAACCTAACCCTAACCTTGACCAAACCCTTAACCTGAACCTTAACCTAACCTTCTCCTTGACCTTAACTATAACCTAACCCTAACCTTGACCAAATACTTAACCTTGAATTTTACCTTAACCTTTCCTATAACCTAACCCTAACCTTGACCTTAACCTTAACCTAACCCTAACCTTGACCTTAACCTTAACTTAACCTTAACCTTAACCTTAACCTTCCCATAACCATAACCTTAACCTTGACTTTACCCTCAACCTAGCCTTAACCTTAACCTTAACTTAACCTTAACCTTAAATTTAACTTTACCCTAAACTTAAGGGATAACCTAGCCCTAACCTTGACCAAACCCTTGACCTTAACCTTAACCTTAACCTTAACCTGACTAAACTCGTAACCTTAACCTTAACCTTACCTTAACCTTAACTTTACCTTAACCTAACTTTAACCTTCACCTTCCCATAACCTTAACGTTAACCTTACCCTTAACCTTAACCTTAACCTTACTCTTAACCCTCAACTTAACCTTAAATTTTCCCTTAACCTTGACCTTACCCTTAACCTTCACCTTAACCTTAACCTTAACCTTAATAAACCTGTAACCTTAACCTTAACTTTACCCTTAACCTTGACCTTACCCTCAACCTTCACCTTGACCAAACCCTTAACCTTCACCTTAACCTGACTAAACTCATAACCTAAGGATAAAGTTAAGGTTACTATTAAGCTTAGCTTAATTTTAACCTTGACGTTAACGTTACCTGTAACATTTACCTAAAGTTAACATTGACCTAACCTTGACCTTAACTATAACCTAACCTTAACCTTAACCTAACCTTAACTTTAACCATAACCTTAATTTTACCCTTAACCTAACCGTAACCTTAACCTTAACCATAACCTTAACCTTAACCTTGACCTTAACCTTAATCTTACCCTTAACCTTCAACCTTAACCTTAACCTATCCCTAACCTTGACAAAACCCTTAACCTTAAACTTGACCTAACTGTCACCTTAACGTTACCTTAACCTAACTTAACCTTGACCTTAACCTTAACCATAACCTTAACCTTAACCTTACCATAACCATAACCTTACCCTAACCTTACCCTAACCATAACATTAACTTTACCCTTAACATAACCTTAACCTTGACCTTAAGGTTAGGGTTAGGTTAAGGGTAAATTTAAGGTTAAGGTTAAGGTTAAGGTAAGGTTAAGGGTAAGATAAAGGTTAAGGTTAGGTTAAGATTCAGGTCAAGGTTAGGGATAGGTTAAGGTTAAGGGTAAAGTTAAGTTTAAGGTTATGGGAATGTTAAGGTTAAGGGTTTAGTTAAGGTTAAGGTTACGGGTTTAGTTAGGTTAAGGTTAAGGCTTACCCCCTTAAACTTAACCTTAACCTAACCTTAACCTTAACCTTAACCTAACTATAACCTTACCTTAACCTAACTTAACCTTAACCTTGACCTTGACCTTAACCTTAACTTTAACTTTACACTAACGTTAAGGGTTTAGTCAAGTTCAGGTTAAGGTTAAGGGTTTGGCCAAGGTTAGGGTTAGGTTATAGTTAAGGTCAAGGTTAAGGTTAGTTTAAGGTTAAGGTTAAGGTTAAGGTTAAGTTAAGGTTAACGTTAACGGTTTGGTCAAGGTTAGGGTTAGGTTATAGTTAAAGTTAAGGTTAAGGTCAAGGTTAAGGGTAAGGTTAAGGTTAATTTTAAGGATTTGGTCAAGGCTAGGGTTAGGTTATAGTGAAGGTTAAGGTTAAGTTAAGGGTAAATTAAAGGTTAAGGTTAAGGTTAAGGTTAGGTTAAGGCTAAATTTAAGGTCAAGGTTAAGGTTTGATCAAAGTTAGGGTTATGTTATAGTTAAGGTTAAGATAAGGTTAAGGTTATGTTAAGGTAAATGTTAGGTTAAGGGTAAAGTTAAGGTTAAGTTTACGGTTTGGTCAAGGTTAGGGTTAGGTTATAGTTAAGGTCAAGGTTAAGGTTAAGGGTAAGGTTATAGTTAGGTTAAGGTTAAGCTTAAGGTTAGGTTAAGGTTAATATAAGGTTAAGGTTAGGTTAAGGGTAAAGTCAATTTTAAGGTTAAGGTTACAGTTCTTAACCTTAAACTTCACTATTAGCCAACTTTAACCTTAACCTTAACCTTAAACTTTACCCTAACCTTAAACTTAACCTGAACCTGACCTGAACCTTAGCCTTATCTTAACCTTAACCTTCACTATAACCTAACCTTAACCTTGACCTTAACTATAACCTAACCCTGACCTTGACCAAACCCTTAACATTAGCATTAACCTTAACCTTACCCTAACCTTAACCCTAACTTTAACCTTATCTTACCCTTAACCAAACCTTAACCTTGACGTTAACTTAACCTTGAACTTAACCTTAACCTTAACCTTAACCTACCTTAACCTTAACCTTGACCTTAACCTTAACTTTAACTATAAACTAACCCTAAACATGACCAAACCCTAAGGTTAGGTTAAGGGTAAGATAAGGTTAAGGTTAAGGTGAGGTTAAGGGTAAAGTCAAGGTTAAGGTAAAGTTAAGGTTAAGGCTAGGTTAAGGTTAAGGTTAAGGTTAGGGGAAGGTTAAGGTTAGGTTAAGGGGGTAATGTTAAGGTTAAGGTTAAGGGTTTGGTCAAGGTTAGGGTTAGGTTATAGTTAAGGTCAAGGTTAAGTTTAGGTTACAGTGAAGGTTAAGGTTAAGATAAGGTTAAGGTTAAGTTAGGTTAAGTTAAGGTTATGGGTAAGGTTAAGGTTAAGGGTTTGGTCAAGGTTAGGGTTAGGTTATAGTTAAGGTCAATGTTAAGGTTAGGTTAAGGGTAAAGTTAAGGTTAAGGTTAGGTTAAGGGTAAAGTTAAGGTTAATGTTAGGTTAAGGATAAGGTTAGGTAAGGATAAGGTTAAGGTTAAGGTTAAGGTTAACGGTAAAGTTAAGGTTAATTTTATGGTTATGGGAAGGTTAAGGTTCAGGTTAAGGTTAAGTTAAGGTTAAGGTTAAGGTTTGGTCAAGGTTAGGGTGAGGTTATAGTTAAGGTCAAGGTTAAGGTTAGGTTAAGGGTAAATTCAAGGTTAAGGTGAGGTTGAGGTTATGATTAGGTTAAAGGTAAAGTTAAAGTTAAGGATAAGTGTTTCGTCAAGGTTAGGGTTAGTTGTTACAGGTTTAGTCAGGTTAAGGTTAAGGTTAATCATTTGGTCAAGGTTAGGGTTAGGTTATAGTTTATGAAATCACGATTAACATTTATTTTATTCTCATCATGATGTTCTTCTACTATCTTTTCACCATTAGTAAACATTTCTTGTATCAACTTTGTCAAACCTTCCATGTCTGATTTTAGATCATTCTTCATGTTTTCCATGTTGTCTTTCATGTCATCCATATTAGCTTCCATGCCAGCTTCCATGCCATCCATATTAGCTTCCACGCCTTTCGTCAAACCGTCCATCTTCGCTTCCACGCCTTTCATCAAAACTTTCATTTCGTTTTTTGTTTCTCTTTGCGAGAGCAAAATTTGGTGCACTTGCTCTTGTAATTTTGATAGATCATGTTGCAATTCTTCATCTTCATGAGTCATTGTAGAGCCTTCTGAAGGCTTAATGGGTGTTGAATGATTTTTACGGGGCATCTTTTACAACCCAAAACTGATATATATTCTACAATATTCCCTTGGAATCAATTCAAATTGATTCTTCAAACAAGACTTATGCAATTCAGAAAAAAATACACACCTTTTTCTTTCTTTTGAGGAGCTTGATATTGAAATTGGATTATCTCTAGGATTGCAGCACTTCAATTATTGAATTTCAGCACCAATGTAGCCCTATGAATTCTCTTTCGAATGCCACATGTCTGACCTAATTTAGATTCTCCTAGACAAAGTTGTCTCCAATCTCCCACAATGATCTAATTATGGACTGGTTCAGTAGAGCGAAATTGTATGACCTGCCACATGTCACTGTTTCAGCCTTCTGCTCTAAAATTGATAGCTAAAAAACTATAGTCTATGTACTTGTGACCAATTTTTACGACACTCCAATCTGATGATCAGAGAGAGAGTTATGAATCTTTTCCCATGATCACCTCTTTGAGATGAAATTCGAGAGCCTGAAAAAGCACTACATTACACAGATCATATCTCTGAAAATATTGCGAACCAAGCTCTGAAATATTCTGACGAGTTTCCTCAGGATTTCAGCTTCACACCATAAAAATTTCAAATTCTGAACCTTTGTAGAAAAAAATTTATGGAAACAATTCCACGATGACCTGTTTAGAGCAGCGAAACCCTAGAATCCAAAGCTCTGATACCAAATGTTGTGTAACCAGCTCCAAAAATAGAAGAAAAGAGATATCAACGCCTTAGAAATAAGCCACTCGGGAGAGGGAAAACCTCTAATACATTACATAAATGAACAATTCTTGGATGATACAATTTACAAAACCTCCTTTTCTATATGGCAGGAGTCCATGGGGCCATAATGTAATCCTAGTGGGCCACAATGTAATCCTAGTCGACCTAACAATAATAATTTAAGGGCACAATAATAAAAAAATGGGGGTTACAAGGGTATAATAATAACAATAAGGGGGTTACACTAACAAAAATAAGGGACTATACTAGTAATATAGGGACCTAACATTAACCTTAACCATAACCTTATCTTTACCCTTAACCTTAACCTTAACCTAACCTTAAACCTTTACCAAAACCTTACCCTTAAACTTAACTTAACCTTAACCTTAACCTTAACCTTCCCATAACCATAACCTTAACCTTAACCTTAACCTTAACCTTAACCTAACTTTACCCTAACCTTGACCAAACCCTTAACCTTAACCTTAACCTTACCCCCTTAACCTAACCCTAAGCTTGACCAAACCCTGAACCTTAACCTTAACCTTAACCAAACCTTAACCTTGACTTTAACTTTACCCTAACCTTAACCTCAACCTTAACTATAACCTAATCTTAACCTTGACCTTAACTATAACCTAACCCTAACCTTACCAAACCCTTAACCTTAACCTTAACCTTACCACCTTAACCTAACCCTAACCTTGACCAAACCCTTAACTTTAACCTTGACCAAACCCTTAACCTTAAGCTTAACCCAACTAAACGCATAACCTTAACCTTAACCTTAACTATAACCTAACCCTAACCTTGACCAAACCCTTAACCTGAACCTTAACCTAACCTTATCCTTGACCTTAACTATAACCTAACCCTAACCTTGACCTTAACCTTAACCTAACCTTAACCTTGACCTTAACTATAACCTAACCCTAACCTTGACCTTAACCTTAACTTAACCTTAACCTCAACCTTAACCTTCCCATAACCATAACCTTAACCTTGAATTTACCCTCAACCTAGCCTTAACGTTAACATTAACTTAACCTTAACCTGAAATTTAACTTTACCCTAAACTTAAGGGATAACCTAGCCCTAACCTTGACCGAACCCTTGACCTGAACATTAACCTTAACCTAAACCTGAACCTAAACCTTTACCCTAGTCTTAACCTTAACATTAAACTTAAATTTACACTTAACCTTAACCTTGACCTTGAGCTTAACCTAACCTTAAACTTAACCTTAACCTTAACATTATCTTACCCTTAACTTAAGCTTAACCTTAACTATAACCTAACCCTAACCTTGACCAAACACTTAACCTTAACCTTAACCTGACTAAACTTGTAACCTTAACCTTAACCTTACCTTAACCTTTACTTTACCTTAGCCTAACTTTAACCTTCACCTTCCCCTAACCTTAACGTTAACCTTACCCTTAACCTTAACCTTAAACTTACTCTTAACCCTCACCTTAACCTTAAATTTTCCTTTAGCCTTGACCTTACCCTTAACCTTCACCTTAATCTTAACCTTAATAAACCTGTAACCTTAACCTTAACTTTACCCTTAACCTTGACCTTACCCTTAACCTTCACCTTGACCAAACCCTTAACCTTAACCTTAACCTCAATAAACCCATAACCTAAGGATAAAGTTAAGGTTACTATTAATCTTAGCTTAAGTTTAACCTTGACCTTAACCTTACCTGTAACATTTACCTAAACTTAACATTAACCTAACCTTGACCTTAACTATAACCTAACCTTAACCTTAACCTAACCTTAACTTTAACCATAACCTTAATTATACCCTTAACCTAACCGTAACCTTAACCTTAACCATAACCTTAACCTTAACCTTGACCTTAACCTTAATCCTACCCTTAACCTTCACCCTTAACCTTAACCTAACCCTAACCTTGACACAACCCTTAACCTTAACCTTGACCTAACTGTCACCTTAGCGTTACCTTAACCTAACTTAACCTTGACCTTGACCTTAACCTTAACCATAACCTTAACCTTAACCTTACCATAACCATAACCTTAACCCTAACCTTACCCTAACCATAACATTAAATTTACCTTTAACATAACCTTAACCTTGACCTTATGGTTAGGGTTATGTTAAGGGTAAATTTAAGGTTAAGGTTAGGTTTAGGTTAAGGTTAAGGTAAGGTTAAGGGTAAGATAAAGGTTAAGGTTAGGTTAAGATTCAGGTCAAGGTTAGGGTTAGGTTAAGGTTAAGGGTAAAGTTAAGTTTAAGGTTAAGGGTTTAGTTAAGGTTAAGGTTACGGGTTTAGTCAGGTTAAGGTTAAGGCTTACCCCCTTAAACTTAACCTTAACCTAACCTATAACCTTAACCTAACTATAACCTTACCTTAACCTAACTTAACCTTAACCTTGACCTTGACCTTAACCTTAAATTTAACTTTACACTAACCTTAAGGGTTTAGTAAAGTTAAGGTTAAGGTTAAGGGTTTGGCAAAGGTTAGGGTTAGGTTATAGTTAAGGTCAAGGTTAAGGTTAGTTTAAGGTTAAGGTTAAGGTTAAGGTTAAGTTAAGGTTAACATTAAGGGTTTGGTCAAGGTTAGGGTTAGGTTATAGTTAAAGTTAAGGTTAAGGTCAAGGTTAAGGGTAAGGTTAAGGTTAAGGTTAGGTTAAGGCTAAATTTAAGGTCAAGGTTAAGGTTTGATCAAAGTTAGGGTTATGTTATAGTTAAGGTTAAGATAAGGTTAAGGTTATGTTAAGGTAAAGGTTAGGTTAAGGGTAAAGTTAAGGTTAAGTTTAGGGTTTGGTCAAGGTTAGGGTTAGGTTATAGTTAAGGTCAAGGTTAAGGTTAAGGGTAAGGTTATAGTTAGGTTAAGGTTAAGGTTAAGGTTAGGTTAAGGGTAAAGTCAAGGTTAAGGTTAAGGTTACAGGTCTTAACCTTAAACTTCACTATTACCCAACTTTAACCTTAACCTTAACCTTAAACTTTACCCTAACCTTAACGTTAACCTGAACCTGACCTGAACCTTAGCCTTATCTTAACCTTAACCTTCACTATAACCTAATCTTAACCTTGACCTTAACTATAACCTAACCCAAACCTTGACCAAACCCTTAACATTAGCATTAACCTTAACCTTACCCTAACCTTAACCCTAACTTTAACCTTATCTTACCCTTAACCTAACCTTAACCTTGACCTTAACTTTACCATGAACTTAACCTTAACCTTAACCTTAACCTAACCTTAACCTTAACCTAACTTAACCTTAACCTTGACCTTAACCTTAACTTTAACTATAAAATAACCCTAAACATGACCAAACCCTAAGGTTAGGTTAAGGGTAAGATAAGGTTAAGGTTAAGATTAGGTTGTTAGGTCCCTATATCACTAGTATAGCCCCTTATTATTGTTAGTGTAACCCCCTTATTTTTATTATTGTAGCCTTGTAACCCCCATTTTGTTATTATTGTGCCCTTAAATTATTATTGTTAGGTCGGCTAGGATTACATTGTGGCCCACTAGGATTACATTAAGGCCCCATGGACTCCTATATATAGAAAGGAGGTTTTTTAAATTGTATCATCCAATAATTGTTCATTTATGTAATGTATTGGAGGTTGCCCCCTCGAAGTGGCTCATTTCTAAGGCGTTGATATCTCTTTTCTTCTCTTTTTGGAGCTGGTTACACAACATTTGGTATCAGAGCTTTGGATTCTAGGGTTTCGCTGCTCCAAACAGGTCATAAGCTGAAATTTTTAGGGTGCGAAGCTGAAATCCTTAGGAAGATTGTCTAAAAATTTCAGATCCTGGTTCGCAATATTTTCGGAGATATGATCTGTGGAAATTCGGTCTTTTTTCAGGATCCTAAACAGGTCATCGTGGCATTTGCGCTATAAATTTTTTTCTACGAAGGGTCAAAATCTGAAATTCGTATGGTGCGAAGCTTAAATCCTGAGGAAATTTTTCAAAAAATTTCAGAGCTTGGTTCGCAATATTTTTGGAGATATGATCTGTGGAAGGTAGTGCTTTTTCAGGCTCCTGAATTGCATCTCAAAGAGGTGATCGTGGGAAAAGTTCAATAACTCTCTCTCTGGGCATCAGATTGGAGTGTCGTAAAATGTGGTTGCAAGCACACAGACTTTAGTTTATTGGCTATCAATTTCAGAGACAAAGGATGAAACAGTGACACGTGGAAAGTCGTACAAGTTCACTCTACTGAACCAGTCCATAATTAGGTCATTGTGGGAGATTGGACACAACTTTGTCTTGGAGAATCCAAATCAGGTCAGACCTGTGGCCTTCAAAAGATAATTCATAGGGCTACTTCAATGCAGAATTTCAGATATTGAAGATCTGCAATAACAAAGATAATACAATTTCTATATCGAGCTCCTCAAAGCAAGTAAAAGGTGTGTATTTTTTTCCGAATTGCATAAGTCTTGAATCAAGTTGAATTGATTGCAAGGGCCTATTGTAGAATAGGTATCAATATTGGATTCTAAAATGGCACCTAAAAATAATTCAACACCCGTTAAGCCTTTATAAGGCTCTACCATGACTAATGAAGATGAAGAATTGCAACATGATCTATCAAAATTACAAGAGCAAGTGCAACAAATTTCACTCTCGCAAAGAGCAACAAAAAATGAAATGAAAGTTTTGAAGAAAGGCATGGAAGTGAAGATGGACGATTTGAAGAAAGGCATGGAAGCTAAGATGGATGGCGTGGAAGTGAAGATGGACGGTTTGAAGAAAGGTGTGGATGCTAAGATGGATGGCATGGAAGCTAAGATGGATGGCATGGAAGTGGGCATCGAAGCTAAGATGGATGACATGAAAGACAACATGGAAAACATGAAGAATGATCTAAAAGCATACATGGAAGTCTTGATGACAAGCTTAAAACCATAAATGATTCCTAATGGCGGAAATATAGTAGAAGAACCTCATGATGAGAACAAAATAAATGTTAATCGTGATTTCATAAACTCTAATGTTGGCGGGAAGAACCATCATATTCCAAAAATGGATATGAGGAAGTTTGATGGGAAGGATCCTGTAACATGGATACTACAGATGGAGCAATATTTTGATCTCCATAACGTGCAAAACACACAAAAGGTACGCATTGCAACTTTACATTTAGAACAAAATACATTTGTATGGTATCGATGGCTTTGCTCCCGTAAAAAAATTGTCACTTGGTCAATTTTTACGGAGGAAATGATAGCGCATTATGAGGATGCAAAGAGCAACACCTTCTTTAGCCAATTGATAAATCTCAAACAAAAGGGTTTAGTGGGGCAGCACATTGAGGACTTCCAAAAATTGAATATAAGGGTAACCGATATTCCAGAGGAACACATGATTGATCTCTTCATAGGCACTTTAAAGGATAACATCCAACATGAAGTTCACGTTTTGGAACCTGATTCATTGGAGAAGGCATTCAGGTTGGCAAGAAAAGTTGAATGTAAAATTATGGCGACAAGGAAGCCTACCACTCAATTCTATAAAGAAGGAAATGTTGCTACGCCTAGATTTACACAACCTACAAGGTTGACACCACAACAATTGGAAGAAAAAAGAGCAAAATGGCTTTGCTACAGTTGTGATAGCAAATACACCAAAGGTCATAAGTGTGCTGAAAAGAAATTATTTTACATAGATTTTGAAGAAGAAGAAGAAAATGAACAAGAAGAGGATACACACCAGGAACCAACCATAGAAGAGGAAGAAATGAATCCGACCATATCATGTAATGCACTGGCAGGAATTACCACTCCTCAAACTCTCAAGATAGCAGGACAGATCAAGAAGGAAAAGGTAATAGTGTTGATTGATTCAGGTAGCACCCATAATTTTATTCATTGTAAGGTAGCCAAGGAATTAAATTGTTTCCTATACCCAGCACCAGAATGCCAAGTGATGGTTGCAAATGGAGGAACTATAAATTGCTCCGGGAAATGCCATAATATCAAGCTAACCATGGGGGAATATGTATTGACTAGTCCAATGCTTTCCATTCCTATGGGAGGTGCTGATGTTGTACTAGGAGTACAATGGTTACAATCTTTGGGGACGGTAGCTTTTAATTTTCAAGAACTTTTCTTGAAATTTTTTTCACAAGGAAAGGAAGTCGAATTATGGGGTATTGAAGGGAAGCCAGGAAGGATAATAATCTCTAATGTCATGACAAATCTTCTAAAGAAAGAAAAAAGAGGCGTAATTGCACAATTATGCTCTCTAGAAGTTCCGACATCAAAATCATCTATTTCTGCAGAGCTCCAACAAGTCTTGGACAATCATTCCAAGGTGTTTGAAACTCCCAAAGGACTCCCACCTATTCATGATCATGATCATGCTATTAATTTGATTCCAGGAAGTGTTCCTCCAAACCTCAGGCCTTATAGATATCCTTACTTCCAAAAGAGCGAAATTGAACATATGATTGCAGAAATGTTAGAGGCGGGTATAATTCAACCTAGTCAAAGTTCTTTCTCTGCTCCTGTAGTATTGGTACACAAGAAGGATGGATCATGGTGAATGTGTCTGGATTATAGGGAGCTCAATAAGCTCACCATTAAAGACAAATTTCCCATTCCTTTGATTGATGAATTATTGGATGAATTACATGGAGCAATTTATTTTACCAAGTTGGATCTTCGTTCAGGATATCATCAAATTAGAATGAAGACTGAAGATATTCCAAAAACAGTGTTTCGAACTCATGAGGGTCACTATGAATTTTTGGTCATGCCTTTGGCCTTACCAATGCACCTTCTACATTTCAAGGGTTGATGAATTCCATTTTCAAACCCTTCCTTAGAAAATTTGTGCTAGTATTTTTTGATGATATACTAATCTACAACAGTTCTTGGAAGGATCATGTTGAACATGTTGACAGGGTGCTCAAACTATTGCAAGAGAAACAATTATATGCAAAAACATCCAAATGTTTCTTTGGAGTACAAGAGGTGGAATATCCGGGTCATATTGTATCTCACGAGGGTGTTAAAGTAGACCCTAACAAAATTAAAGCCATTAAGGAATGGAAAGTCCCCACAACCATAAAGAAGTTGCGATGATTTCTCGGGTTAACAGGGTATTATCGCAAGTTTGTTAAGAATTATGGGAGAATAGCAGCACCTCTAACAACATTATTGAAGAAAGATGCATTTTCATGGACTCCTAAAGCAACTAAGGCCTTTGAACGTCTTAAAGAGGCAATGTGCCTAGCACCGGTCTTAGCTACACCAGACTTTACAAAAACCTTTATTGTGGAATGTGATGCCTCAGGAAATGGAATTGGTACGGTTTTAATGCAGGAAGGAAGACCCATTGCTTTTGAAAGTCGTCCAATCAAAGGAAAGTATTTACAGAAACCTATTTATGAGAAGGAAATGTTAGCAATACCGCATGCACTAAAGAAATGGAGAACTTACCTAATGGGAAGACACATCAAGGTAAAAACTGATCATGATAGTCTTAAACACTTTTTGGAACAAAGACTATCTTCAGAAGAGCAACAAAAATGGGTCACAAAGATGTTGGGTTATGACTTTGAAATAATCTACAAAAAAGGAAAGCTTAATGTTGTTGCAAATGCACTCTCAAGAAAGAATGAAGAGGTGGAAGCATTGTTTTGTGCCATTTCTATTATCCAACTAGATTGGATAACCGAAGCAAGAGATGAATGGAAGAAGGACAAAGATGTATGGACACTCATTCAAAAGTTGCAGCAAGATCCTAGTACATCTGATACATTTAGTTGGAAAAATGATTCCTTATGGTACAAAGATCGCTTATATCTTTGTAAGAATTCCCATATAAAACAAAAGATTCTTCTGGAATTGCACACTTCTCCTTTAGGAGGACACTCAGGATTTTTAAAAACTTACCACAGGGTGAAGAAAGAATTTTTTTGGGATGGCTTTAAATCTGATATTCAAAAGTTTGTGGCGGAATGTTTGGTTTGCCAGCAGAATAAAGTGGAGACAATTAAGACCCCGGGACTTCTACAACCTTTATCGATTCCAAGTCAACGTTGGGAGGAGATTTCAATGGATTTTATCACAGGTTTACCGAAGTCCGAAGGCAAGAATGTCATCATGGTGGTAGTTGATAGACTTACCAAGTATGCACACTTTTGTGCATTATCTCATCTATTTAAAGCAAGTATAGTTGCTACTACATTTGTGGACAGAATTCAAAAGCTACATGGAAGCCCAAGGGTTATTGTGAGCGACAGAGATCCCATTTTTACGGGAAATTTTTGGACGGAGTTATTTTCTTGTTTGGGTACTCAATTAGCTCATAGCTCATATTATCATCCTCAATCTGATGGTCAAACAGAGATAGTAAATAAATGTTTGGAAGGATATCTTCGTTGTTTTGTATCTGATAAACAAACACAATGGGTCAAGTGGTTACCTCTCGCTGAATGGTGGTATAACACTTCCTTCCATACCGCAGCAAAAATGACCCCATTTATGGCACTTTATGGATATCATCCACCATCCATCACATCATCTTTAAGGGAAAATTCGAAGGTTCAAGCAGTGGAAGATCACATCGAGCATCAGCAAGAAGTTCTCCAACTCTTAAAGGATAACCCGAATTTGGCACAAAATCGAATGAAACAACAGGCAGATCAACATCGTAGCGAGAGAAGTTTTGATGTAGGAGATTGGGTATTTTTACGGCTACAACCATATAAACAAATGTCCCTCAACCAAGCTAAGAAGGATAATAAATTATCGCCAAAGTACTATGGTCCTTACAAGGTGTTGCAAAAGATTGGTACTATGGCATACAAATTGGAGCTTCCTGCCTCTTCGCGAGTACATCCAGTTTTCCATGTTTCATGCTTAAAGAAGGTTATAGGTGAAAATCTTCCAGTTCAAACAATATTGCCAGAACTTGATGAGGAAGGAAAAATCATATTGGAACCCGAAGCGGTCATGGAAACAAGAACTTGACAGCTACGGAATCGATCAATTTCAGAGTATCTCATCAAGTGGAAGAACTTACCCACTGAAGATTCTACATGGGAGGATGAGAATTTTATGCAAAAGCACCCAGAGCTACTCAAGCGTTGAGGACAACACTTTTTTTGAAGGAGAGGGGCATGTTAGGTCCCTATATTACTAGTATAGTCCCTTATTGTTGTTAGTGTAACCCCCTTATTGTTATTATTGTAGCCTTGTAACCCCGATTTTGTTATTATTGTGCCCTTAAATTATTATTGTTAGGTCGGCTAGGATTACATTGTGGCCCACTAGGACTACATTATGGCCCCATGGAATCCTATATATAGAAAGGAAGTTTTGTAAATTGTATCATCCAAGAATTGTTCATTTATGTAATGTATTGGAGGTTGGCCCCTCGAAGTGGCTCATTTCTAAGGCGTTTATATCTCTTTTCTTCTCTTTTTGGAGCTGGTTACACAACATAGGTTAAGGGTAAAGTCAAGGTTAAGGTAAAGTTAAGGTTAATGCTAGGTTAAGGTTAAGGTTAAGGTTAGGGGAAGGTTAAGGTTAGGTTAAGGGGGTAATGTTAAGGTTAAGGTTAAGGGTTTGGTCAAGGTTAGGGTTAGGTTATAGTTAAGTTCAAGGTTAATTTTAGGTTACAGTGAAGGTTAAGGTTAAGATAAGGTTAAGGTTAAGTTAGGTTAAGTTAAGGTTATGGGTAAGGTTAAGGTTAACAGTTTGGTCAAGGTTAGGGTTAGGTTATAGTTAAGGTCAAGGTTAAGGTTAGGTTAAGGGTAAAGTTAAGGTTAATGTTAGGTTAAGGGTAAAGTTAGGTTAATGTTAGGTTAAGGATAAGGTTAGGTAAGGATAAGGTTAAGGTTAACGGTAAAGTTAAGGTTAAGTTTATGGTTATGGGAAGTTTAAGGTTCAGGTTAAGGTTAAGTTAAGGTTAAGGTTAAGGTTTGGTCAAGATTAGGGTTAGGTTATAGTTAAGGTCAACGTTAAGGTTAGGTTAAGGGTAAATTCAAGGTTAAGGTGAGGTTAAGGTTATGATTAGGTTAAAGGTAAAGTTAAAGTTAAGGATAAGTGTTTTGTCAAGGTTAGGGTTAGTTGTTACAGGTTTAGTCAGGTTAAGGTTAAGGTTAATTGTTTGGTCAAGGTTAGGGTTAGGTTATAGTTTATGAAATCACGATTAACATTTATTTTATTCTCATCATGAGGTTCTTCTACTATCTTTTCACCATTAGGAAACATTTCTTGTATCAACTTTGTCAAACCTTCCATGTCTGATTTTAGATCATTCTTCATGTTTTCCATGTTGTCTTTCATGTCATCCATATTAGCTTCCATGCCAGCTTCCATGCCATCCATATTAGCTTCCATGCCTTTCTTCAAACCATCCATATTCGCTTCCATGCCTTTCTTCAAAACTTCCATTTCATTTTTTGTTTCTCTTTGCGAGATCGAAATTTGGTGCACTTGCTCTTGTAATTTTGATAGATCATGTTGCAATTCTTCATCTTCATGAGTCATCGTAGAGCCTTCTGAAGGCTTAATGGGTGTTGAATTATTTTTAAGGGGCATCTTTTAGAACCCAATACTGATATATATTCTACAATATTCCCTTGGAATCAATTCAAATTGATTCTTCAAAAAAGACTTATGCAATTCAGAAAAAAATACACACATTTTTCTTGCTTTTGAGGAGCTTGATATTGAAATTGGATTATCTCTAGGATTTCAGCACTTTAATTATTGAATTTCAGCACCAACGTAGCCCTATGAATTCTCTTTTAAATGCCACAAGTCTGACCTGATTTGGATTCTCCTAGAAAAATTTGTGTCCAATCTCGCACAATGATCTAATTATGGATTGGTTCAGTAGAGCGAAATTGTACGACCTGCCACATGTCACTGTTTCAGCCTTTGGCTCTGAAATTGATAGCCAAAAAACTATAGTCTATGTACTTGTGACCAATTTTTACGACACTCCAATCTGATGATCAGAGAGAGAGTTATGAATATTTTCCCATGATCACCTCTTTGAGATGAAATTTGGGAGCCTGAAAAAGCACTACCTTCCACAGATCATAGCTCTGAAAATATTGCGAACCAAGCTCTAAAATGTTTTGACGAGTTTCCTCAAGATTTCGTCTTCACACCATAAAAATTTCAAATTCTGAACCTTTGTAGAAAAAAAATTATGGCGAATATTCCACGATGACTTGTTTAGAGCAGCAAAACCCTAGAATCCAAAGCTCTGATACCAAATGGTGTGTAACTAGCTCCAAAAATAGAAGAAAAGAGATATCAATGCGTTATAAATAAGCCACTTCGAGAGGGAAACCTCCAATATATTACATAAATGAACAATTATTGGATGATACAATTTACAAAACCTACTTTCTATATATAGGAGTCCATGGGGCCATAATGTAATCCTAGTGGGCCACAATGTAATCCTAGCCGACCTAACAATAATAATTTAAGGGCACAATAATAACAAATTGGGGGTTACAAGGGTACAATAATAACAATAACGGGGTTACACTAACAACAATAAGGGACTATACTAGTAATATAGGGACCTAACATTAACCTTAACCATAACCTTATCTTTACCCATAACCTTAACCTTAACCTAACCTTAAACCTTGACCAAACCCTTACCCTTAAACTTAACTTAACCTTAACCTTAACCTTAACCTTAACATAACCATAACCTTTACCTTAACCTTAACCTAACTTTACCCTAACCTTGACCAAACCCTTAACCTTAACCTTACCCCCTTAACCTAACCCTAAGCTTGACCAAACCCTGAACCTTAACCTTAACCTTATCCAAACTTTAACCTTGACTTTAACTTTACCCTAACCTTAACCTTAACCTTAACTATAACCTAACCTTAACCTTGACCTTAACTATAACCTAACCCTAACCTTACCAAACCCTTAACCTTAACCTTAACCTTACCACCTTAACCTAACCCTAACCTTCACCAAACCCTTAACCTTAACCTTGACCAAACCCTTAACCTTAAGCTTAACCTGACTAAACGCATAACCTTAACCTTAACCTTAACTATAACCTAACCCTAACCTTGACCAAACCCTTAACCTGAACCTTAACCTAAACTTATCCTTGACCTTAACTATAACCTAACCCTAACCTTGACCAAATACTTAACCTTGAATTTTACCTTAACCTTTCTTATAACCTAACCCTAACCTTGACCTTAACCTTAACCTAACCTTAACCTTGACCTTAACTATAACCTAACCCTAACCTTGACCTTAACCTTAACTTAACCTTAACCTTCCCATAACCATAACCTTAACCTTGACTTTACCCTCAACCTAGCCTTAACCTTAACCTTAACTTAATCTTAACCTTAAATTTAATTTTACCCTAACCTTAAGGGATAAACTAGCCCTAACCTTGACCAAACCCTTGACCTTAACCTTAACCTTAACCTAAACCTGGACCTAAACCTTTACCCTAGCCTTAACCTTAACATTAACCTTGAATTTACCCTTAACCTTAACCTTGACCTTCATCTTAACCTAACCTTAAACTTAACCTTAACCTTAACATTATCTTACCCTTAACATAAGCTTAACCTTAACTATAACCTAACCCTAACCTTGACCAAACACTTAACCTTAACCTTAACCTGACTAAACTCGTAACCTTAACCTTAACCTTACCTTAACCTTAACTTTACCTTAGCCTAACTTTAACCTTCACCTTACCCTAACCTTAACGTTAACCTTACCCTTAACCTTAACCTTAACCTTACTCTTAACCCTCACCTTAACCTTAACTTTACCCTTAACCTTGACCTTACCCTTAACCTTCACCTTAACCTTCACCTTAACCTTAATAAACCTGTAACCTTAACCTTAACTTTACCCTTAACCTTGACCTTACCCTTAACCTTCACCTTGACCAACCCTTAACCTTCACCTTGACCTGACTAAACCCGTAACCTAAGGATAAAGTCAAGGTTACTGTTAAGCTTAGCTTATGTTTAACCTTGACCTTAACCTTACCTGTAACATTTACCTAAACTTAACATTAACCTAACCTTGACCTTAACTATAAACTAACCTTAACTTTAACCATAACCTGAATTTTACCCTCAACCTAACCGTAACCTTAACCTTAACCATAACCTTAACCTTAACCTTGACCTTAACCTTAATCTTACCCTTAACCTTCACCCTTAACCTTAACCTAACCCTAACCTTGACAAAACCCTTAACCTTAACCTTGACCTAACTGTCACCTTAATGTTACCTTAACCTAACTTAACCTTGACCTTGACCTTAACCTTAACCATAACCTTAACCTTAACCTTACCATAACCATAACCTTAACCCTAACCTTACCCTAACCATAAGATTAACTTTACCCTTAACATAGCCTTAACCTTGACATTAAGGTTAGGGTTAGGTTAAGGGTAAATTTAAGGTTAAGATTAGGTTAAGGTTAAGGTTAAGGTTAAGGTAAGGTTAAGGGTAAGATAAAGGTTAAGGTTAGGTTAATATTCAGGTCAAGGTTAGGGTTAGGTTAAAGTTAAGGGTGAAGGTTAACGGTAAAGTTAAGTTTAGGGTTAGGGGAATGTTAAGGTTAAGGGTTTAGTTAAGGTTAAGGTTAAGGGTAAGGTTATAGTTAGGTTAAGGTTAAGGTTAAGGTTAGGTTAAGGTTAATATAAGGTTAAGGTTAGTTTAAGGGTAAATTCAAGGTTAAGGTTAAGGTTACAGGTCTTAACCTTAAACTTCACTATTACCCAACTTTAATCTTAACCTTAACCTTAAACTTTACCCTAACCTTAACCTTAACCTGAACCTGACCTGAACCTTAGCCTTATCTTAACCTTAACCTTCACTATAACCTAACCTTAACCTTGACCTTAACTATAACCTAACCCTGACCTTGACCAAACCCTTAACATTAGCATTAACCTTAACCTTACCCTAACCTTAACCCTAACTTTAACCTTATCTTACCCTTAACCTAACCTTAACCTTGACCTTAACTTTACCTTGAACTTAACCTTAACCGTAACCTAACCTTATCCTTAACCTAACTTAACCTTAACCTTGACCTTAACCTTAACTTTAACTATAAACTAACCCTAAACATGACCAAACCCTAAGGTTAGGTTAAGGGTAAGATAAGGTTAAGGTTAAGGTTAGGTTAAGGGTAAAGTCAAGGTTAAGTGTGTGCTAAGGTTAAGGGTTGTGAGACTAAGGTTGTCAAGGTTGGTGTGGTATATACAGCTCAAGGGGGTAATGTTAAGGTTAAGGTTAGGTTAAGGGGGTAATGTTAAGGTTAAGGTTAAGGGTTTGGTCAAGGTTAGAGTTAGGTTATAGTTAAGGTCAAGGTTAAGGTTAGGTTACAGTGAAGGTTAAGGTTAAGATAAGGTTAATGTTAAGTTAGGTTAAGTTAAGGTTATGGGTAAGGTTAAGGTTAAGGGTTTGGTCAAGGTTAGGGTTAGGTTATAGTTAAGGTCAAGGTTAAGGTTAGGTTAAGGGTAAAGTTAGGTTAAGGGTAAAGTTAAGGTTAAGGTTAGGTTAAGGTTAAGGCTAGGTAAGGATAAGGTTAACGTTAAGGTTAAGGTTAACGATAAAGTTAAGATTAAGGTTATGGTTATGGGAAGGTTAAGGTTCAGGTTAAGGTTAAGTTAAGGTTAAGGTTAAGGTTTGGTCAAGGTTAGGGTTAGGTTATAGTTAAGGTCAAGGTTAAGGTTAGGTTAAGGGTAAATTCAAGGTTATGGTGAGGTTAAGGTTATGATTAGGTTAAGGGTAAAGTTAAAGTTAAGGATAAGTGTTTGGTCAAGGTTAGGGTTAGTTGTTACAGGTTTAGTCAGGTTAAGGTTAAGGTTAAGCGTTTGGTCAAGGTTAGGGTTAGGTTATAGTTTACAAATCACGATTAACATTTATTTTATTCTCATCATGAGGTTCTTCTACTATCTTTTCACCATTAGGAAACATTTCTTGTATCAACTTTGTCAAACCTTCCATGTGTCTGATTTTAGATCATTCTTCATGTTCTCCATGTTGTCTTTCACGTCATCCATATTAGCTCTCCATTCCAACTCATCCATATTAGCTTCCACGCCTTCTTCAAATTTATTCATCTTCGCTTCCACGCCTTTCTTCAAAACTTCCATTTCATTTTTTGTTTCTCTTTGCGAGAGCGAAATTTGGTGCACTTGCTCTTGTAATTTTGATAGATCATGTTGCAATTCTTCATCTTCATGAGTCATTGTAGAGCCTTCTGAAGGCTTAATGGGTGTTGAATGATTTTTATGGGGCATCTTTTAGAACCCAATACTGATATATATTCTACAATATTCCCTTGGAATCAATTCAAATTGATTCTTCAAACAAGACTTATGCAATTCAGAAAAAAATACACACCTTTTTCTTGCTTTTGAGGAGCTTGATATTGAAATTGGATTATCTCTAGGATTACAGCACTTCAATTATTGAATTTTGGCACCAACGTAGCCCTATGAATTCTCTTTCGAATGCTATAGGTCTGACCTGATTTGGATTCTCCTAGACAAAGTTGTGTCCAATCTCCCACAATGATATAATTATAGACTGGTTCAGTAGAGCGAAATTGTACGACCTGCCACATGTCACTCTTTCAGCCTTTGGCTCTGAAATTGATAGTCAAAAAACTATAGTCTATGTAATTGTGACCAATTTTTACGACACTCCAATCAGATGATCAGAGAGAGTGTTATGAACCTTTTCCCATGATCACCTCTTTGAGATGAAATTCGGGAGCCTGAAAAAGCACTACCTTCCACAGATCATATCTCTGAAAATATTGCGAACCAAGCTCTAAAATGTTTTGATGAGTTTCCTCAGGATTTCAGCTTCACACCATAAAAATTTCAAATTCTGAACCTTTGTAGAAAAAAATTTATGGCGCAAATTCCACGATGACCTGTTTAGAATCCAATGCTATGATACCAAATGGTGTGTAACCAGCTCCAAAAATAGGATAAAAGAGATATCAACGCCTTAGAAATAAGCCACTTCGAGAGGGAAACCTCCAATACATTACATAAATGAAAAATTCTTGGTTGATACAATTTACAAAACCTCCTTTCTATATATAGGAGTCCATGGGGCCATAATGTAATCCTAGTGGGCCACAATGTAATCCTATTCGACCTAACAATAATAATTTAAGGGCACAATAATAAAAAAATGGGGGTTACAAGGGTATAATAATAACAATAAGGGGGTTACACTAACAACAATAAGGGACTATACTAGTAATATAGGGACCTAACATTAACCTTAACGATAACCTTATCTTTACCCTTAACCTTAACCTTAACCTAACCTTAAACCTTGACCAAACCCTTACCCTTAAACTTAACTTAACCTTAACCTTAACCTTAACCTTCCCATAACCATAAGCTTAACCTTTACCTTAACCTAACTTTACCCTAACCTTGACCAAACCCTTAACCTTAACCTTAACCTTAACCTTACCCCCTTAACCTAACCCTAAGCTTGACAAAACCACGAACCTTAACGTCAACCTTGACCAAACCTTAACCTTGAATTTAACTTTACTGTAACCTTAACCTTAACCTTAAATATAACCTAACCTTAACCTTGACCTTAACTATAACCTAACCCTAACCTTACCAAACCCTTAACCTTAACCTTAACCTTACCACCTTAACCTAACCCTAACCTTCACCAAACCCTTAACCTTAACCTTGACCAAACCCTTAACCTTAAGCTTAACCTGACTAAATGTGTTCCCTTAACCTTAACCTTAACTATAACCTAACCCTAACCTTGACCAAACCCTTAACCTGAACCTTAACCTAACCTTATCCTTGACCTTAACTATAACCTAACCCTAACGTTGACCAAATACTTAACCTTGAATTTTACCTTAACCTTTCCTATAACCTAACCCTAACCTTGACCTTAACCTTAACCTAACCTTAACCTTGACCTTAACTATAACCTAACCCTAACCTTGACCTTAAACTTAACTTAACCTTAACCTTAACCTTTACCTTCCCATAACCATAACCTTAATCTTGACTTTACCCTCAACCTAGCCTTAACCTTAACCTTAAATTTAACTTTACCTTAACCTTAAGGGATAACATAGCCCTAACCTTGACCAAACCCTTGACCTTAATCTTAACCTTAACCTAAACCTGAACCTAAACCTTTACCCTAGCCTTAACCTTAACATTAACCTTTAATTTATCCTTAACCTTAACCTTGACCTTGACCTTAACCTAACCTTAAACTTAACCTTAACCTTAACATTATCTTACCCTTAACCTAAGCTTAACCTTAACTATAAACTAACCCTAACCTTGACCAAACACTTAACCTTAACCTTAACCTGACTAAACTCGTAACCTTAACCTTAACCTTACCTTAACCTTAACTTTATCTTAGTCTAACTTTAACCTTCACCTTCCCCTAACCTTAACGTTAACCTTACCCTTAACCTTAACCTTAACCTTACTCTTAACCCTCACCTTAACCTTAACTTTTCCCTTAACCTTTACCTTACCCTTAACCTTCACCTTAACCTTAACCTTAATAAACATGTAACCTTAACCTTAACTTTACCCTTAACCTTGACCTTACCCTTAACCTTCACCTTGACCAAACCCTTAACCTTCACCTTGACCAAACCCTTAACCTTAACCTTAACCTTACTAAACCCGTAACCTAAGGATAAAGTTAAGGTTACTGTTAAGGTTAGCTTAAGTTTAACCTTGACCTTAACATTACCTGTAACATTTTCCTAAACTTAACATTAACCTAACCTTGACCTTAACTATAACCTAACCTTAACCTTAACCTAATCTTAACTTTAACCATAACCTTAATTTTACCCTTAACCTAACCGTAACCTTAACCTTAACCATAATATTAACCTTAACCTTGACCTTAACCTTAATCTTACCATTAACCTTCACCCTTAACCTTAACCTAACCCTAACCTTGACAAAACCCTTAACCTTAACCTTGACCTAACTGTCACCTTAACGTTACCTTAACCTAACTTAACCTTGACCTTGACCTTGACCTTAACCATAACCTTAACCTTAACCTTACCATAACCATAACCTTAACCCTAACCTTACTCTAACCATAACATTAACTTTACCCTTAACATAACATTAACCTTGACCTTAAGGTTAGGGTTAGGTTAAGGGTAAATTTAAGGTTAAGGTTAAGGTAAGGTTAAGGGTAAGATAAAGGTTAATGTTAGGTTAAGATTCAGGTCAAGGTTAGGTTTAGGTTAAGGTTAAGGGTGAAGGTTAAGGGTAAAGTTAAGTTCAAGGTTAGGGGAATGTTAAGGTTAAGGGTTTAGTTAAGGTTAAGGTTACGGATTTAGTCAGGTTAAGGTTAAGGCTTACCCCCTTAAACTTAACCTTAACCTTAACCTTAACCTTAACCTAACTATAACCTTACCTTAACCTAACTTAACCTTAACCTTGACCTTGACCTTAACCTTAACTTTAACTTTACACTAACCTTAAGGGTTTAGTCAAGTTCAGGTTAAGGTTAAGGATTTGGCCAATGTTAGTGTTAGGTTATAGTTAAGGTCAAGGTTAAGGTTAGTTTAAGGTTAAGGTTAAGTTAAGGTTAACGTTAAGGGTTTGGTCAAGGTTAGGGTTAGGTTATAGTTAAAGTTAAGGTCAAGGTCAAGGTTAAGGGTAAGGTTAAGGTTAATGTTAAGGGTTTGGTCAAGGTAAGGGTTAGGTTATAGTGAAGGTTAAGGTTAATTTAAGGGTAAATTCAAGGTTAAGGTTAAGGTTAAGGCTAGGTTAAGGCTAAATTTAAGGTCAAGGTTAAGGTTTGGTAAAAGTTAGGGTTATGTTATAGTTAAGGTTAAGATAAGGTTAAGGTTATGTTAAGGTAAAGGTTAGGTTAAGGGTAAAGTTAAGGTTAAGTTTAGGGTTTGGTCAAGGTTAGGGTTAGGTTATAGTTAAGGTCAAGGTTAAGGTTAAGGGTAAGGTTATAGTTAGGTTAAGGTTAAGGTTAAGGTTAGGTTAAGGTTACTATAAGGTTAAGGTTAGGTTAAGGGTAAAGTGAAGGTTAAGGTTAAGGTTACAAGTCTTAACCTTAAACTTCACTATTACTCAACTTTAACCTTAACCTTAACCTTAAACTTTACCCTAACCTTAACTTTAACCTGAACTTGACCTAAACCTTAGCATTATCTTAACTTTAACCTTCACTATAACCTAACCTTAACTTTGACCTTAACTATAGCCTAACCCTTACCTTGACCAAACCCTTAACATTAGCATTAACCTTAACCTTACCCTAACCTTAACCCTAACTTTAACCTTATCTTACCCTTAACCTAACCTTAACCTTGACCTTAACTTTACCTTTAACTTAACCTTAACCTTAACTTAACCTTAACCTTAACTTTAACTATAAACTAACCCTAAACATGACCAAACCCTAAGGTTAGGTTAAGGGTAAGATAAGGTTAAGGTTAAGGTTAGGTTAAGGGTAAAGTCAAGGTTAAGGTAAAGTTAAGGTTAAGGCTAGTTTAAGGTTAAGGTTAAGGTCAGGGGAAGGTTAAGGTTAGGTTAAGGGGGTAATGTTAAGGTTAAGGTTAAGGGTTTGGTCAAGGTTAGGGTTAGGTTATAGTTAAGGTCAAGGTTAAGCTTAGGTTACAGTGAAGGTTAAGGTTAAGATAAGGTTAAGGTTAAGGTTAAGATAAGGTTAAGGTTAAGTTAGGTTAAGTTAAGGTTATGGGTAAGGTTAAGGTTAAGGGTTTGGTCAAGGTTAGGGTTAGGTTATAGTTAAGGTCAAGGTTAAGGTTAGGTTAACGGTAAAGTTAAGGTTAAGGTTAGGTTAAGAGTAAAGTTAAGGTTAATGTTAGGTTAAGGATAAGGTTAGGTAAGGATAAGGTTAAGGTTAAGGTTAACGGTAAAGTTAAGGTTAAGTTTATGGTTATGGGAAGGTTAAGGTTAAATTAAGGTTAAGGTTAAGGTTTGGTCAAGGTTAGGGTTAGGTTATAGTTAAGGTCAAGGTTAAGGTTAGGTTAAGGGTAAATTCAAGGTTAAGGTGAGGTTAAGGTTATGATTAGGTTAAAGGTAAAGTTAAAGTTAAGGATAATTGTTTCGTCAAGGTTAGGGTTATTTGTTACAGGTTTATTCAGGTTAAGGTTAAGGTTAATCGTTTGGTCAAGGTTAGGGTTAGGTTATAGTTAAGTTCAAGGTTATTTTTAGGTTAAGGTTAAGGTTAAGGTTAAGATTAAGTTAAGGTGAAGGTTAAGGTTAACATAAAGGTTAAGACTAAGGTTAGGTTAAGGTTAAGGTTAAGTTTAGGTTAAAGTTAAGCTGAAGGTTAAGGGTAAGGTTTGGGTTAGACCTAGGCGAAGGTTAAGGTTAAAGTTAGGTTAAGGTAAGGTTAAGGTTAAGGTTAGGTTAGGTTAAGGTAAGGTTAAGGTTAAGGTTATGGGAAGTTTAAGGGCTTGATATTACCCTTAACGTCAACCTAACATTAACCCTAACCTTAACCTTGACCTTCACTATAACTTAACCCTAAGCTTGACCTAACCTTAACCTTAAATTTAACCTTAACCTTGCCCTATCCTTAACCATAACCTTAGCCTTAACCTTAACATTAACCTTAACCCCTTAACCAAAGCCTTAACCTTAACCTTAAACTTAACTTGACTAAACCCGTAACCTTAACCTTACCTAAACTTAACTTTAACCTTAACCTAACTATAATCTTACACTTAACCTTAACCTTGACCTTAACTATAACCTAATCCTAACCTTGACCAAACCCTTAACCTTAACCTTTACTTAACCTCAACCTTGACCTTAACCTTAATCGTAACCTTAACCTTACCTTAACCTAACCTAACCTTAACCTTAACCGTACCCTTAACCTTGACCTTAACTATAACCTAACCCTAACCTTGACCAAACCCTTAACCTTAACCTTACCCTGATATTAACATTAACCTAACCTTAACCTTCCCGTGACCATAAAATTAACCTTAACCTTAAGGTTAAGGTTAAATTTAAGGTCAGGGTTAAGGTTATGGGAGGTTAAGGTTAAGGTTAAGTTTAAGGTTAGGGGAAGTTTAAGGTTAAAGTCAAGGTTAAGGGTAAAGTTAAGGTGAAGGTTATGTTAAGGTTAGGTTAAGATTAAGGGTACAGTGAGGGATAAGGTTAGGTTAAGCTTATAATTAAGGTTAAGATAATGTTAAGGTTAAGGGTAAGGTTAAGGTTATGGTTAAGGTTAAGGTTAAGGTTAGGTTAAGGTTAAGGTTTTTTAAAGGTTAGTGTTTTATTATTGTTAAGTTTAAGGTTAAGTTCAAGGTTAAGGGTTAGGTTAAGGTTAATATTAGGTTATGGGTAAAGTTAAGGTTATGGTTATGATAAGATTATGGTTAAGCTTAGGGGAAGGTCAAGGTTAATTTTTGGTTAAGGGTAAATTCAAGGTCAAGATTAAGGTTGTGGTTATGGGAAGGTTAAGGTTATGGGTTTGGTCAAGGTTAGGGTTAGGTTAAGGTTAAGGTTAAAGTCAAGGTTAAGGTTATGGTTATGGTAAGGTTAAGGTTAAGGTTAAGGTAAAGGTAAGGTTAAGGTTAAGGACAAGGTCAAGGTTAAGGGTGAGATAAGGTTAAGGTTAAGGTTAAGGTTAAGATTAAGGTAAGGTTAAGGTCAAGGTCAAGGTTAAGGTTAGGTTAGGGTTAGGGTTAGGTTCGATTAAGGGTGAAGGTTAAGGGTAAAGTTAAGGTTAAGGACAAAGTTAAGGTTAAGGTTACGGTTAGGTTAGGTTAAGGAAAAGTTAAGGTTACGGTTAGGTCAAGGTTAAGTTAGGTTAAGGTAAGGTTAAGGTTAGGATAGGCTATAGTTAAAGTTAAGGTTAAGGTAAGGATAAGGTTAAAGTTAGGTTATGGTATGGTTAAGATAAGGTTAAGGGTTACGGGTTCAGTTAGGTTAAGGTTAAGGGTAAGGGTTTAGTCAAGTTAAGGTTAAGGTTAAGGTTAAGGGTAAGGTCAAGGTTAAGGTCAAGGTTATGGTAATGGGAAGGTTAAGGTTAAGGTTATGGTTATGGTTAAGGTTAAGGTTAAGGTTAAGGGTTTGGTTAAGGTTAAGGTTAGTTTATATTTAAGGTCAATGTTAAGTTTAAGGTTAAGGTCCTTAAGGTTAACCTTAACCTTAACAAACCTTAACCTTCACCTTAAATTTAACCTTAACTATAACCTAACCCTAACCTTACCCTAACCTTACCCTTAACCTTAACCTTAACAATACCCTTAACCTAACCTTAAGCTTAAGCTTAACCTTATCTTAACCTTAACGTAAACTTAACCTTGAATTTACCCTTAACGTAAGATTAACGTTAACCTTACCCTTAACCATATCTTAACCTTAACCTAACCTGAACCTTAACCTTAACTTGAACTTTTACCCTAACCTTACCTTAACCTTAACCTTAACCTTAAATTTACCCTTAACCTAACCTTAACCTTAACTTTAACTCTAAACTAACACTAACCCATACCAAACCTTAACTTTAACCTTAACTTAACCTTAACATTGACCTTAACCTAACCTTCACATTAACCTTGACTTTACCCTTAACCCTAACCTTTACCTTAACCTTAACATTAATGAATCCCTTAACCTTAACCTTAACCTAACTAAACCCGTAACTTTAACCTAACCTTACCCTTACCCTTACCCTTAGTCTTACCATTAACCTAACATTAACCTTGACTTTACCTAACCTTAACCTTAACCTAACCTTAACCTTAACATTAACCATACCCTTAACCTTCACCTTAACCTTAAACTTGACTTTACCCTTAACCGAACCTTAACATTAACTATAACTTAACCCCAATGCTTACCTTAACGTTATGCTTAACCTTCACCAAAACCTTCTCCTTAACCTTAACCTAACTAAACTCTTAACCTTGACCTAACCATAACCTTAACCATAACATTAACCTAACCTTAACCTTAACCTTAACCTAACCTTAACATTATCTTTAACTTTACCCTAACCTTAAGGGTTTAGTCAGGTTAAGGTTAAGGTTAAGGGTTTGCTCACAGGAGGTTAAGGTTAAGGTTACGTTAAGGGTAAAGTCAAGGTTAAGGTTAGGTTAAGGGTAAAGTGAAGGTTAAGGTTAGGTTAAGGTTCAAGTTACCATTTTAGTCAGTTTAAGGTTAAGGATAATGTTAAGGTTAAGGCTATTTTAAGGTTAAGGATAAGGTTAAGGTTAAGATTAAGGTTATTGTTATGGGAAGGTTGAGGTTAAGGTTAAGGTTAAGGCTAGGTTAAGGGTAAAGTCAAGGTTAAGGTTATGGTTATGGAAAGGTTAAGGTTAAGGTTAAGGAGTTAAGGTTAGGTTAAGATAAAGTCAAGGTTAAGGTTAGGTTAAGGTTAAGGTTTAGTTAAGGTTAGGGTTAGGTTATAGTTAAGGTCAAGGTTAATGTGAGGTTAAGGTTAATGTTAAGGGTTTGGTCAAGGTTAGCATTATGGTTTAGGTTAAGGTCAAGATTAAGGTTAGGTTATAGTGAAGGTTAAGGTTAAGATAAGGTTAAGGTTAAGGTTAAGGTTAAGGTTAGGGTTAGGTTATAGTTAACGTCAAGGTTAGGTTAAGGTTATGGGTTTAGTCAGGTTAAGGTTAGGTTAGGTTATGGGTTTAGTTAGGTTAAGGGTAAGGTTAAGTTTAGGGTTAAAGGTTTGGTCAAGGTTAGGGTTAGGTTATAGTTAAGGGTAAGGGTAAGGGTTATAGTTAACCCTAATCTTGATCAAACTCTTAAGGTTAAGGTTAGGTTAAGGTTAATATTAGGCTAAGGGTAGGGTTAAGGTTAGGTTATAGTTAAGGTCAAGGTTAAGGTTGTGGTTAAGTTTAAGGTTAAGTTATAGTTATGTTAGGTTAAGGGTAAAGTTAATGTTAATTTTAAGGTTATGGTTAAGGTTAGGGTAAGGTTAAAGGTTAAGGTTATGGTTAAGGTTAAAATAAGGTTAAGGTTAAGGTTAAGGGTAAAGTCAAGGTCAAGTTTAAGATTAGCCTAAGGTTAAGGTTAAGGTTAAAGTTAAGGTTAAGGTTAGGTTAAGGTAAAATTGAGGTTAAGGTTAAGGGTAAAGTCAAGGTTAAGGTTAGGTTAAGGTTAAGGTTAAGGTTAGGTTAAGGTTAAAGTTAAGGTTAGGGTTAGGTTAAGGTAAAGGTTAAGGTTAGGTTAAGGGTAAATTTAAGGTTAAGGTTAGGTTAAGGTTAAGGTTATGGTTATGGTTAGGCTAAGGTTAAGGTTAAGGTTAAGATAACGTTAAGGTTAAGGTTAAGGTTAAGGTTAAGGTTAGGTTAAGGGTAAGGTTAGGGTTAAGGGTAAGGGTAAGGGTAAGGTTAAGGTTAAGGTTAAGTTTAAGGTTATGGGTTTAGTCAAGTTAAGGTTAAGGGTAACCTTAAGGTTAAGGTTAAGGGTTTGGTCAAGGTTAGAGTTATGTTATAGTTAAGGGTAAGGGTAAGGGTGAAGGTTAGCCCTAACATTGACTAAATCCTTAAAGTTAAGGTTAGGTTAAGGTTAATATTACGTTAAGGGTAGGGTTAAGGTTAGGTTATAGTTAAGGTCAAGGTTAAGGTTATGGTTAAGGTTAAGTTTAGGTTATAGTTAGGTTAGGTTGAGGGTAAAGTTAAGGTTAACGTTAAGGTTACAGTTACGGTTAGGGTAAGGTTAAAGGTTATGGTTAAGGTTACAATTTTAGTCAGGTTAAGGTTCTAGTTAAGGTTAAGGTTAACGTTACGAGTTTAGTCAGGTTAAGGTTAAGGTTAAGGTTAAGGTAAAGTCAAGGTTAAGGTTAAGATTAGGTTAAGGTTAAGGTTAAAGTTAGGTTAAGGTAAGGTTAAGGTTAAGGGTAAAGTCAAGGTTAAGGTTAGGTTAAGGTTAAGATAAGGTTAAGGTTAAGGTTAAGGTTAGGTTGAGGGTAAAGTTAAGGTTAGGGTTAGGTTAAGGTTAAGGTTAAGTTTAGGTTAAGGGTAAAGTTAAAGTTAAGGTTAGGTTATGGTTATGGTTAGGCTAAGGTTAAAGTTAAGGTTAAGGGTAAAGTTAAAGTTAAGTTTAGGTTAAGGTTAAGGTTAATATAAGGTTAAGGTTAGGTTTAGGGTAAATTCAAGTTTAAGGTAAAGTTAAGGTTAAGGTTAGGTTAAGGTTAAGGTTAAGGTTAGGGTAAATGTTTAGGTTAAGGTTAAGGCGAAGGGTTTGGTCATGGTTAGGGTTAGGTTATAGTTAAGGTCAAGTTAAGGTTAAGGTTAAGGTTACGGGTTTAGTCGAGTTAAGGTTAAGGTTAAGGTTAAAGTTAGGCTAAGGGTAAAGTTAAGGTTAAAGTTAATCTTATGGGTTTAGTATGGTTTGGGTAAGGTTAAGGTTGGGTTAAGGGTAAAGTTAAGGTTAAGGCTATGGTTAAGGTTAGGTTCAGTTTCAGGTTAATGTTAAGGTTTGGGTTAGGGTTATGTTTAGGGGAAGGTTAAGGTTAAACTTAATGTTGAGGTTAAGGTTAAGGTTAAGGGTCTGGTCAAGGTATGGGTTAGGTTATAGTTAAGGTCAGGGTTAAGGTTATGGTTAAGGTAAAGTTAAGATAAGGTTAAGGGTAAGGTTATGGTTAAGGTTAGATTAAGGTTATAGTTAAGGTAAGGTTAAGGATAAAATTAAGGTTAAGGTTAGGTTAAGTTTAAGGGTAAGGTTAAGGTCAAGGTCAACGTTAAGGTTAAAGGTGAGGTTAATGTAAGGGTAAGTTTAACCTTAAACTAACCTTAATCTTAACCTTGACCTCAAGGTGAAGGTTAAGATTAGGTTAGTTTAAGGTTAAACTTAGGTTAAGGGTTAAGGGTAACGTTAATGGTAAAGTTATGGTCAAGTTTATGGTTACGTAAATGGTAAAGTCAAGGTTAAGGTTAATATTAGGTTAAGGGTAAAGTCAAGGTTAAGGTTAAGGTGAAGGCTAAGGGTAAGGTTAAGACTAAAGTTAAGGTTAAGGTTAAGGTTAGGGTAAAGTTAAGGTTAGGTTAAGTTATGGTTAAGGTCAAGGTTAAGGTTAGGTTATGGGAAAGGCCAAGGTTAAGGTTAAGGGTGAAGGTTAAGGTTAAGGTTAAGTCCCTTATCCTTGACATTCACCCTTAACCTTAACCTAACTTGGCTAAACCCATAAACCTTAACTATAACCTCCCTTAACCTTACCTTAACCTTACCTTAACCTAACATTAACCTTAGTCTTAACCTTAACTTTAACCTTAACCTTAACCTTAAATTTATGCTTAACCTAACCTTGACCATAACCTAAGGGTTAAGATTAAGGTTGTGGTTAAAGGTAAGGTTAGGGTTAAGGTTAAAGGTAAGGATAAGGTTAAGTTTAAGGTTATGGGTTTAGTCAGGTTAAGGTTAAGGGTTTGGTAAAGGTTAGGTTTAGGTTATCGTTAAGGGTAAGGGTGAAGGTTAACCTTAACCTTGACCAAACCCTTAAGGTTAAGGTTAGGTTAAGGTTAAGATTACATTAAGGGTAGGGTTAAGGATAGGTTATAGTTAAGTTCAAGGTTAAGGTTATGGTTAAGGTTAAGGTTCGGTTATAGTTAAGGTTAAGGTAAAGGTTATGGTTTAACGTTAGGGTAAGGTTAAAGGTTACAGGTTTAGTCAGGTTAAGGTTAAGGTTACGGGTTTAGTCAGGTTAAGGTTATAGTTAAGGTTAAGGTTAAGTTAAGGTTAAGGTTACGGGTTTAGTCAGGTTAAGGATAAGGTTAAGGTTAGGGGTAAAGTCAAGTTTAAATTTAATATTAGGTTGAGGTTAAGATTAGGTTAAGGTTAAATTTAAGGTTAAAGTTAGGTTAAGGTAAAGTTAAGGTTAAGGTTAAGGGAAAAGTCAAGGTTAAGTTTAGGTTAAGGTTAAGATAAGGTTAAGGTTAAGGTGAAGGTTAAGGTTAGGTTAAGGGAAAATTTAAGGTTAGGGTTCGGTTAAGGTTAAGGTTAAGGTTAGGTTAAGTGTAAAGTTAAGGTTAAGGTTAGGTTAAGGTTAAGGTTATGGTTAGGCTAAGGTTAAGGTTAAGGTTAAAGGTAAAGTTAAGGTTAAGGTTAGGTTAAGGTCAAGGTTAAGATAAGGTTAAGTTTAATGTTAGGCTTAGGGTAAAGTCAAGGTTAAGGTAATGTTAAGATTAAGGTTAGGTTAAGGTTAAGGTTATGGTTAGGGTAAGGTTAGGGTAAAGGTTAAGGTTAAGGGTTTGGTAAAGGTTAGGGTTAGGTTATAGTTAAGGTCAAGGTAATGTTGAAGTTAAGGTTAAGGTTACAGGTTTATTCAAGTTAAGGTTAAGGTTAAGGCTAATGTTAGGTTAAGGGTAAAGTTAAGGTTAAGGTTAAGGTTAAGGTTAAGGTTAAGGTTATAGGTTTAGTATGGTTTGGGTAAGGTTAAGGTTAGGTTAAGGGTAAAGTTAAGGTTAAGGTTATAGCTAAGGTTAGGTTGAGGTTAAGGTTAAGGTTTGGGTTAGGGTTAAGGTTAGGGGAAGGTTACGGTTAAAATTAATGTTAAGATTAAGGTTAAGGTTAAGGGTCAAGGTTAAGGTTAAGGGTTTGGTCCAGGTTAGGGTTAGGTTATAGTTAAGGTCAAGGTTAAGGTGATGGTTAAGGTAAACTTAAGATAAGGTTAAGGGTAAGTTTAAGGTTAATGTTAGGTAAAGGTTATGGTTAAGGTAAGGTTAAGGATAAAGTTAAGGTTAAGGTTAGGTTAAGGTTAATATAAGGTTAAGGGTAAGGTTAAGGTCAAGGTCAAGGTCAGGGTTAAGGTTAAGGTTAAGGTTAAGGTTAAGGTTAGGTTAAGGTTAAGGTTAATGTTAAGGTTAAAGGTAAGGTTACATTTAAGGTCAAGGTTAAGGTTAAGACTAATGTTAAGGGTTTGGTGAAGGTTAGGGTTAGCTTATAGTTAAGGTCATGGTTAAGGTTAAGGGTAAGGTTATAGATAGGTAAAGGTTAAAGTTAAGGTTAGGTTAAGCTTAAGATAAGGTTAAGGTTAAGGTTAGGTTAAGGGTAAATTCAAGGTTAAGGTTAAACTTAAGGTTACAGGTCTTAACCTTAAACTTCACTGTAACCTAACTTTAACCTTAACCTTAACCTGAACCTTTACCCTAAACATAACCTTAACCTTGACTTGAACCTTAACCTTATCTTAACCTTAACTTTCACTATAACCTAACCTTAAACTTGACCTTAACTATAACCTAACCCTAACCTTGACTAAACCCTTAACATTAGCAATAACCTTATCCTTACCCTAACCTTAACCCCAACTTTAACCTTATCTTACCCTTAACCTAACCTTAACCTTGACCTTAACTTTACCCTGAACTTAACCTTAACCTTAACCTTAACCTAACCTTTACCTTACCCTAACTTAACCTTAACCTTGACCTTAACCTTAACCTCAAGGGTAAAGTCAAGGTTAGGTTAGGTTAAAGGTAAAGTTAAGGCTAAGGATAAGGGTTTGGTCAAGGTTAGGGTCAGTTGTAACAGGTTTAGTTAGGTTAAGGCTAAGGTTAAGGGTTTGTTCATGGTTAGGGTTAGGTTATAGTTAAGTTCAAGGATAAGGTTAGGTTAAGGTTAAGTTAAGGTTAATGTTAAGGTGAAGGTTAAGGTTAACACAAAGGTTAAGGCTAATGTTAGGTTAAGGTTAGGTTAAGGCTAAGGCTAGGTAAGGGTAAGGTTAAGGTTACAGGTTTAGTCAAGTTAAGGTTAAGATTAAGGGGGTAAGGTTACGAGTCAAAAGCTTATCCTTCATATAACCTTATGGCTTTATTGAAGGTTAAGGTGAAGGTTAAGGGTTTGGTTAAGGTTAGTTTAAGTTTAAGGTTAAGATTAAAGTTAAGGTCAAGGTTAGGGGTAGGTTAAGGTTAAGGTTAATGTTAGGTTAAGGGTAAACTTAAGGTTAAGGTTAGGTTAAAGTTAAGCTGAAGGTTAAGGGTAAGGTTAGGGTAAGGTTAGAGTTAAGCTTAAGTGAAGGTTAAGGTTAAAGTTAGGTTAAAGTAAGGTTAAGGTTAAGGTTAGGTTAGGTTAAGGTAAGGTTAAGGTTAAGGTTATGGTTATGGGAAGTTTAAGGGCTTAATATTACCCTTAACCTCAACCTAACATTAACCCTAACCTTAACCTTGACCTTCACTATAACCTAACCCTAACCTTAACCTAACCTTAACCTTAAATTTAAACTTAACCTTTCCCTATCCTTCACCATAACCTTAACCTTAACTTTAACCCCTTAACCAAAGCCTTAACCTTAACCTTAAACTTACCTTAACCTAACTTTAACCTTAACCTAACTATAATCTTACCCTTAACCTTAACCTTGACCTTAACTATAACCTAATCCTAACCTTAACCAAACCCTTAACATTAACCTTAACCTTAAACTTTACTTAACCTTGACCTTAACCTTAACCTTGACCTTGACCTTAACCTTTACTTAACCTTAAACTTCACCTTAAACTTGACCTTAACCTTAACCTCAACCTTGACCTTAACTATAACCTAACCCTAACCTTGACCAAACCCTTAACCTTAACCTTAACCTTCCCATGACAATAAAATTAACCTGAAACTTAAGGTTAAGGTTAAAGTTAAGGTTAGGGTTAAGGTTAGGGGAGGTTAAGGTTAAGGTTAAGGTTAGGGTTAGGGTTAAGGTTAGGGGAATTTTAAGGTTAAATTCAAGGTTAAGGGTAAAGTTAAGGTGAAGGTTATGTTAAGGTTAGGTTAAGATTAAGGGTACGGTTAGGGATAAGGTTAGGGTAAGGTAATAATTAAGGTTAAGATAAGGTTAAGTTTAAGGGTAAAGTTAAGGTTAAGGTTAATGTTAAGGCTAAGGTTAAGTTTAGGTTAATTTAAGGTATTGTAAAGGTTAGGGTTAGATTATTGTTAAATTTAAGGTTAAGGTCAAGGTTAAGGTTTAGGTTAAGGTTAATATTAGGTTAAGGGTAAAGTTAAGGTTATGGTTAAGATAAGATTATGGTTAAGCTTAAGGGAAGGTCGAAGTTAATTTTTGGTTAAGGGTAAATTCAAGGTCAAGGTCAAAGTTGTGGTTATGGGAAGGTTAAGGTTAGGTTATAGTTAAGGTTAAGGGTTTGGTAAAGGTTAGGGTTAGGTTAAGGTTAAGGTTAGGTTAAGGGTAAATTCAAGGTTAAGGTTATGGTTATGGAAAGGTTAAGGTTAAGGTTAAGGTAAAGGTAAGGTTAAGGTTAAGGACAAGGTCAAGGTTAAGGGTGAGATAAGGTTAAGGTTAAGGTTAAGGTAAGGTTAAGGTAGAGGTTAAGGTTAGGTTAGGGTTAGGGTTAGGTTAGGTTAAGGGTGAAGGTTAAAGGTAAGGTTAAGGTTAAGGGCAAGGTTAAGGTTAAGGATATGGTTAAGGTTAGGGTTATGGTTAGGTTAGGTTAAGGTTAAGTTAAGGTTATGGTTAGGTCAAGGTTAAGTTAGGTTAAGGTAAGGTTAAGGCTAGTTTAGGCTATAGTTAAAGTTAAGGTTAAGGTTAGGTTAAGGTGAAGGTTAAGGTTAAGATTAGGTTAAGGTTAACGTTAAGGTTAGGTTATGGTAAGGTTAAGATAAGGTTAAGGGTTACGGGTTTATTTAGGTTAAGGATAAGGTTAAGGTTGCGGTTTTAGTTAGGTTAAGGTTAAGGTTAAGGGTAACCTTATCCTTAACCTTAACAAACCTTAACCTTCACCTTAAAATTAACCTTAACTATAATATAACCCTAACCTTACCCTAACCTTACCCTTAACCTTAACCTTAACCATACCCTTAACCTAACCTTAACCTTAGCCTTAACTTTATCTTAACCTTAACCTAAACTTAACCTTGAATTTACCCTTAACGTAAGCTTAATCTTAAGCTTACCCTTAACCATATCTTAACCTTAACCTTAACCTTAACCTGAAACTTTACCCTAACCTTACCTTAACCTTAACCCTAACCTTAACCTTAACCTTAACATTAACGAAACCCTTAACCTTAACCTTAACCTGACTAAACCCTTAACTTTAACCTAACGTTAACCTTACCCTTACCATTAATCTTACCCTTAACACAACATTAAACTTGACTTTACCCTTAACCTTAACCTTAACCTAACCTTAACCTTAACGTTAACCATACCCTTAACCTTCACCTCAACCTTAAACTTGACTTTAGCCTTAACCTAACCTTAACATTAACTATAACCTAACCCTAATTCTTACCTTAACATTACCCTTAACCTTCACCAAAACCTTATCCTTAACCTTAACCTGACTAAACCCTTAACCTTGACCTAACAGTAACCTTAACCATAACATTAACCTAACCTTAACCTTAACCTTAACCTAACCTTAACATTATCTTTAAGTTTAGCCTAACCTTAAGGGTTTAGTCAGGTTAAGTTTAAGGTTAAGGGTTTTCTCACGAGACGTTAAGGTTAAGGTTACGTTAAGGGTAAAGTCAAGGTTAAGGTTAAGGTTAAGGTTAGGTTAAGGGTAAAGTGAAAGTTATGGTTAGGTTAAGGTTCAAGTTACCATTTTAGTCAGGTTAAGGTTAGGTTAAGGTTAAGGATAAGGTTAAGGTTAAGGTTAGGTTAAGGTTAAGGATAAGGATAAGGTTATGGTTAAGGTTAAGGTTAGTTTATGGGAAGGTTAAAGTTAAGGTTAGGTTATAGTTAAGGTTAAGGATTCGATCACGGTTAGGGTTAGGTTAAGGTTAAGGTTAAGGTTACGTTAAGGGTAAAGTCAAGGTTAAGGTTATGGTTATGGAAAGGTTAAGGTTAAGGTTAAGGGGTTAAGGTTAGGTTAAGATAAATTCAAGGTTAAGGTTAGGTTAAGGTTAATATTAGGTTAAGGGTAAATTTTAGGTTAAGGTTAAGGTTTGTTCAAGGGTAGGGTTAGGTTATAGTTAAGGTCAAGGTTAAGGTTAGGTTAAGGTTAATGTTAAGGGTTTGGTCAAGGTTAGGGTTATGGTATAGGTTAAGGTCAAGATAAAATTTAGGTTATAGTGAAGGTTAAGGTTAAGATAAGGCTAAGGTTAAGGTTAAGGTTAGGGTTAGGTTATAGTTAACGTCAAGGTTAGGTTAAGGTTATGGGTTTAGTCAGGTTAAGGTTAGGTTAGGTTATGGGTTTAGTCAGGTTAAGGTAAAGGGTAAGGTTAAGGTTAAGGTTAAGGGTTTGGTTAAGGTTAGGGTTAGGTTATAGTTAAGGGTAAGGGTAAGGGTTATGGTTAACCCTAACCTTGACCAAACCCTTAAGGTGAAGGTTAGGTTAAGGTTAATATTAGGCTAAGGGTAGGGTTAAGTTTAGGTTATAGTTAAGGTCAAGGTTAAGGTTTTGGTTAAGGTTAAGGTTAGGTTATAGTTAGGCTAGGTGAAGGGTAAAGTTAAGGTTAATTTTAAGGTTATGGTTAAGGTTAGGGTAAGGTTAACGATTAAGGTTAAGGTTAATGTTAAGTTAAGGTTAAGGTTAAGATTAAGTGTAATGTCATGGTTAATTTTAAGATTATCTTAAGCTTAAGGTTAAGATTAGGTTAAGTTTAAGGTTAAAGTTGAGGTTAAGGTTAGGTTAAGGTAAGATTGAGGTTAAGGTTAAGGGTAAATTCAAGGTTAAGGTTAGGTTAAGGTTAAGGGTAAGGTTAGGTTAGGGATAAAGTTAAGGTTAGGGTTAGGTTAAGGTAAAGGTTAAGGTTAGGTTAAGGGTAAATTTAAGGTTAGGGTTAGGTTAAGGTTAAGGTTAACATTATGGTTAGGCTAAGGTTAAGGTTAAGGGTAAAGTTAAGGTTAAGGTTAGGTTAAGGTTAAGGTTAAGATAACGTTAAGGTTAAGGTTATGGTTAAGGTTAGGTTAATGGTAAGGTTAGGGTTAAGGTTAAGGTTAAGGTTAAGGTTAAGTTTAAGGTTATGGGTTTAGTCAGGTTAAGGTTAAGGGTAACGTTAAGGTTAAGGTTAAGGGTTTGGTCAAGGTTATAATTAGGTTATAGTTAAGGGTAGGGTAAGGGTGAAGGTTAACCCTAAATTTGGCCAAACCCTTAAGGTTAAGGTTAGGTTATTGTTCAGGTCAAGGTTAAGGTTATGGTTAAGGTTAAGGATAGGTTTTAGTTAGGTTAGGTTGAGGGTAAAGTTAAGGTTAAGCTTAAGGTTATGGTTAAGGTTAGGGTAAGGTTAAAGGTTATGGTTAAGGTTACAGGTTTAGTCAGGTTAAGGTTCTAGTTAAGGTTAAGGTTAAGGTTAAGGTTACGAGTTTAGTCAGATTAAGGTTAAGGTAAAGTCAAGGTTAAGGTTAAGATTAGGTTAAGGTTAAGGTTAAGGTTAAAGTTAAGGTTAAAGTTAGGTTAAGGTAAGGTTAAGGTTAAGGGTAAAGTCAAGGTTAAGGTTAGGTTAAGGTTAAGATAAGGTTAAGGTTAAGGGTAAAGTTAAGGTTAGTGTTCGGTTAAGGTTAAGGTTAAGGGTAAAGTTAAGGTTAAGGTTAGGTTAAGGTTATGGTTAGGCTAACGTTAAGGTTAAGGTTAAGGGTAAAGTTAAAGTTAAGGTTAGGTTAAGGCTAAGGTTAATATAAGGTTAAGGTTAAGGTTAGGTTTAGGATAAATTCAATGTTAAGGTAAAGTTAAGGTTAAGGTTAGGTTAAGGTTAAGGTTAAGGTTAGGGTAAGGTTAGGGTAAATGTTCAGGTTAAGGTTAAGGTTAAGGGTTTGGTTATGGTCAGGGTTAGGTTATAGTTCAGGTGAATTTAAGGTTAAGGTTATGGGTTTAGTCAAGTTAACGTTAAGGTTACATTAACCTTAATATTAACCTTAACTTAACCTAACCTTAACCTTAACCTGACCCTTGACCTTAACCTTCACCTTAACCTTGAATTTACCCTAACTTAACCTTAACCTTACCCATAACTTAACCCTAACCTTGATTTTAGGTTAACCTTGTCCAAACCCTTAACCTTAACCTTAACCTAACCTTAACCTAACCTTAACCTTAACCCTAACCTTAACCTAGACCTTAACCTAACTATAACCTTAACCTTATCTTAAGCTTAACCAAAATTTAACCTTAACCTTAACCTAACCATATCCTTACCCTTAACGTGAACCTTAACCTTAAACTTAACATAAACTAAACCTAACCTTGACCTTAACCTTAACCTAACCTTGAATTCACCTTAACTTTAACTTTACCCAACCTTAACCTTAACCTTAACATTAAACTTACCCTTAACCTTAACCTTAACCTTATCTTAACCTTAACCTAACCCTAACCTTGACCTTGAATTTAACTTAACCTAGCCTTAGCCCCTTAACCTTAACCTTCCCATAACCTTAACGAAAACCTTAACCTTAACCTTAACCATAACGTTAACATTAACCTTACCATTACCATAACCTTAACCTTAACCTTGACCTTACCCTTAACCTTAACCTTAACCCTACCCTGTTAACCTTAACCTTAACCTTATCCTTAACCTTAACCTGACTAAATCCGTAACCCTAACCCTAACCTTAACCTTAACATGACTAAAACCGTAACCTTAACCTTAACCTTAACCATTTTAGGAATCTGTAATCAACAAGATTGGCAAAGTCTGATCACAGAAACAACATCGTTTCAACCAGCTTTGGGATTCTAGGATCTATCCCTCCTGAATCCAGAGAGGGATCTCTCCAATAAGTGTAAAGACGGATTTGTCTTTGAATTTTGGGTAATGATATTAGGCTAGTTATGAGGGCCAAGGGCTTTGTTTGTTTTTGGATGGTTGAGCATGAATACTGTTTGAGGAGAAAGTCCTAAGTGCAAAGAGTTTCAAAGGTGAGAAGTTGCAAGTGAGTAGAACAACTTTGGCTAAAAATATAGATATAACGTCGTTTTTTAATCCATTGGGCTATGGAGTCATATCAGGGCTTTAATTGAACAACAAAATCAAGAATGATCCAAGGGGAAAGTCATCTACACCACAAGTTTATTGAGATTTAAATGATGGAATGGGAACAATAAAGTGTTGGAGGGGTGGAAACTGATAATAATTTCACAAGGGATTTATAGTCAGTCCAAACAAGAAAAAGCCTCTTAAGTAGCTATTTAAAAACAACCAAGTGCAGGGCTAACCATTGACTTCTTGGGAAAGTTTGTATTAAAGCAGCTTAATTGACAAACAATCTAGTAATCCACATAATTACCTTCAGAAAGTATGAAAACATATAAGAGGAAACAAAGTGCAACTTAAGATCAGATAAAGTACTTTTAAACCTAGTCTGCTTTCAACCAACACCAAGGGAAATTTTCAGACTCTGCCTTTGGAGAATGGAAGCTAGAAACAAGGCAAACCATCACTTTCTAGCCTAACTTCAATAAGCAAATAAGGAAAATAACTTTCAAGAACAATGTTTAAAGCCAACAGTAGGATGAGGGAACTCCAACATTCCTAACTGCTTAAACTATATTGAATCATTCCTAAATAAACAATTTGGAGGAAAACATTGAGATAAATATTTTCAATTAGAGAAGGGAACTGATAAACAGTAGATCCTAACTCTGTAAATGTTGTTCTTTATAAGAGAATCATGAACAATATGACATACATAGAAGGTAAAAAATAACAAAGAAAGGGCACTTCACCAGTAATATAGACTAGGATCCCAAGAAACAACTTGTTATTGATGTCAAACCAGTTACAGTCATCAAGTCCAAAGTTTCAGTTCAACAATCATTTTCACTATTCAGCCTAACTTATCTAGCACAAACAGAGCTTCAAGGGCCATTGAATGATATTTACAATCAAAAGTTTCAAACTCAATTACATAACAATGCTTAGCAACCTAATCAACCAACAGTTTCTCATCTTCTACAGAAGTATTTATAGAAGGATAAAGAGGTGAGATCTGAAAAAGATCTCTCAAGGCAATTAATACAGATTCGAGACTTCTTGGCCCTTTGAGGGGCTCGATGAGGAAGTTTACAGGTGGTTCACTGTATTAACTATTTTACAATTAATATCAAAGCTCGATGGGAGCTTTATTTGAGTTTGAGGCTTAGTGTTCTATCTAGAGTAACTCTGCAGATATTTTCTATTAACCTCCTTTGGCAGAATTAACTTCTGGGCAGCGCTGGAGGCAGATATTTCTTTAATCAATAACTTCGGCCTTTGTTTTGAATGGTTTGAGGCAACAGGTGGTTCTTGTAGTAGCTGATTAATCAATTCGCCTCAAATGCAATGGTGGAGGTCCTTTCTGCCTGTTAAACATTTATAATTTATTCTTTTGTGTTCTAATTATGGTTTTGATAAGCATTTTTAGCTGAAATTCCCATATCTGTCCTCAATCTTCTTCTCTGTTGTGCTCTATTCTTCAAACTTATACTCTTTAAAACCATGTTAAAAACACAGTGTCTTGTCGATGTGCAGGTCCATGCAGGGCCTTTATAGGCATCAATGCCCATGCATCGTTGATAAAATGTAGAACGTAACCCTGCGAATGGTTCTCTTCAGGGACTAAAGGTACAGGAATTTTCATTCTCGGCCCCTGGCATTTCTTCAATATAACGACGGAAAACATTTAAGACCTACATAAAACATAAAATAATTAAGAAATCCTACGAAATGGGTTAGACTGCTTTAAAATGCGGGAGAGGAGCGTAGCCATAGGATCTGGACACGTGGACAGTCTAGATCTAATCGGGGGATCAAAATCGGCAGGAGGAGGAAAAGGCTGTGATAAAACACTATGATGCGATTGCACGATCAGAAGGGCTGAGGTGATCAAGCGGTGGCCTTTGATCTAAGAACGAGATCAACGGTGGAGAATGAATCAGGGGAGTCGCAATTGGAGGTCAGGGATAAGGCGATGCGAATAAACATTGCGATGCGTTTTGAAATCGTCGATGTGATGGAGCAATGGCTGTTTGATCGAAGTTCGATCAACGACGGGGATTAGTTCTAAGAATGAACCGGTGGAAAACCCTTTTAATATATGAAAACCCAAAAAATGAAATAAAACAATGGTTTTTTATACTTTGGGGGCAGGATAATATGTATAAAGTGGATAGGCGCATGACTGCGGGTCCTTTGGTCTTGATGGAAAGTTTTATGCCTCGAGGCGTATATAATACAAAGGGGCCAATTGCAATTTGGCCATCGGGCCCGGTCTTTTTAATATACCCATTGGAAAATTGCGATGCGATTCAGCGCTTGGGACTTCGACACTCAGTCCTAGGCATAAGTCATATGAAACGAAGGCGGGGGGAAACTTTAACACACAAGACCCAATCGCATCGAAACTTTGATACGGGTCTTTCAATCTAACCATTTTGAAAACTCCGATTGCAATTGTGCAATCGGTTTTTTTAATATACCCATTTTTATATTAAAACACGTGCTTTGGATTTTGAAAGTTAAAACTTTGGAAAAGTGGGTTTGAATATTTTTACAAAAGAAAAGATGGATCGGGACTGAAATATCACAAGGTTTAAGCACTGAGGCAGGCTTTATGTTTTAATCGCATCAGAACTTTTCAAGCGGTTCTTTCGATCAACATCATTTGATTTCTCCAATTGCGATTGAGCGATCGGTCTTTCCATCTACCCATTTAAAATATTAAACACGTGGTTTTCACTTTTTAGACCAAACTTAGGGAAAGTGGGTTTTTGGTATTTACAAAGGAAAAATGGATCAGGAAGGAATATTTACAGGTTTTAAGTACGGAAGGCGGGCCCATGGTATATATATACAAAATTTTTAATCGCATCAGGTTTTATACGACGCAAAACTAATCGCATCGGAACTTTTGGTATATGACAAAAGACTTGCGTTGTTTGAAATTGTGCGATGCGATAAGTGCCGAGAGGGGATTAGCACCTGGTTCTTATGGCAAGGGCATGTGGGTGAAGTGGTTAGGGGGCTTAGCCAAAGGGGCTAAAGTCCATAATAAAGACTTGTATTTTTTATGAATTTTTCATGGATTTCAAAGGAATCGGGGGTTTCGAAATAGTTAAAAAATGAGTTTTCAACTATGGAAGGGTGATTTTCATGAAGGGAAGAAAGGAAAAAATGAAAAATAGAGGAAATTTATGGGGAAAAAGGGAAGCAAATGAAGGTTAGTTTTGAGTGAGAGAAGAGAAAAAATGATGAATTTGTAGCAGTTTCTTCTCATGTTTTTAGCAGAAATTCTGAGTATAAAATGAAAATAGCCATGAAGATTTTGGGATAGAGGCATGAGGCCTAGAAGAGTCTTCAAGAGACAAAAATTTTTAGAAATGAAATTTGTTCTTTGAAGGCTCAAAAAGTCTTAGCTACCTTTTTCTATAACAAATATTATAGGTGGCTAACAGTGGCTTCACTTGGGAATGGTGCCTTCTTGAAGGCATCAAGATCATCAGACTTGCTTTCTCTAGGAGGCTGACCTGTGCCACATCCATTATGTTTCTCTGGGAGGCTAACCTATGCCTGATCCATTGGGCTGCCCTTCCTTTGCTAGGATTATCTTGCTCTGAAAACATATTAGCAGCTATAATAACAATGGACTTTCATCTACAAGCTTTATACCTACCCAATCCTATAGATCTAACATTTTTTCTTCTTAGAGTGCACTTGGATTGGAAAACTCTCTTACAACATTTTATTCTTTTTGAAAGAAAAAAAATCAAATCTATTTCTACTCCTTATTTCTCCATGGATTCAGATTAAACAGTTGAATCCATATAATTCTCTACCTAATCTACTATATGTTGGGATTAAACTATCCAATAGATTTTTATTCTCTAATTTCTAAAGAGGAAATTAAAAAGCATACAAGTTAGGATTGAACAGTCTAACTTGATGTTGATATATGGCATAAAAACAAGCTGCACATAGATTATTATTTGCAGAAAATTAAAAAAAAATGATGAAGGCTTAAGATCTGAAAATTTAAAGCACTTCCTTCATCTTTTTACAACTCTGTTTTGAATTTATTTGAGCTGTTTCTCCTTTTTCATCTGGTTCAGATTTTGAGTTAATTAGAACCATATTTTCTTCTTTTTGACTCAGAAAAATAAAACAGATTTGAGTTATTTCTCTTTTGGAAACTTAGGTTCAGATTTTGAATATGCTTGAACGTTTTAATTTCTATCCTAAAATATCTACTGATAAGCCAAGATTAAATAGTTTGGCAAATCAAATTCACTATCCTATCAGTAGAAAATTTAAAGCTAATTAGTCAAGTTTAGGTTGTTTGACTAACTAGAAGTGTGTTTTGTAGGAGTGGCATTCGAGCTTGCACACTTTCAGATTTGTTTCTCTTTTGGTATGGGGCTTATACCTTTCTTGTTTTGACATTCTGCCCTCTTTTATTTCTTTCATTGTTTTTTGTATTTTTTATTTTTCTAACATTGAATGCAATGGTGGATGAGATATTTATAATGGAAAAAAGATAAAAAAAAGGCTTCAAAACATGTCAAGGATCAAGAGAAGTAATGTTTGTTAGGTCCCTATATTACTAGTATAGTCCCTTATTGTTGTTAGTGTAACCCCCTTATGGTTATTATTGTACCCTTGTAACCCCCATTTTATTATTATTTGCGCCCTTAAATTATTATTGTTAGGTTGGCTAGGATTACATTGTGGCCCACTAGGATTACATTACGGCCCCATGGACTCCTATATATAGAAAGGAGGTTTTGTAAATTGGATCATCCAAGAATTGTTCATTTATGTAATGTATTGGAGGTTGCCCCCTCGAAGTGGCTTATTTCTAAGGCGTTGACATCTCTTTTATTTTATTTTTGGAGCTGGTTACACAACATTTGGTATCAGAGGTTTGGATTCTAGGGTTTCGCTGCTCCAAATAGGTCATCATGGAATTTTCGCTATAACTTTTGTTCTACGAAGTTTCAGAAGCTGAAAATTTTAGGGTGCAAAGCCGAAATCTTGAGGAAGATCTTCTAAAAATTTCAGAGCTTGGTTCGCAATATTTTTGGAGATATGATCTGTGGAAGTTAGGTCTTTTTTCAGGCTCCTAAATAGGTCATCATGGCATTTGCGGCACGAAGTTTTTTTTACGAAGGTTCAGAATCTAAAATTCATATGGTACAAATCTGAAATTCTGAGGACAGTCGTCAAAAAATTTCAGAGCTTGGTTTGAAATATTTTGGGAGATATGATCTATGGAAGGTAGTGCTTTTTCAGGCTCCTGAATTGCATCTCAAAGAGGTGATCGTGGGAAAAGTTCAATAGCTCTCTCTCTGGGCATCGGATTGGAGTGCTGTAAGAAGTGGTCACAAGTACACGGGCTTTAGTTTCTTGGATATCAATTTCGAAGACAAAGTACGAAACAGTGACACGTGGAAAGTTATACAAGTTCGCTCTACTGAACCAGTCCATAATTAGGTCATTGTGGGAGATTGGACACAACTTTGTCTTGGAGAATCGAAATCAAGTCAGACCTGTGGAATTCAAAAGATAATTTAGAGGGTTACATTGGTACCAAAATTCAGATATTGAATTCCTACAATCACATAGATAATCCAATTTCAATATCGAGCTCTTCAAAAGCAAGAAAAAGGTGTGTATTTTTTTTCCGAATTGCATAAGTCTTGTTTGAAGAATCAATTTGAATTGATTCCAAGGGCATATTGTAGAATAGATATCAGTATTGGGTTCTAAAATATTCCCCGTAAAAATAATTCAACACCCATTAAGCCTTCAGAAGGGTCTACTATGACTCATGAAGATGAAGAATTGCAACATGATCTATCAAAATTACAAGAGCAAGTGCAACAAATTTCACCCTCGCAAAGAGCAACAAAAAATGAAATGGAAGTTTTGAAGAAAGGCATGGAAGAGAAGATGGATGGTTTGAAGAAAGGCGTGGAAGCTAAGATGGATGTCATGGAAGCTAGCATGGAAGCTAAGATGGATGACATGAAAGACAACATGGAAAACAACATGAAAAACATGAAGAATGATCTAAAAGCAGACATCGAAGGTTTGACCAAGTTGATACAATAAATTTTTCCTAATGGTGAAAAGATAGTAGAAGAACCTCATGACGAGAACAAAATAAATGTTAATCACGATTTCATAAACTCTAATGTTGGCGGGAAGAACCACCATATTCCAAAAATTGATATGAGGAAGTTTGATGGGAAGGATCCTGTAACATGGATACTACAGATGGAGCAATATTTTGATCTCCATAATGTGCAAAACACACAAAAGGTACGCATTGCAACTTTACATTTAGAAAAAAATGCATTTGTATGGTATCGATGGCTTTTCTCCCGTAAAAAAAATTGTCACTTGGTCAATTTTTACGAAAGAAATGATAGCACATTATGAGGATACAAAGAGCAACACTTTCTTTAGCCAATTGATAAATCTCAAACAAAAGGGTTTAGTGGGGCAGCACATTGAGGACTTCCAAAAATTGAATATAAGGGTAACTGATATTCCAGAGGAACACAGGATTGATCTCTTCATAGGAACTTTAAAGGATAACATCCAACATGAAGTTCGTGTTTTGGAACCTGATTCATTGGAGAAGGCATTCAGATTGGCAAGAAAAGTTGAATGTAAAATTATGGCGACAAGGAAGCCTACCACTCAATTCTATAAAGAAGGAAGTGTTTCTATGCCTAGATTTCCACAACCTACAAGGTTGACACCACAACAATTGGAAGAAAAAAGAGCAAAAAGGGCTTTGCTACAGTTGTGATAGCAAATACACTAAAGGTCATAAGTGTGCTGAGAAGAAATTATTTTACATAGATTGTGAAGAAGAAGAAGAAAATGAACAAGAGGAGGATATACACCAGGAACCACCCCTAGAAGAAGAAGAAATGAATCCGACCATATCGTGTAATGCACTGGCAGGAATTACCACTCCTCAAACTCTCAAGATAGAAGGACATATAAAGAAGAAAAGGGTAATAGTGTTGATTGATTCAGGTAGCACCCATAATTTTATTCATTATAGGGTAGCCAAGGAATTAAATTGTTTCCTATACCCAGCACCAGAATGTCAAGTGATGGTTGCAAATGGAGGAACTATAAATTGCTCTGGAAAATGCCATAATATCAAGCTAACCATGGGGAATATGTATTGACTAGTCCAATGCTTGCCATTCCTATGGGAGGTGCTGATGTTGTACTAGGAGTACAATGGTTACAATCTTTGGGGACGGTAGCTTTTAATTTTCAAGAACTTTTCTTGAAATTTTTTTCCGAAGGAAAGGAAGTCGAATTACGGGGTATTGCGGGGAAGCCAGGAAGGATAATAAGCTCTAATGTCATGACAAAGCTTCTAAAGAAAGAACAGCGAGGCGTAATTGCACAATTATGCTCACTAGAAGTTCCAACATCAAAATCATCTATTTCTGCAGATCTCCAACAAGTCTTTGACAATCATTCCAAGGTGTTTGAAACTCCCAAAGGACTCCCACCTATTCGTGATCATGATCATGCTATTCATTTGATTCCAGGAAGTGTTCCTCCAAACAACAGGCCTTATAGATATCCTTACTTCCAAAAGAGCGAAATTGAACGTATGATTGCAGAAATGTTAGAGGCGGGTATAATTCAACCTAGTCAAAGTTCTTTCTCTGCTCCTGTAGCATTGGTACACAAGAAGGATGGATCATGGCGAATGTGTCCGGATTATAGGGAGCTCAATAAGCTCACCATTAAAGACAAATTTCCCATTCCTGTGATTGTTGAATTATTGGATGAATTACATGGAGCAATTTATTTTACCAAGTTGGATCTTCGTTTAGGATATCATCAAATTAGAATGAAGACTGAAGATATTCCAAACACAACATTTCAAACTCATGAGGGTCATTATGAATTTTTGGTCATGCCTTTTGGCCTTACCAATGCACCTTCTACATTTCAAGGGTTGATGAATTCCATTTTCAAACCCTTCCTTAGAAAATTTGTGCTGGTATTTTTGATGATATACTAATCTATAGCAGGTCTTGGAAGGATCATGTTGAACATGTTGACAGGGTGCTCAAACTATTGCAGGAGAAACAATTATATGAAAAAACATCCAAATGTTTCTTTGGAGTACAAGAGGTGGAATATCTCAATCATATTATATCTCACGAGGGTGTTAAAGTAGACCCTAACAAAATTAAAGCCATTAAGGAATGGAAAGTCCCCAAGACAATAAAGCAGTTGCGAGGATTTCTCGGGTTAACAGGCTATTATCGCAAGTTTGTTAAGAATTATGGGAGAATAGCAGCACCTCTAACAACATTATTGAAGACAGATGCATTTTCATGGACTCCTGAAGCAACTAAGGCCTTTGAACATCTTAAAGAGGCAATGTGCCTAGCACCGGTCTTAGCTACGCCAGACTTCACAAAAACCTTTATTGTGGAATGTGATGCCTGAGGAAATGGAATTGGTGCAGTTTTAATGCAGGAAGGAAGACCCATTGCTTTTGAAAGTCGTCCAATCAAAGGAAAGTATTTACAGAAACCTATTTATGAGAAGGAAATGTTAGCAATACTGTATGCACTAAAGAAATGGCGAACTTACCTAATGGGAAGACACTTCAAGGTAAAAACCGATCATGATAGTCTTAAACACTTTTTGGAACAAAGACTATCATCAGAAGAGCAGCAAAAATGGGTCACGAAGATGTTGGGTTATGACTTTGAAATAATCTACAAAAAAGGAAAGCTTAATGTTGTTGCAGATGCACTCTCAAGAAAGAATGAAGAGGTGGAAGCATTGCTTTGTGCCATTTCTATTATCCAACCAGACTGGATAACCGAAGCAAGAGATGAATGGAAGAAGGACAAAGATGTATGGACACTCATTCAAAAGTTGCAGCAAGATCCTAGTACATCTGATACATTTAGTTGGAAAATGATTCCTTATGGTACAAAGATCGCTTATATCTTTGTAAGAATTCCCAACTAAAACAAAAGATTCTTTTGGAATTGCACACTTCTCCTTTAGGAGGACACTTAGGATTTTTAAAAACTTACCACAGGGTGAAGAAAGAATTTTTTTGGGATGGCCTTAAATATAATATTCAAAAGTTTGTGGCGGAATGTTTGGTTTTCCAGCAGAATAAAGTGGAAACAATTAAGACCCCGGGACTTCTACAACTTTATCCATTCCAAGTCAACGTTGGGAGGAGATTTCAATGGATTTTATCACAGGTTTACCTAAGTCCGAAGGAAAGAGTGTCAACATGGTGGTAGTTGATAGACTTACCAAGTATGCACACTTTTGTGCATTATCTCATCCATTTAAAGCAAGTACAGTTGCTACTACATTTATGGATAGAGTTCAAAAGCTACATGGAAGCCCAAGGGTTATTGTGAGCGACAAAGATCCCATTTTTACTGGAAATTTTTGGACAGAGTTATTTTCTTGTTTGGGTACTCAATTAGCTCATAGCTCATCTTATCATCCTCAATCTCATGGTCAAACTGAGATAGTAAATAAATGTTTGGAAGGATATCTTCGTTGTTTTGTATTTGATAAACAAACACAATGGGTCAAGTGGTTACGTCTTGCTGAATAGTGGTATAACACTTCCTTCCATATTGCAGCAAAAATGACCCCATTTATGGCACTTTATGGATATCATCCACCATCCATCACATCATCTTTAAGGGAAAATTCGAAGGTTCAAGCAGTGGAAGATCATATCGAGCATCAGCAAGAAGTTCTCCAACTCTTAAAGGATAACCTGAATTTGGCACAAAATCGAATGAAACAACAGGCAGATCAACATCGTAGCGAGAGAAGTTTTGATGTAGGAGATTGGGTATTTTTACGGCTACAACCATACAAAAAAATGTCCCTAAAGCAAGCAAAGAAGGATAATAAATTATCGCCAAAGTACTATGGTCCTTACAAGGTGTTGCAAAATATTGGTACTATGGCATACAAATTGGAGCTTCCTGCTTCTTCGCGAGTACATCCAGTTTTCCATGTTTCATGCTTAAAGAAGGTTATAGGTGAAAATCTTCCAGTTCAAACAATATTGCCAGAACTTGATGAGGAAGGAAAATCATATTGGAACCTGAAGCGGTCATGGAAACAAGAACTCGACAGCTACGAAATCGATCAATTTCAGAGTATCTCATCAAGTGGAAGAACTTACCCACTGAAGATTCTATATGGGAGGATGAGAATTTTATACAGAAGCACCCAGAGCTACTCAAGCGTTGAGGACAACACTTTTTTGAAGGAGAGGGGCATGTTAGGTCCCTATATTACTAATATAGTCCCTTATTGTTATTAGTGTAACCCCCTTATTGTTATTATTGTACCCTTGTAACCCCCATTTTGTTATTATTGTGCCCTTAAATTATTATTGTTAGGTCGGCTAGGATTACATTGTGGCCCACTAGGATTACATTATGGCCCCATGGACTCCTATATATAGAAAGGAGGTTTTGTAAATTGGATCATCCAAGAATTTTTCATTTATGTAATGTATTGGAAGTTTCCCCCTTGAAGTGGCTTATTTCTAAGGCGTTTATATCTTTTTTCTTCTATTTTTGGAGTTGGTTACACAAAAATGTTTAAGCATCCTGCCATTGACAGGACCTCTAAACAATTCTTCTCCATTCAACTCTTGCAAGAAAAATGCATTGTTACCAGCAACTGAATGAATAGAGTAAGGACCAAGCCATAAGTTATAAAATTTTCCATGCTTGCCCTTGTCTTCCCTCCTTGAGTCCCATTTTAAAACTTTGTCTCCAATATTGAAATTGTTGGCCTTTATTCTTCTGTCAAAAAGATTTTTAATGTTGTCATGTTTCTGCAATGCTTTGTTATAAACTTCCTCTCTGGTTTGCTGAAGGTGAATGGTCTAATTTATTCTTCTGATCATGTAATTATCTTCAGTTTTCAATTCTTGAATCAACTTCATTACTGGTACACCAAGGCTGTTTGGAAAAATTGCATCAGTTCCATACACAAGCTGAAAAGTTGACATGCCAATAGATTTTTTCAAACTTAATCGGTCAGCCCAAAGTTCATGAACCAGCTTTGTGTGCCAAGACTTTTTATTATCCTCCAACAATTTCTTGATTATATTCACTAAATTTTTTTTCGAAGATTTTGCAAGTCCATTACCCTGAGGGTAATAGGTCGTGGAATGCCCCAATGTTATCTAATATCTATGACAGAACTCAACCATATTCTTTGATCCAAATGTTGTTGCATTATCAGTGATGATCTTGGTAGGACAACCAAATCTGGAGAGAATGTTAGTCTCCATGAATTTTATAATAACTGAATCATTGGCCTCTCTACAAGGTATGGCTTCTATCCACTTAGTGAAATAGTCTGTGGCAGTGAGAATCCATCTATGCTGGGCAGAAGATGGGGGATGGATTTCTCCTATAAATTCAAGTCCCCACTATTGAAATGGGGCTTCAACAGTGATTGGATGTAGAGGCAGGGGCAGGAGTTTTCTTTTGCCTTCAAAAAGTTGACATTTATGACAGGCTACGATCATCTTGTGGATATCAGGAAAAAGAGTAGGCCAATAGAAACCAACCCTCAAAATTTTGTTGGTTGTTGTCTTCCAGTATAAATGACCTCCACACTCTCCTTCATGGAACTCGTGCTTAACCTTCTCTGCATCAAACTCAGGAAAACATTTAAGCAATAGACCACTTGCATTTTTCCAATAAAGACATTGATCAATAATGCAATAGTTTACAGCTTTCAATTTAAGGAATCTTGCCTTTGTCTTTGTCAAACCCGGAGGTGTATTCAAATTTAGAAAAACATAAATAATATCAGCATACCAAGGAAAATTCATAAAATGGTTTTTAACAATAGGAGTTGAGATTTCTTCTTGGTCATCCAAAACATTAATCATATTAATATCAAGAACTTCAAAATTGGATTCAGCCATTAATATAGCTAGACCTTGGCCTTTGATGAGTTTAATGGGTTTTATATCTAAATCATACTCAAGAATAACAACAATCCACTTACCTCTCTTACCATCTGGGTCATGTGTTAAAATGTCTTTAACAACTGAATTTGGGACAAAGGAAATGATGTGTGAGTGAAGGATGTATACTCTGAAGTCTTTCAACGCTTTAACCAAATCAAAATATTGCTTTTCCATAATGTTATACTTCAAAGGGGAATCCCTCAATGCCTTGCTAAAGAATGCAATAGGCTACTCTTGTCCTTGTGGATTTTTCTATAAAAGGACAGCAACTATGGTATGTTCCGATGCAAATGAAAATATATAAAAATATTTTGAGAAATCAGAACTTATAAGAACTGGTGTTTTGGTTAAGGCTTGTTTCACCAACTCAAATGACTTCTTTGCTTCCAAGGTCCATTTCACCCATTGCTCCTTCTTCAACATGTTTGTGATATTCCTAAGGAGCTCAGCCAAGTTGGGGATGAACCTTCTGAAAATTTAAATCTTTCCAATGAAAGATTGCAACCCTTTAATGTTTCGAGGATGAGAGATTTGCAATATAGCCTCAATCCTCTTTGGATCTATCTTTATACCCTCTTCAAAAATAATGTTCCCAAGAATTTTACCTTCTTGGAGACCAAATAGTGTCTTCTTAGGGTTTAAGGATATCCCAAACTTTCTGCATTTCTCGAAAAAATTTCTTAAATGTTCTAATTTTTCTTCATCTGTTTTTGAAAACACAGTAACATCATCAAGATAGATAATGATTAAGTAGCCCAATTCTTCCGAGAAAGCTATGTCCATGGCTCTTTCAAAAGTTGCTCCAGCATTCATTAGACCAAAAGGCATTTTCACATACATGAAAGTGCCCCATGGTGTAGTAAAGGTTGTCTTTAATTGATCAGCAGGGTGAACTAAGATCTAATTGTACCCTGAATAGCCATCTAGCAAAGAAATTCTTTTAGACCCTACCACCCTTTGCAAAATATGATCCATCTTAGGAAAAGGGTAGTAGTCCTTTAATGAAGCTTTGTTTAAGTCTCTAAAGTCTATACAAAGCCTGATCTCTCCAGTTTTCTTCCTAACAGACACCAGATTAGATACCCATTCAGAATATCTAATAGGGACAATAATACTAGCGTCATTCATTTTCATGATCTCCTTCTGAACCAGTGGTAACTGAATAGGGTTTATTCTGCGCAGCTTCTATTTGAATGGTTTTTGGTTCTCTTTGAGGGGAATTTTGTGTTGTATTATTTCAGTTTCATAGGATTTAAGATCTTCGTAACTCCAGGCAAAAACATCAGAAAACTCTTTAAACAGCTCAATGTATTTAAGTTTAATGTGAGCTGGTAAAGTCTTGGACAGTTTAATCACTGCCTATATTGCAATCTTCTACCTCAGTCTCTACAGGTTCCAGTGTTGGTTTTTTTTCCACGTCATTAAAATCGAAAAACTCTTCTAAAGGAGTCAGACCCTTAGGAAAACATTCATCTTTAGAATGCATAGTTTCTAACTCCTCTGTTTTGGATTCTTCATTTGTTTCTATTTTTCTTTTAAGTTTTCTTGACAACAGATTTATATTAGCAAGTTCAGGAGATGGTTCTTCTTCATCAAGAAAATTTTATTCCTTTCAGTCTGTTTCATAGTCTGAGTCCAAACTTTTTATTTCGAATTCATTTCTGAATTGCATGAAGTCTTCTATTTGTTTGTCATTGTCAAACACCTACCAATACTTCTCATTATCTGGCACAGCTGGTCTGAATTTTACCTGAGTTGTACATTCTTTGGTGTTATATGGCGTTAAGCATGTTCTTGTTGTGTAGGCTAGGCTGTGGGCCGCAATGTTTTTCTTTCTTGGGAAAAAAATCAATTGGATTTCTTCAAAAGTTTCCAAAAGGTCCACGACATCGTTTCGGTAAGCCCGAAGTCTGGGATGATGAGCATTATATTCCCCATTGACCTGTCTAATGACTAACTATGAATCCCTATGAACTTTAATTCTTTTGGCTCCTATCTTTTTCAACAAACGTAAACCTAGGAGAAGGGACTCATATTCCGCTATGTTATTGGAACATTGGAAGTTTAGTCTGCAGGAAATGTTTTCTATGTGATTTTTTTCAGTGTTAGTAATCCAAACACCTATGCCTGCATTATTTTTAGTGCAGGATCCATCAAAAAACATACTCCATAGAGGATTGTTCTTGGTTTCATTCTGGTTACCGTCCTCTTCAACTAACGTGCTCAACAGTTGTGGAATGCCAACACTTAGTCGTACCTGTTTTGATTCCCCAGGATTTGCATTCATTTGAGGTTCGTTTTCTTTAGTGTCCAGGTTTAAAAATGAAGGACGTATGACCTGTAGTTCAAGACTTTTTTTCAGTTTTCTAACGTCTTCCAACACAGCAAGCTGTTTTGTCCATTTTGTGGTATTTGCCTCCTCCTCTCTATCGGCCATTAACTCTATTAAAGTTACTTGTTCATCTAACGTTTCTTCGTTAAAAAGGATAAAAGAATCAAGGTCGGTATCTACAGAGTATAAAGGGGAGTTTTGCGGCCTGTCTTGACTTGTAACCATGTATTGCATATGAGACTCCCTGTAAAGTCTTCTATTCTGATTTAAAACAGGGATAGTCGCGTAGGTCATGTCCATTTGCATAATCCCATGTAACTTAGCCCCCCAAGACCTTGATAATAAAATTCCATACATGGGGGGGACATCAGCCACAAAAATATCCATAACTAGGCATTTGGCTGGAATCTGGGCTAAGTTAACACAGACGTCTTTGATTAATCCTAAACACCTTACTCTGCTGGAATCAAAGGAATACAGGTCTTTATACGGTCTGGTAATTTCCAAACCAAGGCTCTCTGTCACGGCTTTAGGCATTAAATTATGAGAAGCCCTGGAATCATGCATATCATTGTGAAAAATTTTGTCATGAACGTTCAAACTCACATAAAATGGAGGAAAAGGTCCCTCTTGATATTTGCCTTCAATCTTTGGACCAAAGATAAGCTCTGGCTGGTCATCATTAAGATTGACTGTATCCCCATTCTCTTCTATATTTAAAGCCTTCAAAATTTGGGTCCTATATACATGTTGGGTAGCTAAATCAGTCAGGGGAACAAAGATTTTGATCTTTGAAATTTCCTGCTCTAGGCTGAAAGAAAAATGGTTCTTTGAAGTGTTGGTTTCAGCCTTATTAGCTGTCACTTTATCGACAATATCAGAATGATGATTTGTTTTATTTATACTTGACACAGTTGTTTTCATAGGAGTACTAGCTGAAGTGTTAGTACTACTAACGTCTTCACTCTGTTTTTCACTGGCTAGAGTGCTTTTCTCTTTACCTTTATCAGAATTTACAGCCACTGTTTTATCCTTTTGTTTGACAATTTTAGGCTTGGTTGTAGTGTTGTTTTGTGAAGATTTTTCAGAGGTTTTGGTGTTGGGAGTTTGTTGACTAGTTTTGCTTCTAAGGTCATATTCTCTTTGAGACTCTATGATGACATTTTCCATGTCTTCATAAGAATTTACATCATCATTTCTTTTTTCATCATAAGGTGTATATAGACCTTGTTTTTTATCATAGTGAATCTCAAAGTCTTCATTATCTACGTCCAGCATGTTTATACCATCTTCCTCTGTTATCTCATCTGTTTCCTCCACCTCACTTACATAGTTTTGATGAAAGGGAGGAGTGATCTGCTGATCATCTTCCCTAGGTCTGTTTGGAGGTTGGTTCCTCTCAAATTTTGATTCTAGTTCTGATTTATATTTTGAGGAGCAGTTTGGTTTTGGCTTGCTTGTGCTCTCTTAATTATGCTCATCTCTTTCATCATTTCTTCCATCATTCTCTCCATCTTTGAGTTTGAAGTAGAAGGTGTGGATTCTTCTCTAAAGGAAACTCTTTTCTTCGCTGTTCATCTGTTTCTCCATTGTTGACTTCACGTAAAGACACCTTTTTGCATATCTTCAAGAGTTGCAAAAATCTCTCTCACCGATAAAATACAGCCGGTAGTCAAACCTTCAAGAATTTGTTTAAAGTCGAGCCTCGTGAAGGTTTTAGTTCTGGTGAAAGTGCATTATACACACTATTGAATCTAGTGTAGTAAGCTTCTGTACACTTTCAATGTTTCCATGGAGTTTCTTGTAATCAGAAAGGACTTGAAGAGGGTTTTTCTTTACTTCCCATTTGTTTAAGAATGTTTGATGGAAGGCTTGGAGATCATTAATACTATGGAGGGCTAAGCCTTTGAACCATTTTATTACTTCTCCCCCTAAGCTCTGAGAAAATAACCTAATCTTGACAGAATCATCATCAATTTCATTTCTATCAAAATAGTCATTCATCTTATCCACATGTTGTGATGCAGTTTGGTTTTGGCTTGCTTGTGCTCTCTTAATTATGCTCATCTCTTTCATCATTTCTTCCATCATTCTCTCCATCTTTGAGTTTGAATTAGAAGGTGTGGATTCTTCTCTAAAGGAAACTCTCTTTTCAGTTTTCATTCTTGCTCTCTTCTACATTAAGTTGACTTCTACAGAAAGAGCACCTTTTTGCATATCTTCAAGAGTTGCAAAATCTCTCTCTCTCAGCTGATAGGTCATGTCAGAGTCAAACCCTTCAGGGAATTTGTTTAAAGCTGAGCCCTGTGAAGGTTTTAGTTCTGGTGAAAGTGCATTATACACACTATTTAATCTAGTGTAGTAAGCTTGCACGCTTTCGCCAATGTTTCCATGGAGGTTCTTGTAGTCAGAAAGGACTTGAAGAGGGTTTTTCTTTACTTCCCATTTGTTTAAGAATGTTTGATGGAAGGCTTGGAGATCATTAATACTATGGAGGGCTAAGCCTTTGAACCATTTTATTACTTCTCCCCCTAAGCTCTGAGAAAATAACCTAATCTTGACAGAATCATCATCAATTTCATTTCTATCAAAATAGTCATTCATCTTATCCACATGTTGTGATGGAATTTTGGACTGATATTCCTGTGGAAGATTAACTAATGGTACAAGAAGGACTAGGGGAGCATACCATGCTGCCATGATAGGTGGTGGGGGAGGATTTACGAGGAGTGGATTAATAACAGGAACAATGGGCTGAAGTGGAGTGGTTTGAACAGTGGATGTAGGGTGAGAAAAAGTGGATGGACCAGAGATAGACTGTTGAGCTGATCTTGGATGAGAGGCACCTAAGTTATTAAGGAAATGTAAATTAGGAGGTGTTGTTTCTCTGCTACCAAGAGGTTCACTTGTTTTAGGAGATGATAGTGAAGACTCAGAATCTAATTGATCTAAATCACCAAGAGACCTAGTTTTAAATGGATTTACTAATTCAACTTGAGATTGTTGTAGAGCTGAAATATTTTCAGGAACTGAATTAGCTCTCAAGGGTGATCTGAAAACATTTGATAATTTAATCTTAGGAGACTTCCAAAGGATACTTTCTGGGTTATCAACTATCTCAGGTGGATCAGGGTCAAGATGGGCACTAGTGTGAATCTTTCTAGGAGCCACTATGTTGTTTTTTTTAGACCCAAATAAAACAAGGAAGGTTCATCCAGGTATGACAATATTTGAATGGTAAACCAATCTATTTACACAAATTTTAATTCTACAGTCTTCTGACTCAGTTTGAAAGATATTGTAATGATAAGGGTTCTTCCCAGTGGAGTATTAAGGTCTACTGAGGATTTTGGAGTCGCCAAGTGGAAATGTTTAGCCCCTAAGGAGGGAAAAGGTTTTATGGTACACCACCATGTTTATTGGATACCAACCTGAAATATTTTTATGTATTTCTGAGTTATCTTTAAGTAGTATGGTCTTTAAGAATATCCTAATTCTGTGTCAAAACTTAGCTACGGTTATGAGACAAAGACAGTTTACTCTTATGGCTAAGCCAGCTGATTTTTCAAGGTTAGATAAAGTCTTAAGAGAATCCTAGGGTTTACCTAGTTTTTCACTGATTCAAACAAGTTTTACCATGATTACCATGACTTGGTAGTGCTTGAAAAGGCTGCTTTTTACTCTCAAGGTTTTATGAAGTGTTTAAAGGTTGTATTCCCCAGTGGAGTCACCAGAAATGTTAGGAATCTATAATCAGCAAGATTGGAAAAGTCCGATCACAGAAACAACATCTTTTCAACCAAATTTTGGATTCTAGGATCTAGCCCTCCTGAATCCGGAGAGGGATCTCTCCAATAAGTGCAAAGATGGATTTTTCTTTGAAGTTTGGGTAATGATATTAGGCTAGTTATGAGGGCCAAGGGCTTTGTTTGTTTTTGGATGGTTGAGCATGAATATTGTTTGAGGAGAAAGTCCTAAGTGAAAAGAGTTTCAAAGGTGAGAAGTTGCAAGTGAGTAGAACAGCTTTGGCTAAAAATATAGATATAACACTGGTTTTTAATCCATTGGGCTATGGAGTCATAACAGGGCTTTAATTGAACAACAACATCAAGAATGATCCAAGGGGAAAGTCATCTACACCACAAGATTATTGAGATTTAAATGATGGAATGGAAAAATAAAGTGTTGAGGTAAAACTGATAATAATTTCACAAGGGATTTATAGTCAGTCCAAACAAGAAAAAGCCTCTTAAGTAACTGTTTAAAACCAACCAAGTGTAGGGCTAACCATTGACTTCTTGGGCAAGTTTGTATTAAAGCAACTTAATTGACAAACAATCCATTAATCCGCATAATTACCTTCAGAAAGTATGAAAAAATATAAGAGGAAACAAAGTGTAACTTAAGATCAGATAAAGTACTTTCAAACCTAGTCTTCTTTCAGCCAACACCAAGAGAAATTTTCAAAATCTGCCTTTGAAGAATAGAAGCTAGAAATAGGGCAAACCATCACTTTCTAGTCTAACTTCAATAAGGAAATAAGGAAAATAACTTTCAAGAACAATGTTTAAAGCCAACAGTAGGATGAGGGAACTCTAGCATTCCTAATTGCTTAAACTGTATTGAATCATTCTTAAATAGACAATTTGGAGGAAAACATTGAGATAAAGATTTTCAGTTAGAGAAGGGAACTGATAAATAGTAGATCCTAACTCTGTAAATGTTGTTCTTTATAAGAGAATCATGAACAATATGACATACATAGAAGGTAAAAAATAACAAAGAAAGGGAACTTCAACAGTAATATAGACCAGGATCCCAAGAAACAGCTTCTTATTGATGTCAAACCAGTTATAGTCATCAAGTCCAAAGTTTCAGTTCAACAATCATCTTCACTATTCAGCCTAACTTATCTAGCACAAACAGAGCTTCAAGGGCCAATGAATGATATTTACAATCAGAAGTTTCAAACTCAATTACATAACAATGCTCAAAAACCTAATCAACCAACAGTTGCTCATCTTCTATAGAAGTATTTATAGAAGGATGAAGAGGTGAGATCTAAAAAAGATCTCTCAAGGCAATTAATATAGATTCGAGACTTCTTGGCCCTTTGAGGGGCTCGATGAGGAATTTTACAGGTGGTTCATTGTATTAACTGTTTTACAATTAATATCAAAGCTTGATGGGAGCTTTATTTGACTTTGAGGCTTAGTGTTTTGACTGGAGTAACTCTGCAGATATTTTCTATTAACCTCCTTTGGCAGAATTAACTTCTGGGCATCGCTGGAGGCAGATATTTATTTAAGAAATAACTTCAGCCTCTGTTTTGAATGGTTTGAGGCAACAGGTGGCTCTTGTAGTAGATGAGGAATCAATTCACCTCAAATGCAGTGGTGGAGGTCCTTTCTGTCTGTCAAACATTTATAATTTATTCTTTTGTGTTCTAATTATGGTTTTGATAAGAATTTTTAGCTGAAATTCCCATATATGTCCTTAATCTTCTTCTCTGTTGCGCTCTGTTATTCAAACTTATACTCTTTAAAACCGTGTTAAAAACACAGTGTCTTGTCGATGTGCAAGGCCACGTAGGGCATTTATAGGCATCAATGCCTGTGGAGTGTTGATAAAATGTAGACCGTAACCCTGCAAATGGTTCTCTTCAAGGATTAAAGGCACGGGAATTGTCATTCCCGACCCCTGTCCTTTCTTCAATATAACGGCGGAAACCATTTAAGACTTGCATAAAACATAAAATAGTTAAGAAATCCTGCGAAATGGGTTAAACTGCTTCAGAAGGTAGGAGAGCAGCATAGCCGTAGGATCTGGACACGTGGAAAGTCCAGATCTAATTGGGGGATCGCAATCGGCGGGAGGAGGAAAAGGGTACGATAAAACACTCCGATGCGATTGCACGATCGGAAGGGCTGAGGTGATCAAGCGGTGTCCGTTGATCTAAGAATGGGATCAACGGTGGAGAATGAATCGAGGGAGTCGCAATCGAAGGTCAGAAATAAGGTGATGCAATTAAACATTGTGATGCGTTTTGAAATCACCGATGCAACGGAGAGATGGCTGTTTGATCAGAATTCGATCAACAACAGGGATTAGTTCTAAGAATGAACTGGCGGAAAACCCTTTTAATATATGAAAACCCAAAAAATGAAATAAAACAAAGCTTTTTTATACTTTGGGGGCGGGATAATATGTATAAAACGGATAGGCGCCCGACTACGGGACCTTTGGTCTTTATGGAAAGTTTTATGCCTCGGGGAGTATATAATACAAAGGGGCCAATCGCAATCAGGCCATCGGGCCCAGTCTTTTTAATCTACCCGTTGGAAAATTGCGATGCGATTCAGCGCTTGGGACTTCGACACTCAGTCTTGGGCATAAGTCATATGAAATGGAGGTGGGGGGAAACTTTAACACACAAGACCCAATCGCATCGGAGCTTTGATGTGGGTCTTTCAATCTAACCATTGTGAAAAGTCCGATTGCGATTGCGCGATCGGTCTTTTTAATCTACTCATTTTTATATTAAAACACGTGCTTTGGGTTTTGAAAGTTAAAACTTTGGAAAAGTGAGTTTCAAGATTTTTACAAAAGAAAAGATGGATCAGACTGAAATATTACAAGGTTTAAGTGCTGAGGCAGGCTTTATGTTTTAATCGCATCGGAACTTTTGATGCAGATCTTTCTACCAACATCATTTGATTTCTCCGATTGCGATTGCGCGTGATGTGGAACATCTACATATCCTTTTCTATTTTATTTTGAATATCACAAAATTAAAAAGAAAAAAACAAAAATCTGAAATTCCAAAAAAGTATATGTTATGGTATAATGTTCTTATACTATAGCATAAAAAAAAAAAAAAGTATTTAACAAAAGTGCATTACCAATTAAGTTTATTATTAAACTTTATTTGGCCTTGTATTATATTTTGACTTTTAAATATCGGGCAAGTTTTAAAGCGGAAGAGGCAAAGTGTTGAAGATCGTAATCGGGTGATCAACTACAGGGGCGCAAAGAGCTCATGCATTATTCAATTCGGCACCCCCGCAGTTGACTTGTTGACCGTGAGGTAAACGAAGATCGATGGTGTGGATGTACTGTGGGGGGGGCAACCCAAAATTTTCTGCCGTACTTTAGCAGCCCCCGCAGTGATGTCATGCGAGCAGCTGTACTCCAAGTCAGCAACATTACATGTCATTACATGAATTTAATACGGCTTTACGCAGTTGTTAAAAGGTTGTTTTTATTCCATTTTCAAAGTACTTGCTGTCATTTTCCCCCTTTCGAGCTGTATCACCGTCACCTTTCCGTTGGCTATCAGTTGTCCGTTAAGCCATGGAAAAACGAGTCTCTCTATCCGGTTCGTCAAGCCTCAATTCTCTCATGGACAATGAAAAAGACGTCCAGGATATCATGTCTTCTATAAAACATTTCTTATTACATCATCAAGTGACCCTAAATGCTGAGAAATCCCCAGTTTTTTCCGCCATGAAGAAATCCGGTGTCTTGTCCGCCTGTATCCCAAAAGCCCATTTCTTTCCCGAGTTTATCTCATGGCTGGTCTCTGTTGAGCTCCAAAGATGTTCTTTCTTCCAGCACATTCCACTCCATTTCCTTTATCCATTATTAATTACAGGCTCAAATTATCAATAGAATTAGTTAAAATTTCCTTAAGAATGAATATCATGACTAACTTGCTATGTTTTATCATTTTGTCATTGTAGTACTTTTTGAACTAGATCTAGCTACAGAATGCAGACATTCTGTAGCTAGTTACTGATTCTGCAGCTGTCTTCATGTCTACGCAGTTTCCAGGTGTCATCATGGAGAAAAACACATATGGGCGTATTCCACATCATTTCCTCATCATTTTTTGCTCTCCACGAAGTTTGAACGAAATTCTGTAGGCAATTATGTAAGTGGGAACTCAAACTGGGAGAGAGAATCCTAATAGGACAAGGACAATCCAGATGTCCTTAATTCTATTACGTGACCACCATTAGAGTCCTAGTTTGATTTTTATTTGGAAAGAAAATTATCCCTAGGTTATCTCAAAACAGTTATGTAAATTTGTTACAAATATGGCTCGGGAAACCGAGGGACAAGGTTAGATTTTGTGATTGGATTGCTAGATTTTAGAAGTCCGAAAAATACCTTTGCTTTGAAGTACTTTCTAATGCAAGAAGTATCACTTTATTGAAAGCATCAGGCCAATATTGAAGTAGATTTTGCATGCTATCATGAGGGCCTTGCCTCCCGACTCACTTTGCTTATACCAAGGCGTAGATAAGAATTTTGTATGCTATTTCTAGCTTAAGCACGTCAGTGATTATGTTTGCTTGCTTACATTGGATCATCACAGCTAGATTCATTTATAAGTTTTAAAATATCATTTACTAGGTATGAATAGCTGTGGTGTTGTAGGTTTTAGTTGCATTTCCTTTCGAATTTTATGATTTATACTTGTTTACACTAAGTGTCACAGCCGGTCTTACTCCTACAAACTCTTCCAAAACATCATTAACAATGAATAAGAAACATCTGTGGTATCTTAGATTTTAATTGTATTTGCTTTCAAATCTTATGTTTATGTTCAATTGCTAGAATTTGTTTTACAAACTCTTCCAAAATATCATTCACATTGAACAAGATGGACTGTAGAATTCCAATAGACTAGCTGCATGTTAGTTTAGTCATAACACTCCGGAGGATGATTTCATTTAGTTCAGCTCTGTCACTACATTTCAAGTTTGATAATGGCATTTTAATTTAACTATGTTCACTGTACTTCAAGTATATTAGTAGCATTCTAGTTTAGTCTTAGCTCACTGTATTAGAATTCCAGTTTAGTTGTTATCCATTGCATTTTAAATTGTGTTAGTTTTTAAATTTAGATACCACAGTCTTCATTATTTTAAAAAAAAAACTTCTTTTGTTCCAACCTCATATTAATACATAATCATCTGGACAGAAGCTAGTATCAGTCTAAGGCCTGGAGTATTTTGCAACCTTTTTACCATTTCAAAAATAAGCCTTTTCTCAAGGACTATTCTAAAAAGAAACCTATAAATTTTGAGTGAGGCCTAGTGGTGCTAAATTGAGTTGCAGAACAAAATTAGAAGTTATTTTAGAGTAAAAATATTATTGTGCTACAAAAATTTTTTTCCAAATATTTTCCAATAAACCTTTAATCATGGATGAGATGTTGTAACATTGTAAGTTGATTGTTTATTTAGGAGAACTTCATTCACACTTAACTTGTCCATTTCTCAAGCTCTTCCAACACATCTTTAATGAATGAATTGGATAAGTTCAATCTCATGTTGTGATTTATTTCCTTGCAATGAAGTCATTATCAAGCTTTGCATTTGTTTTTTTCCAGCCATAGTTTAGGCTTTGTTCTGTTTTAGTATTTGCATTTGTTGTTTTCCATCCATAGTTTAGGCCTTGTTCTGCTTTAATATAACCAATAGCTTCTTTTCACCAGCATTTAGTTCTTTCCCTTTTCAAACATAAAACCTTAAAACCAAAAACATCAAAAAACACTAAACACAACATAGTGAGAAACAAATACCTAGGCACATATAGTGCACCACACTTCAGCAGTTTACCAACCCTGGTTGACAATTAATGAACTCAATTTAGGAACACTAGGTTGAGCACAAACATTTTGGCGCCGTTGCCGGGGAAGTGTAACTAGGTAGCCTTGTTTCTTAACTTCCAAAAACAATGATATGCATAGAGAGAGAGACTCAAGGGGTAGATTCATAAGAAGCAGAAGCTTGATTCCTAGAACACCACTTGTTTTACCTAGACCAAGAGCCAGCACACCTCCAACTCAAACCCACATTCCATCCCTTACTGATCCTAGACTCCCAGAGGACTTAAGATCATATATTCCATTAGAAAGACCTTCCACTTCATCCACTGAACCTGTCTTAGAATAATATTCAAGGACTCCTGCTATAGATACAAAATTTTCCACTTCCACAGAAGAATCAACTATGGCAGAAGAAGGGGGAGGAGGAGTCTTTAATGGAAAACACACATTATTTGGAGGGGGTAGAGGTAGAGGTAGAGGAGAAGGAGGTAGAGGTGCAGAAGGTGAAGGAGGCAGAGGAAGAGGTAGAAGAGAGATGGGAAGCTCTTTTGGGTTTCCTATAGTAGATGAAGAAACCAATACAACTATGAAAAATATTTTACCCTCTATCCTTCCAAACTTCTATGGACTTAAAACTGAAGATCCTGAAACCTTCCTATTTGAATTTGAAGTCCTATGTAGAACTTATGACTACTTACAAGATGCTCAAAAAATTAAACTATTTCCTTCAACATTGAAAGGAGCAGCATTGAAGTGGTTTATGAGTTTGATCAATAGTTCTATTAGGACATGGGAAGATATGAAACAAGAATTTCTAGAAAGGTATTTGGATTATTGTATGCCAGTCAATCATAAGGAGGAAGTGTTCAAGATGATACAAAAAGAGGATGAAAACCTGGAATATTTGTTGGAGAGATTTCGTTACAACATCAAAAGAGCAAAAATGGAGAACTTAGATCAAGACACCTTAAAAGCTCTCTTGATGAAGAAAATTAGGGATGAATGGTTGGATATCCTTAACATGATTGGAAAAGGGGATATATCTCAGCTCACATTACCTGAAATATATGAGTTATGTATCAACCTTTCAAGAGGGAAATATAAAACTGTGAAAGGACCAAGAGACCCTGCTCTTGCAAGGGCAAGTAAGTCTGCTTCTGGGATAGTAAGTAGGGCAGAGATAGGGCATGTGCTTGATGAATTCAAATCTGACATCTTAGGGAGTCTTAGTGAACAAATAGACACCCTTAAGTTACAAAACAAGCAAAAAGCTGAATCTGATGCTTTAGCAATCTTTTGTCCCAAATGTAGAAAGAAGCATGCCTTGAGAGAATGTCCTTTGGATGCAAAAGTTGTAGAGACCTGTGTAATTTGTTCAAAAAAACATGAGACCAAGAGTTGCCCTTCACTTCCTGGTCTTAAAGCTGTCTTTCAAGAAGATACTCCTACAAGTTCCACAGAATCTCTCAATTTTGTCTCTAGAAGGCCTTGGAAAGGACCTCAAACACAAGGATTTCATGATCAAATGTATAATCAACCCCCACCAAACTGGAATTATTGGCAGCAAACTTGGCCCCAATTTCAAAATCAATCTCAATCTTGGGCACAAGGAGCACAAAATCCCTATGGAAGATACTCTCAGTACTATCAATATCAACCATCCTATCCACCATACCCACATTTTTCTCCTCAAAATCCTCAACAAAATCCTCAACAGAATCCTCAAAATCCATAACATCAAAATCAACCACTTCCATTACCATTTCCTCAGAAATCAAATCAGTTGCCTACTCAACCCATACCAAACCCCAAGAATAAAAATCCTCAGAATACATACATGATAGAAGACCAATAGTTTCCAACTTATTTAATTACTCTTCTAGACCTTAGTGATGTTCAACTTAGGTCTGGAAGAATACGTGAAAAGAGGAAACCTTCTATGATCATACAAGAAAAAGATAATTATGAGGAAGATTCTCTACGGGAAAATAAAAGTCTTGAAGAAGACACATCTTTTCAGGACCCAAACATTGAAAAATCAAAACAAAAAGAACCAATAATTTCAACTCCTGTATTAGAGTAGCCATCAACATCCACTCCTACACCTCCCTTTCCAGAAAGATTACCAATTGATAGAGGTGTAGAAAAACACCTTATGGTGCCTAATTATGATTTCCTAGATGAGCTAAGAAATGTCTGTATTAATATCCCATTATTACAAGCCGTCAAGGAAATTCCAATTTTAGCAAAGACAATAAAGGAGTTGAGCATGAAGAAAACAAGAAAAAGAATAAGAGAGACAAAGAAAATTCAACTGGCAGGAAAAATAGCAGATATCATGATGGGTGAGATTGCTATTCCAAAGTATCTAGACCGAGGAAATCCAGTTGTCAAAATTCACATCAATGGAAATTGAGATCCAAAATACACTCATTGATTTAGGAGTAGCAATCAATATCATGAGTAGACAAATCATGGATAAACTAAAACTTCATAATCTTCTCTTTACACCCACATTATTACAATTAGTAGACAGATCTATGATCAAACCTGATGGGGTAATAGAATACATTCTAGTGTCCCTAGATTCTTGGGAGTACCCTGTGGATTTCATTATCCTAACTCCTAAGAATAATCTAGGAGGGCATCCAATTATATTAGGAAGACCTTGGTTAGCTACAGCTGATGCTTTCATTAGTTGTAGATCCGGTGATATGTATATCTCTGATGGTAGTTCAACTAAGAAATTCACTTTGTATCCTCCGCAAGGACAATTACAGATTTAGATGATACTCAATGGATAGAGGATGAAGAAAACTTACAACCTCTCTTCACAATTTAAGAAATTAGTGAAGATAGTCAAATTCTAAATACTTTAGAAAACTTTGAATCCTCTTCGGAACATAAACATGAAAAATTTCAAGAAGAATCCAACATTGAGTTTTTGTCATCAAGGCAGATGTATCTCTATTCCATGGATAAATTTGGCAGCTCTACATTTGAGATATTTCTAGGCAAAACTTTAAACATAAACAAGAACCTAGAAAAATCTCAACAATAAGAGATAGTCAAAATTTTACAGAGACATTCTTCTGCATATGCATGGGAGTACACTGATATGAAAGGGATAAGCCCCAAGACTTGCACTCATCACATCTACATAGAGGAAAATTGTAAACCAATCAGACAACCTCAAAGACAAATGAATCCAAATCTTAGAGAGATTGTTAAAGAAGAATTGCAGAAATTGTTGAATGTCAACTTTATCTATCCTATTTCAGATAGTCAGTGGGTTTCTCCTTTGCTAATTGTGCCAAAGAAAAATGGTAAATGGAGGGTATGTATTGACTACCGAGAATTAAACAAAGCTAATATTAAAGATCATTTTCCCCTACCTTTCATAGATCAGGTGTTAGATACCTTAGCTGGAAAAAAGTACTTCTCATTTCTAGATGGGTTTAGTGGTTATAATAAAATTCAAGTAGCACTTGAGGACCAAGAAAAAACCACATTTACCTATCCTTGGGGTACCTATGCTTACCGAGTATTGCCATTTGGATTATGCAATGCACCTAAAACATTTCAAAGGGAAGTATTAGGAATCTTTTCAGATCTAATACATGATTGTGTAGAGGTATATATGGATGATTTCACATTTTATGGAAACACATTTGAAGAAGCCTTAGAAAACTTGGAAAAAGTTTTAAAAAGATGTAAATAATCAAATCTTTCACTTAGTCATGAGAAGTGTTTTATGATGTTTACTTAAGGAATTGTTTTAGGACATCACATTTCAGGGGATGGGATTAGAGTTGATGAGTCAAAAGTTGAAGTCATCTCTAACTTATCTATTCCAAGTTGTCAAAAATATGTTAGGAGTTTTCTTGGATTTACAGGATATTATTGAAGATTTATAGAAAAATTAACCAAGATAGCATCTCCATTCTTCAAATTACTTACCAAAGACTATGAATTCGAATGGAATTCTGATTGCCAGTTAGCCTTTGAGACCCTGAAAACAAAAATTTCTGAAGCACCTATTTTAAGGGGACCTAACTGGAAGTTACCTTTTCATATTTCAATAGATGCCTCAGATACAGCTCTAGGTGCAGTATTGGGACAAAAAGACCTGATTCCTTATGCCATCTACTATACCAGTAAAAATTTGACTCCTGCAGAGTTAAACTATACTGTAACTGAAAAAGAGTTTTTAGCTGTTGTTCATGCCATAAACAAATTTAGACACTATATAATAGGCTATGAAACTTTTGTTCACACTGATCATTCTGCAATTAGATACTTAATGAACAAATCAATTACTAATGGCAGAGTCATAAGATGGTTATTGCTTTTACAAGAATTCAACATTACCATTCTAGATAGGCTTGGAAAACAAAACACAGTAGCTGATTTCCTATCTAGACTCCAAAACATCAAATATGACACTCCAGTTGAAGATCAATTTCCTGATGAATATCTTTTTGCAATTTCTACTCAGACTCCTTGGTTTGCTGACATTGCTAATTATTTAGTTTCAGGAAAATTTCCTTCAATAATGAATGCAAGAGATAAAAGAAAAATCATTTATGACAATGCAAAATATTCATGGGTTGCTAATGAGTTGTACAAGACAGGTCCAGATTTGATCATTAGGAGATGTGTTCGGGAAGATGAGATGCCCGAGATTCTCAAAGCATGTCATGATGAACCTTGTGGCGGACACTTTGCTGATAAGAGGACAGCCTATAAGATCCTTAATTTAGGATATTATTGGCCATCTTTGTTTAAAGATGCTAAAGAGTATGTCAAAAGGTGTGACAATTGCCAAAGGGTAGGGAAACCTTCTCCTTCAGGTGAGATGCCATTACAACCTCAGGTACATATTGAACCTTTTGAAAAATGGGCTTTGGATTTTGTAGGACCTATTAGTCCTCCATCAAGACAAAAGAGATATATATATTAGTTTGCACTGATTATGTTACCAAATGGGTAGAGGCCAAGCCATTACTTTTTGCTAATGAAGCATCTGTAGTTACTTTTCTTTTTGAGGATATTTTTACTCATTTTGGTGTCCCAAGAGAAATTGTTACAGATCAAGGAGCTCAATTTACATCAAGGCTAGTGGAACAAATGATGGAGAGGTACAAAATCAGGCATAGAAAATCTACTCCTTATCATCCACCAGCAAATGGTCAAGTGGAATCTACTAATAAGGTCATTGAAGGAATCCTAACAAAGACTTTTCATTTACATAGAAGAGATTGGGTAGATAGGCTTCCTGAAGCCTTGTGGGCCTATAGAACTACATGGAGAAACACAACAGGCCATACTCCTTATGAAATTGTTTATGGAAAGCAAGTTTTGTTTCCCATAGAGTTCCAGATTCAAACTTTCAAAATGGCAGTTCAGCTAGGACTTGATCTATCAAAGGCACAAAAGCACAGATTGGAGCAGATTAATGAATTGGATGAGATCAGACAAGATGCAGTTCAGAAAACAAGTCTAGTCCAACAGCAAAGGACTAGATGGCATGACAAGTACATCAAGGAAAAGAAGTTCAAGGAAGGTGACTGGGCTCTCTTGTTTTATTCAAAGTTCAAGGATTTTCAAGGTAAATTTCAAACACATTGGCTTGGGCCATATGAAATTATAAGAATTTTTGACAATGGAGCAATAAAAATCAGGACAATAGATGAAGAAGAGGTCACTTTTCTTGTGAATGGTTATATATTGAAGCTGTATCATAAGCCACTCTCAAGAGAAAAATTTGTCAAAAAATTCCAAGAAAGCAGTGATATGAAGTTAATGAAGAAGAATTTTTCTTCTTCATCAACTTAAGTGAATTTTCTGAAGTCAGATATTGAAAAAAAAAATAAAGTATAAACATGAAAACCAATCACTGATTGGCATGTTTATACAGAAAAGATGGAGTGAAAATCAGAATCTTTCTGACACTCTAGCTTTTCAAATTTGTTCTTTCTGCAAGTAGTTATTAAAAAATCATAAGTGCAGATTAATTTCACTTATGGTCCATCTCATTTCATCCATCCATACTCCATTTCATTCATTCATCCACACTTCATTCATATTCCATTACACCGTATTTTATTATCCATCCTCACTCATTCCATACAACATTCCATTCATGCTCCAAACCATTCCATTTCATATTTCAAGTTCTATACAAGTACATTCTGCAATCAATCAGACATTCTGCAGCCAGTTAGACATTCTGCAGCCAGACAGACATTCTGCAGCCATAGATCCTGAAAGCACTATCTAGTAATCACCTGATCTGCGATAAAATGATCCTGCATATCCATGACAATAAGAAAAATCAAGAAGGTTATGAAGACTAAAAAATTAATGATTTTAAGGAGAGAACAAAGCATATGAAGAACACAAAAAAAAAAAAATCAGAGGAAAGGCAAAGGTAAAAGTTCTGATTATAATGACATATCATGAAAAATTTTAGTATAGTTAAGTTATGAATAGTTCATAAAGTTGTTTTGATTAATTTTGTTGATCATGCCTAACAAACCTCCCGTAAAAACTTTGGATAAAACTCCTTCTATTCCACCATTTCAAATCCCATATTCGATCATCATTTAATCTAAATGGTTAAAGTATTGAAGTGATTGGATTAGTCATGTCACTAGGCCAAATAATTTAATGATGATTTTGAATTCGTTACAAAATATCTCCGCAGTCTTTTCTGCCATGATATCTTTCAACTCATATACATCATCCTCACCTCATTATATTCATTCCGCAATCACTCCATATCATTCTTTCCCGTAGCCAACTCTTAACCATTTCAGCCTGTAAAACAGAGGAAACATCTGTGGGGAAAAAACATCTCTGTAACAGCCATTGTCACCGTGAACAGAGGAGCAACAATTTGAAGGTTGGAAAGTGGAGTTATGGGTCTTATAATGAGGACTGAACCCGTTGGCACTAAGTACTTGGAAGGTTATCCTCAAGGCAGAGAAATGTTACAACAAGCAGGGTGGTTGCAATTCTTTGAAAAATTCAGTGGGTTTCACAAAGAGGTGACCAAAATGTTTGCAAGATCCTTCAAAGGAGCTAAGGTCGAAATAGGAGATATTAAATTCACCATTACAGAAGCTTCCGTTGCAGAAGAAACCAAATTTCCTAGACAAGGAGAAAGGTGGTTCAAGAATACAGAATTTTGAAGCATGGAGCAGATACTCAAGTCACTAGGTATGGACGTTACCATTTTTAAAAAAGGGTATTCCTAGCTCTGCACTAAAGAACAAATGGAGGAACATGTTGCTTATCTTGCAAAAATTCATCGCTTGTGAAGGAAGATATGGTACTTTATATGTCTATCATATTCTGTTGATAATGCATTTCCTAGAAGAAGAACTCAATTTGCCATTTTTCTTGCTTCATAGTTTAAAGAAAATGGCCTCAAGTGTTGAAAAGAGAATTCAATTTCTGGAAACAACCTTATACCACCATGGTTTAGTCAAAATTTTGATTGAACATCATTTGAGCAAAATGGGAGATAATTGGGAAGACTTCTTAGTGAGAAATCACTTTGAGGAACCCAAGGAACCTCCACCTGAAGAAAAACCTACAAAAAGAAGCAGAATATGGAAAACCTCCAAAACTGAAACTGGTAAAACAATACAAGAAAGCAGTGAAGAAATGATTTCTAAGAAATTGACTCGGATTAAGAAGCAGCTTAAGAAAGGGAGGATAATAAGAAAATTTTCCAGAGAGAAAGGAGAAGGGCCATCTCAACCGAGAAGGAGCCATAGACTTAGAGGGATACTAAAGAAAACAAAGGTTAAAAAAACTAGAGTCATAAACATAGAAGATGAAGAAACACCTACTCAGGAGGATTTTGATGAAGAAGTTCCAGAAATTGACCCAGCACAGCAACAAGTTTACAATTATATTGAGTAATTAGAGAGGAGAGCTTCAGAATCTAGAGACAGAACTCCTATCCCACCAAAGTCTGAAATTGATATTCTAAGAAGAGATACGTATGAGTTAGAAGTGCTCAACAGGCATATCAAGAATGAGAATGAAATTCTCAGAGAGCAAGTTAAATTGAAAACTGATATGAATTCAACTATGTCTCTACAAATGCAAAAGTTATACAAGGCCAGTGAAAAATTGAAGAAGAGAAATAAAAAGTTAACCAGGGCACTCACAAATTTAAGACTTAAGTTAGTCATAAGAAACCCCAAAAGGCCTTTGACTGTCAGGCAAAGCAGAAGAAGAGGGTTGGATGTCCTTCCAGAGGTCTCAGAGTTCATGGAATAGTTGCATGAGGACATGCAAGAACCTAGCAGTGGGGGTGTGTTGAGCTCCAAAGATGTTCTTTCTTCCACCACATTCCACTCCATTTCCTTTGTCCATTATTAATTACAGGCTCAAATGATCAATAGAATTAGTTAAAATTTCTTTAAGAATGAATATCATGACTAACTTGCTATGTTTTTATGATTTTTTCATTGTAGTACTTTTTGAACTAGATCTAGCTACAGAATGCAGACATTCTGTAGCTAGTTGTTGATTCTGCAGCTGTCTTCATGTCTACGTAGGTTCCAGGTGTCATCTCAGAGAAAAACACATATGGGTGTAATCCACATCATTCCCTCATCATTTGTTGCTCTCCACGAAGTTTGAACAGAATTTTGTAGGCAGTTATGTACGTGGGAACTCAAACTAGGAGAGAGACTCCTAATAGGACAAGGACAGTCCAGATGTCCTTAATTCTATTACGTGACCACCATTAGAGTCCTAGTTTGATTTTTATTTGGAAATAAAATTATCCCTAGGTTATCTCAAAACAGTTATGTAAATTTGTTACAAATATGGCTCGGGAAAATGAGGGACAAGGTTATATTTTGTGATTGATTGCTAGATTTCAGAAGTCCGAAAACACTATGTTTTGAAGTAATTTCTCTCTAATGCAAGAAGTATCACTTTATTGAAATCACTGAGTCAATATTGAAGTATATTTTGCGTGCTACTCTGGTGGTAGAGGGCCCCTGCCTCCTGAGCAACATTGTTTATACGGTTTAGATAAGTATTTCAGTCTCGTTTTTCATTTCTAGCTTAAGCACGTTCCTGAAGTTTATGTTTCATGCTTATTTACATTGATCATCACAGCTAGACTTACTCTTATAAACTCTTCCAAAATATCATCACGATGAATAAGTCATAGCTGTGGTGTTGTAGGTTTTAGTTGCATTTCCTTTCGAATTTTATGATTTATGCTTGTTTACACTAAGTGTCACAGCCGGTCTTACTCCTACAAACTCTTCCAAAACATCATTAACAATGAATAAGAAACAGTTGTGGTATCTTAGATTTTAATTATATTTTCTTTCAAATCTTATGTTTATGTTCAATTGCATTGAATAATACAGCCAGAATTGTTTTTACAAACTCTTCCAAAATATCATTCACATTGAACAAGATGGGTTGTACAATTCCAATAGACTAGCTGCATGTTAGTTTAGTCATAACACTCTGGAGGATGATTTCATTTAGTTCAGATTTGTCACTACATTTCAAGTTTGATAATGGCATTTTAATTTAACTCTATTCATTGTACTTCAAGTAGATTAGTAGCATTCTAGTTTAGTCTTAGCTCACTGTATTAGCATTCCAGTTTAGTTGTTATCCATTGCATTTTAAATTGTGTTAGTTGTTAAATTTAGATACCACGGTCTTCATTATTTACAAAAAAAACTTCTTTTGTTCCAACCTCATATTAATACATAATCATCTGGACAAAAGCTAGTATCAGTCTAAGGCCTGGAGTATTTTGCAACATTTTTACCATTTCACAAATAAGTCTTTTCTCAAGGACTATTCTAAAAAGAAACCTATAACTTTTGAGTGAGGTCTAGTGGTGCTAAATTGAGTTGCAGAACAGAATTAGAAGTTAGTTTAGAGTAAAAATCTTACTATGCTACAAATTTTCTTTTCCAAATATGTTCCAATAAACCTTTAATCATGGATGAGATGTTGTAACATTGTAAGTTGATTGTTTATTTAGGAGAACTTCATTCACACTTAACTTGTCCATTTCTCAAGCTCTTCCAACACATCTTTAATGAATGAATTGGATAAGTTCAAGCTCATGTTGTGATTTATTTCCTTGCAATGAAGTCATTATCAAGCTTTGCATTTGTTGTTTTCCAGCCATAGTTTAGGCTTTATTCTGTTTTAGTATTTGCATTTGTTGTTTGCCATCCATAGTTTAGGCCTTGTTCTGCTTTAATATAACCAATAGATTCTTTTAACCAGCACTTAGTTCTTTCCCTTTTCAAATATAAAACCATAAAACCAAAAACATCAGAAAAAACTAAACACAAGGTAGTGAGAAACAAATACCTAGGCACATATAGTGCACTACACTTCAACAGTTTACTAGCCCTGTTTGACAATTAATGAACTCAATTTAGGAACACTAAGTTGAGCCATTTTTAGTGCCTTCATTTATCCTTGTAAGTGTTTCGTAATGAATTCACAAGGAGAAAATGTTTTACAGCATCGATCCAAGCAAAGAATTTCTCCAAGCATTATGAAGCTCGAAATGAGTCACCACACTGCACTTTCCTAAGATTCATTCGCTTTTATTTTCGAGGACTCTTCAAAATGAAGAATTTGATCAATGCATGTCCTACTTGAGATCAAATTCAAAGGAAGCTCAACTAGAAGGAGAAGAATTTAGTTTGGAAGTGTTCAATGATGAGTATAGACCCATTTTGTTTCATTGCGTAGATTTTGGGCAAAGACAATGACCACATGTACTGATAAATCAGTATTGCGAATGTACGTTACCGATGATGAAACTAGGGTTTGTTCTCGACATTCCATCTTTCCTGGCAGAGACAGTAAATTCTCATTTGATGACCTTTCCTCTTACGTGCTCTTTTAACTCCCGTCATTGATCGTGTATTTATTTTTATACTCAAAATGTCGAAGAATTTATGAGTTTGGGGTTGAATATAGTTGATGTTAAATGCTGCCAGCAATCCGTTTTATTTGACTAACATGACTATAAAGAAGAAACAAAGGTGGTTATTTGGAGTTTGCTAGTCATTATATGTCTATTGCTTACAGAATTCTGAATGGAGTCCCTCCCCTCCATGTTTTCTACCAAAAGCCCCGAAAATTTCTACAGCTTAGACCGAGTTGCGTATTGGGAGATTGGTTTGTGTTTGAAGAGTATTCGTAGATAATATTGCATGGAGCTAGTATTGAGACTTATAGGCTCCCGAATTTTGTACATATGCGGCTTTTTCGCTTGGAATTCATAAGACGTGTAGCCTTAATGTGGATTTGCATGCACTTTCTTCCATGAAGAAAGGTTTATGTATAAATCACTTATGAGTGTGGGACCTTTCATGGTCAATATGAGGCAAGCTTTTGATGAAGTTTCTAAAATGTTGGAAGAGCACATTTGCTACTAGGAGAAAATGGCTTCATGATCCGCATAAAGTGATTTCCTAGAGAAGAATCGAGGAACGGATATTTTTCGTTTTTCACTTTGGCGCATCAACAGAGAAGTCAAAAGAATCCCAGCGACCAAATACATTAAAAACGAGTATTCAAACACCGTTATAACCGAAAGGGAAAATAAAAAGAGGTAGGGACAATGTTTTTAAGCAGATGATGAAGAACCGAGAGAGGAAAAGAGAACTAAATTGGATGAAGATCATTCTTCAAACTCACTCCGGTTTTACCTTCCATATCAATGAAGAACAAAATGTCCCTCTTCTCCTGAGGCCATGAACTTTACCGCGTAGAAGACGTTCTTGTATCAAACAAATATTTGCTACGTATTGAAGAAATAACCGTAGAATAAAATCTAATGTAGAGGTTCATGCGTAGCATCACATATAGTCATGGATTAGACTAGGTTGTTAATCGTAATGGACCTTGAAAAGATCAATTCGTAATGGCTCTAACACATCCAATGCCTGTGGATGTCTCCTTTGTATTTTCAAGAAGCTAATGAGGTAAATATAACTAGATGTTAAGAAGATCCCACCGTGGGATAATATGAACCTTCATATGCGCATTGGGATGTTTAATTGTTAATGATTTAACCAAGACTAATGCCACAATGTTAAAGCCGAAAAACATGCTAGCAAAGTTATCAAATAGTTCGTAATGGAAAAGGACAATTCAAGGGCCTTATCACCAAACAAAGAGTTAAAAAAGATTACTGCGAAGACTGTGTGGATCCAAATGACAAAGTCACAGGCAAAAGCTCATGAAGAGTGCGTAAACAGAGATATCCACCTTTCAAGAAGAAAGTCAAGTTACCTCGCTACGTAACATTCAATGGTCAGTATAGAAGAGGTGAAAAAGAGAAGAAGAATTGTGGCCGGGGAAATTGTTATAGAAAGATGAAGAATTGACTAAAGGAAGTTGCATCGCTATTTCATTACAAAACCATATTGAAAATCATACTAGACATTTGTTTTTCCCACAGTGATGTAGACCTCGCTACGGTATTGTTCACCAACACATAATTGAAGATGCGTGTATCGGAGATCGAAAGAAGGCTCAATCGCAGTTAGAAAATGGACACTAAGATCATGCGGGTACTAGAAGATAAAGCAGATGAGAATAAGAAATTATTTAAGGTCAAGATGAAATTAAAGATTCTGGAGGAGAAGAAAGGTAATATCTGCACTTATAAAAGCTAAAGTTATCTTTGGGGGTGAGATTATTTGCATAAATGTCAATTGGAATTCCTCTAATATAGTTGGTAAAGAGAAAAAAGCCTCATCTCGTAATATGAAGAGGAGATATTAATCAAAAGGCATTGCCATTAAAAGAGAAAATTGGCTAGAAAGTTTATAAATTTTATCAATTCCAAATTAGACGAAGAATTAGAAGATATTGGAATACAAGAGATACTTTTATGTCGAGGAAGTTAATAAGATGATACTAAGAATGATTCTCAAGGTTGCGTAGAAAAGGTTACTGGGAATCATGGAGACAAGAAAGAATTTTGATATATCATTCGACAAATCGACTGCAATAAAGCTTATCATGCCGGACCGAGAAAGGAAATATCATGTCATGGAAGCTTTATGAAGATCGCTTAACATTAGCAAAAAGTAAGGCGTATAATAGGCACGAAAAGACACAACATCTTAAAAGGGGAAATCGTGTTTATCTTCGCATAGGCATTTCGATTTGCTATGGATGAAAGACTCTCTTTAATAGAAACCTATACACAACAAATTGTGGCGTTGAAGACAGAATATCAAAGTTTCAAAATTCTCGACCACTCAAAATGAGCTATGGAAGAATTGCAAGAAATTTTCAATGGACTCAACAAAAAGGGTCCAAACGTGCTTCTAACCAAAGTAGTCGTTGATTCAACAAGTCCGTCAGAGCAGCTATTTTCATAGATTAAAGTTTTCAAATTCTCATTATGTTATTTCTCAAAAATCATGTAAATGTAATAGACCTTTTTAGGCATGCCCCGGTAATGCTCGTAGTTTGGCGAGTTAGAATTAGTTGGGGCAAATAGAACTGGCCATTATTAAACTGCCTTTGATATCGTATTTAAAGACAATTTCAAGAAAGATGAAGGTTCGAGTTTTTGAACCCTTTAAGCAAAATTTTGTACTAAGAATTGCAAATCAATGAAAGAAGTATGCAAGTTTCTATTATTATGTTTATAATGAAAGTTTATCCAGCTTTACATAATGTTTTCATATCTATGAATGAAATAGAGAATTTGAGTAAATAATCTCTTTATACATGTGTATTTAAGAGTTAAACAAACCTTAATGTGCGCTCCTCTATTTTAACTTCATCTTTACATAATTCTTCCCAAGTTATAAAATGGTAGATTCCTGGCTTTTAACAAAGACATCGCCTTGAAATCCTTCTTCATTTTCTTCCATTCATTCATTTCAACATAAGTGGAATATGGCATCATATAAACATGTATAGGTTTGATATTTTAAGGTTACAGAATCAATTTTTAAGGGTTTCTAATGTTTATGAGATGTATATAAAATAACTTTGACATCCTCGTATAATGTCTTGATGGATCTTTTTACACAACAAGGGAATTGTTTCTCAAGGCAGAACATTAATTGGCATCATTTCCTGTGACGAAGGTTCGAAGATTTTCCCGGGGTTTTGTTTTACATTTCATCTCGGTTGTTCCGTAAAGGAGGAAATAGTGTCGTGGCTTTTTGAAAATACCTGCTCCAAAGAAACCTCACACGAGGCCGGATACCTCTGCCAGTGTCTTCGCTTTTCTCCGATCCCGAGAAGCTTGTTTCGAAGAAGGGAAAGAAATAAAAAATATTAGATACACCAGAAACGACCACGCGCCCAGTGCGTAGTTCACGGCACTTTCATCTAAGAATATTTCGTGAAACTCATTTTCTAAAAAGAATCCCCACCATCACCCGTTCATTTTCTTGTAGAACTCAATGCTAGAATAGCAAAATTTGGAGTTTGTGTCTTTCCTTTGCTGCAAAACTCAAAATTTACATAGCTACTGTACTCTTCTCCGCAATCGTTCATACTCCAACCCTATACTGGGCTGTTCCACCTCATTCACCCCCACCCACAACCGGTATTCATTTTACCCACGCTCAAGGAGCAATGACCGAGCACAAACATGGCGGCCCTCGCTTTCGATGGAATATATACCATTAAATCATTCCAACCACCGCATGATATGCCTCGTATATCTCAAGTTACTCCCCAGATTTACCGGTGAAGATGAAATAACCGTAGAGCGAAAGACTTCGTCTTTATTTTTCACATTTGCTGAGAATTTAAATGTTGAACATTTGGACGTTGTAATGAGACTTTTGTTCAGTCTCTAAGTGGAGAGGAAAGGAAATGGTTTAAAGGATTGCCTAATGGTACAATAAATGAATGGGATTCCCTAGAAAGACGTTTCACCGAACATGGGGTGAAAAAAGGGACCATGGTTATTCTTTGACAGAATTCAATGCAATAAAGAAGAAATCAAGAAACATGAATGATTTTGTGAAGAGATATAATAAATTGTATAATAGTTTCTTCTCATGGAAAATGAAACCCTCCTATTGAGCAAGGGGTCATTGGCCGGTGCATTTGAACCGCAGTTTAGTTTCATATCGAGAAATAAGGTCTCCTACTTTGGAGCGTATCTCAAACCGATGCTCCGGAGATTGAGGGCTAATATGTCCCATTACTGGGTAAAGTTCAAGATAAAGGAAAAGCTAAAGAAGAAGCCTCATCTCATGACTAGAGAAATGACGATATGATTATGGTCATAAAAATTTTGTCTAATAAGTTGGTGAAGTTGGAAATAGACAATAATAAGCCTGCAAGATAGAATAGAGGGGTTTTTAATCCCCAGTTTAAAAAACAGCCCCTGCAGATTCTACAAAGAGAAAGAAAAGATAAAGATCATGTGCAAGCACCTTTGTATATAGAAGCAACTCCATCCCATTCAGCAAATGATGATGATGAAAAGGAAGATGATGCTCGGATTTCTGTTGTCTACATGGAAGATGATGAAACATAAGAAGAAATTGAGGAAGAAAATGAAGAAACTGATCTTTCATTCGACCAGGAAGAGATGGATCATTATTGCAAGCGCTTACGTACTCAGCAACTCTAATTACATAAAAAATATGATTTTAGTCAAAGAATAGGTTAAGAACTCACATGACAAGGAAAAAGAACTACAAAGACTGCCCAATGGCGACTCCATTGCGTAAAAATCGCATTAAGAAATCTATATGGGAGACAAATTATGAATGAGGAAAAAAGAAGGAAAAACAACAAGTTGAGGTTTCTCAAACAAAGATTAAAGATCCTAATATTTTGGAGAAAGTTGTTACCGTTTTCAATCAAGGTCTAAATTCCAATAAAAACTGAAGAAGAACCCGAAAATTTGACTAAAAAACAAAATCAAACTTTCTACTTATCGAAAGAATTGGAGAAAGTGAAAATTCAAATTCCTCTTCTTGAATTAATAAAACCCCTCGGATATAAAAAAGAGATTGCGCAGTTTATCAATTTAACAAGGGGCCTCGATATGGGTGATATAGTAACCGCAGGAAGAAAAACCGTACTCACCTTTTGGACCTCATGTTGGTAGAGTAGATTCAACTATTCCTCCTTTTATATATCGCTCGTTACATGATTTTGTTGTACATAATTGCATGTTGAATTTCGGCGTATCTTCACAACTGATGCCTGTCCGTGATGAAAGAGTTAAATTTACAAATCACTAAACCATACAGACCTTTATTCTTTTGATTAAAAAAGGGTGAAGTGTGTGGGTCTTATTAAGGATATGGCTGTTTACTGGCTCAAATTCTAGCCAAGAGCATTATGATGATGTAGTGGCAGATATTCCATCTCGTATTTGGCATGTTATTATCTGCCTGCCGGGCAAAGTTGGGAGGAGTTTTGAAGCTATATTTTACATATGCTATCATCCCTATTTTTAATGGGGAAGAAAGAAGGTTGTATAGAGAAACTAGATTTCAAAATCCGTTACCAAGAAAGATGCAGTAATTCACCTATTTATGACTGTGAGAAGAGGATATTTCTTTGCTTATGCCGCATGAAGATGCATAATTTTCTCAAGAGTCACAAGGGCACTTCTTCACCATTGCACATAAGGAGATGCATTCAAACAAGCTTTGGAAGTGTTATTTTTGATGGTGCGCATTCTAAAGAAGGCGCCTTGATCCTGCTTCATTTTTGTATCTCCAAAAGGTAACCTTTGCATCTTTTTATTTTAAAATTGGAGTTTGAATCCACCAATAATGTCGAGTATGAAGCATTAATCATTAGACCTAATGTATCACAAATGGGAATTCAATCTATGACCGTGTTTACATTCCCGAGTTAATCATAAGACAAATTAAGAATGTGTGTCAAACCAAGCATCCCAGGTTACAACTTACAGAATGAGGTATGGGATTTAATTGAAAATTACTTTAAAGATTTCAATCCACAGCTTTGTCCCAAGAGAAGAGAATAGAATGGCATATTCTTTAGCAGTCATAAATTAGTACATCTAGTTTCCAATTAATCCGAGGCTAAAATATGCAAATTGAGATAAGACATAGTAATTTTCATCCTGCATAATATCAAACATTGGCAAGTTTTTGAGGATGATGAGCATATTAAGCAATTTTTTATGATGATTGAAGACTATGAAGATCATCATATTGATTTGGAAACCCATGAAGATGACTCCGCCGATATGCCTAAGACTTCAAGAAGGTTGGCATCAAACATTATTCAAACAAAGACAATGTTCTACCAAGAGGACTCCGGGTACCTCGAAATATCGTTTGATACCAATGATGTGGCAAGAACTTAAGAAAGCACAACAAGACAATAATGTGGAAGATTGTAATTTTGGGAACTCAATATGAGCCTAAATGGTAAAATTTTCAAAGGCCTTCTCAAGGACTATAAACAAAGGTACGTAGATCCGTTCAAACAATTTGAGGATGTATTTGCCTCGTCACATGATGACCCGAAGACTTATGATACAAGAGTATTATTCAACATAAAATTTATCGAAAGAGGGAGTCAAACCACATAAACAAAAACTTCGACAAATAAATCCATTTGCTATTGGCCCCGATTGAAAATGAGGTAAATTGTCGCAAGCTAAAATAATTGTTCCTCTCGTATATTCCGATTGGGTTTCCAATATGGTACCAAATTAAAAGAAGAATGGAGAGATAAGGTCGTGTGTAGACTTCTGTGAACTTGAATAGGGCTTCATTGAAGGATAATTATCTCGTCGAAGATGGATTTTGTCTTGCAAAGTAACTGGAGCGTACATGTTATCAATGGTAGATGGTTTTTCGTGATATAACCAAAGGTTGTGGAGAAGGAAGATCAAAATAAATCGGCTTTTCACTACACCTGGGTACATTCATGTATGCCAGATGCTATCTCTAGCTTTAATGAATGTGTACACATTCCAAAGAGCAATAGAGGCTGTATTTGTAAGAGACAACTTTCCGGATGTTTATCCGTATGATGTCACCATTTTTTCAAACTTCGATGAAGAACATCTACAGCATTTACAAAAAGCCTTCTTGAAATGTAGAAAAATATGATTATCGCTCAAATCCTAAAAAGTCTTTGCTCAAGCCTGAGGAGGGTAAACCATCGGGGCATATTTTTTCTAAACAAGGACCGAAGATTGATCCGTTGAGAGTCGAAGCAATACAAACAATTCCATTTTAAGCAAGAAAGATACCCAGAGATTCCTTGGGAAAATTAATTTTCCGAGAAGATTTGTTCCTAATTACGCAGATTGTCAAGAAAATAACAAGACATGTTGAAAAAGGATGCAGAGGTGAAGTGGGACAAAGAATCAAGAGAATATTTTCAAAGAATTAAAGAAGATCTAAAGGAAGCACCTGCTCTACTAAGTCCGTATCATTCAAGCCATTTCAAATTTTCATTTATGCCTTTCCTCAAAAAATTGTCACTGTGGTTATTACGCAGAAATGAAGAAAAATGTGAACAACCCGTAGCATATTTCAAGAAGGTGCTCCGAGATGCGCAGTTGAAGTATAATATATTGGAGAAACAAGTATATGCTCCGGTGAAAGCATTGGTGCTACTGAGAACCTATGCTCTTCATTCCCAAATTTTAGGATATGTTCCTAACTTCGTTGTAAAAGACGTTTTAGGCACAAGAGGATGTGATCTTGAAAAGGGCAATGATTGCTATAATCCAAGAATATGATATAGATGTTAAACCAAAAAATTTGATTAATGATTGGGGTTGGAAAAATTATTACCGCAGTCAAATTTCCAAGTTAATCGGGAATTAATTTATTGGCACCGTAGAGGAAGTCAATGAAGAAACAGTATCGTTTTGTGCGAAGCCGCAATTGCTGAAATATAAATTTTTGTGCTCAGATTGGTACAAAGATATTGTTCATTATTTATGATTTCTTTCTTGTCCTCCTTTAATAAATAGAGCTAAATACAGAGCTTTAAAACTCAAAGCTCAAACTTATGTCATAATTGAAGCAAAGCTATATTGGAAAGATCCTGCTGGAGTGTTGTTGTTATGTTTGACATAGGAGGAAGTTTCAGAATTAATTAGAGAATATCATGAGGTTGTAAATACTACAGCTTGGAAGGTAAATCGCTCATAAAATTTTAAAACTGTGTTTCTATTGGCCTTATCCGTGTTTGGTCAAGGTATATGCTGGCCTTAAGTTGTCAAAAATTCCAGTGTTTAAAAGAAAAAGTTAGCCCCTTTACCTCTTTCTCCTATTTTTATTGATGAACATTTTACAATGGGGATTTGAATTACTAAGAAATAAATCCACCATCCAAGTGAAATTCTTATGGATTCTTACCTCCAAGCACAGATTATTTTACAAAATGGGTGGAGACAATCCCTACTGCCAGAAGGCAAATGATTTTAGTTGTTATGAAGTTTTTATAAGAAAATATCTTTAGCAAACATTTGATGTCCAAGAAATATTGCATTATAATGCACAAGATTTCAACTCAATCAAAGCTTATTAACTTCGGTCAGATTTATAATGTGATATTGTCTCATTTCATGTACCTTATCATACAAAAGGGAATGGATTGGAAGAATCTTCTAACAAAACATTGGTAAGAATTCTCAAGAGGACAATAAAAATGAAACCAAAGAATCGGATTTCCAAGCTACCCTGCGCTATGGGCAAAAATTAGCTTGGAATCAAACAAACAGGGGTGATTAATATAGAAGATGAGGAAACATCCATTGAAGAATATTTTGAAGAGGATTTTAATGAAGGAACCCCTGAAATTGACCCTGCTCAACAAGAAATTTATGACTATGTGGAAACTTTGGAAAGGAGAGCTTCAGAAAGCAGAGAGAGAACCCCTAGTCCTCCACTGTCTGAAATAGATGTATTAAGAAGGGATAGGTATGAGTTGGAGATAATTAATAGACACATCAAAAATGAGAATGAAATTCTCAAAGATCAAGTCAAGCTCAAAACTGATATGAACTCAACCTTATCCCTACATATAGACAAAGTGGAAAATACCAATGAAAAGTTGAAGCAAAGGAACAAGAAGCTAATCAGGGCACTTACCAACCTAAGGTTCAAACTTGTTATCAGAAAACCCAGAAGATCTTTAGCTTCCAGACAAAGGAGAAGGAGAGGATTATATGTTCTTGCAGAAGCCTCTGAGTTCATAGGATAATTTGCATGAGGACATGCAAGGAGACAGCGGTGGGGTATGTTGAGCCTCAAAATTGTGCTTTCTTTCATCTTAATTTACCTCATTTTCCTTTGTCCATTGCTATCCTAGACCCAATTGATCAATGAATTTAGTTAAAATTACTTTTAGAATGATTAACATGACTGACTTGGTAAGTTTTATGATTTTTGTCATTGTAATGCATTTTGACCGGAACTAGCTGCAGAATGCAGACATTCCATAGCTAACCGACGATTCTGCAGCTGTCTTCACGTTTGAGTATGTTCCAGGTGGCCTCTCAAGAAAAACCGCATATGGGCATATTCCACGTCATGTCTACATGGTTCTTTGCTCACCATGAAGGAAGAAACGAATTCTGGGTATGGTTTTGGAACGTGGGAACACATTTAGGAAGGCAGACTTCTATTAGGACTGTCTCAGTCCAGATGTCTTTTTCCTTTTTACGCAACCACTTCAAGAGTCCTAATGTGATTCCGATAAGGAAAGACAATGTTCCTGAAATTGTTGCAAGTCTTGTTATTTACATTTGTTATATAAACACTTGGGAAACCGAGAGCTAGGCTAGATTTTTTTCTAGATTTTGCTTAGATTCTGTGCTACATTTCTGAAGACGCATAGTGCTCTGTTCAAGTTATTTCACTTTTAATGAAGTAGACAGTGTTGTTTTGAAAGCATTGATTTGATTTGGAGTTAGATTCCGTCAGGTGGTAGAGGGCCCCTGCCTCTTGCACGGATTTATTTGCGTAATTTAGATAAGTATTCTAGCCGCCTTTACGTTTTTGAATTTGAATTAGTAGTTGTTTTCATTAGCTACTGTGGTTATACTCATTCTAAAAACTCTTCCAAAAGAAGAAGCTTTTCCAAAAGATTATAATGATGAATGGGAAATGGCTATAGTATTGTAGGATTAGAAGTTGAATTCATAGTTGCTTTTATTAGTTACTGTAGTTATACTCATTCTAACTCTTCCAAAAGAAGAAGCTCTTCCAAAAGATTATAATGATGAATGGGAAATGGCTATAGTATGGTAGGATTTAATAATAGTCTCTTTTATTCACCATCACAGTGATACTTATGCTCAACACTCTTCCACAAGAAGAAGCTCTTCCAAAAAATCCTTATACTGTCTTAAGCATGATTGTGATCTTGAACGTTTTAGTTGTGTGTTTTCACTAAGTACCATAGTAGTTCTTGCTCTTAAACGCTTGTCAAAAATATCATAATGATGGGTAGGAGATGGCTATGATATCTTAGTTTTTCATTGCTTTCAGTCTTTATGTTTGAATTTGCACTCAATTACACAGTCAGGATTGTTCTAAAAACTCTTCCAAAAGAAGGAACTCTTCGAAAATACCAATCATGATGGACAAACAGACTGTATAATTCCATAGAATAATGCATGATAGCTTAGTTAGGATGCTCCGGAGTTTAATTGCACTTAATTCATGCTCAGTTGTTTGGTTTTAAGTTTGATAATGACTTGTAGTTCAGCTCTGTTTTAGACTAGTGACATCTTAAGTTCAGTTTTAGCTTAATTCATTGCATTTGCACTCCACATTCAGTTGTCATTCACTACACATTAGATTACTTCAGTTGTTAAGATTAACAAAACAGCCTTCATTATTTACAAACGTCTTCTTGTTCTAAAATCTATAATTGCTTCATAACCACATGAACAAAAGACAATATCATTTTAAGGCCTGAAGTACCTCTGCAATTTCCTTATCATTTCATAAACAGAGCCCTCCCTCAAAAGACTACTTTGAAAAGAAATCAATAACTCTTGAGCAAGGTTTTGTGACATTCAATTAAATTGCAGAATAGAGTTAGGAACTAGTCCTAGAATAGAATATCTTATGATGGTATAAATGTTTTATTCCAAATATGCTTTAACAAATCTCTAATCAAGGATGAAATGTTGCATCATTATAAGTTAGTTGTTCAGACTGTTTAGTTAGGAGGATTTGCATATTTAGTTGATCATTTCTCAAGTTTAGTTTGTGTTTTGAATCATTTGCTTAAAATTCATTATCAAGCTTTGATTTTGCTTAGTCATAGTTTAGATTTGATTCTACTTCAGTGTTTGCAATTGCATTTGTCATTTGTCATCAACTAATTAGGCTTCATTCTGTTTTTAATCACCAGCTCCTTTCCATTAGCTTTCTAGTCATCTTTCTTGTGAACATAAAACCACCAAAAGAACAAAAGCATCATAAATCATCACAAAAGACCAAAAACATCACAAAACACTACACACAACGCATTAAGAAACAAACACCTAGGTACATACAGTACACTTCACTTCAGCAGTTTACCAACCCTGGTTGACAATTAAATGAGCTCAATTTAGGAGACTAGATTGAGACCAAACACATGGTAAAATTGTTCAAAGGCCTTCCGAAGGACTATAAACAAAGGTACGTAGATCTGTTCAAACAATTTGAGGATGTATTTTCCTGGTCATATGATGACCTGAAGACTTGTGATAAGAGTATTATTCAGCATAAAATTCCATTCAAAGAGGGATTCAAACCACATAAACAAAAACGTCGACAAATAAATCCATTGTTATTGGCTCCGATTGAAAAGGAGGTAAAGAAATTGCTGCAAGCTAAAATAATTGTTCCTCTCAGATATTCTGATTGGGTTTCTGTTGTAGCCGCTACAACACCACCCAAAATTTTGGGTATATTTAAAATTTCGGGTCCCCCTATTCTCGCTTAGTCGTTAAGGTCTTTCATCGAACCTGCAGTCAGTGACATCCCAGCGACCTATTCCCAACCCCTCATGAGTTGTCTCGCCATCATGATCATATGTCGTCGTTGCAATCACGCCATATGCAGAAGGGATCATCTGGCATACGATCGAACACTCTTATCGCAGTCGCATCATGTGTAATGAGATTTCCATGCATACTTTCAAATGGGAAACTTTTGTATATTAACAATTAAAGGCCCTGTCGCCGTAGGTCATTAAGCATGTGGTTTGAATACCTCTGTTACATTTGCTAGTCTCATATGTTTTATCTGTGGTCACTATTATCAAAGAATAATTATGATGTCGTAATGTTCCACACAGGTCGACCCCTGTTGTGTAGATTAATCCGTCTTGCGGACAAGACCGATCTCTCTAGTACAAAAGGTAACTAGCAACAAACAACCAATTATACTAATCTCTCTCTAAGCATATAAGATTTATAAAAACACTATATAGGTGGAAGGCCTACCTTATGTCCAACGCTTGCTTAATTTTGTTGAAGTCCTTCCCGTGCACTGAAAGAACGTTCCTCGTGAATCTGCAGTCACAAACAAGCAAAAATATTAAGCAGCACCTGTATATACATTATTACAAATCATACTTATCATAATGATCAAGGAATTTATGAAATAAACCATGAATAGACAGTTTAATGAGAGAAATGAGTATATTTGTATTAACTTCAAATATAGAAAACCTTTACAACCTGTGCCTTGATGTTGTGCAGGTCCTCCCGGGGTCCGAAGCAGGAATCTCCTCTACTTTGACAAGCATTGCACTCTTTGAACTAAGACACATGGAGATGAGTGATTTAACCTCACAGAAAGTCTTAGTTAACTAAGTCTGAATCTCAACAGCATTTAACTTCAAATCTCATAAGCTTGAACTCCCCTTGAGGCTACCCAAGGCCTCTTTTTATAGTGGAAAAGAGGAGGTTTCTTGTTCCAAATATGAAGGGATAGAATCCTCCTTCAAATGGATAAGCTCCTTACATCAAGGGGTTAGCTCCATCAAGTGAGGGATGCATGAACCTTCTCAAAGCGTATCCATTCCCGAAAATTCCCATCCAGAATCTTCTAGAATTCATCTGAAACTCACTTTTTATCTTTACTTTCTCTCCTTTTTATATTTTACAGGGGTCCGCACCCATTACATAAAGAAATTGCGTTATGGTTCCGCAGGCAGGCTGAGATTTAGGTGCGGGACCGCAGGGAATGCATAGAGAAAGTGCGATACCAATTCTTTAGGGGATTTTAGGGATTTTTCTCTGATTTTGAAGCTTGATATGAGGAGCTGGTATGTTGGACTTGCAAAAGGAGGAAGTATGAGTAATAATGAGCTCATACAGTCAGAAGAATGTCAAGGTGACAGTTTTCAGTGTAACAAATTGCCCCCTAAAGTGCAAAGTCTGGAATAGATGAAGCTGTAGTCTGTCATATATGAAGAGTGCAGTACTTTATCATTTCAAAGATCATCCTGTGGATACCCCAGTCGGAACCTGTAAAAACATTCAATGCAAAATATATACATGTATATGTCATCACTGAGGTAGGCATTCCCATACTCAGATAAAAACTAACTATAAACTAACTGAAATCGTTCTGATACAGGAATGATTTTGAATACATCATAGTACAGATATATGTAGACATAGTATGGACATAGCCATCTGTTTATCAATAGTCTACTGTATATATGACAACAAAATTCCTCACAGCCTGGATGGTGGAAACTAGATCCAGGGTCTTGATTTCCGCATTTCGAACCAGTACGATTCTATCCATGTGAATGAATGTGTCAAAGTCGAACATGGTAGACACCACTTGATTACCAGTCAATGATGTGAACTGTTAACAAGTGTGAGAGAAACCACCAGTAATGTCAATGGCTCTCAAAGTACTCAGTACAATCCATGAAATGTGAATGAATGAGCTGAAGTCGAACATGTCACGGAATCATTCGATCGAAGGTCAATGGTGCAACCTATCGTCGAAGGCGAGAAACCTGCCATTGAGGTATGCAGATTTCAAGGTACTGACGATTTCTGAATCAACTTCCTAGATAATGTGCTGATGTCGATAGAAAGCGATCTGTCGTAGGCAAGCCCACAACACGAAATCATAGATCAAGTTTTGAAAATATATTGGCAAGGACTGACTCAGGGATGGTCAAAGATGGATGACAGATATTTTGCAGATGAATGGTTTTATTTTAACTGTTCTCTTGGACACATAACGACACTGCAGATGGCTTGGTGACAATTGACCCAAAGCTAATACCCAGAAACCGGCTGAAAATTTTCAATGTGGTTTGATTAACTATTAGGCAAAGGATTTCCCAACCCAGGTGAATATAAGTGTCGTGTCCAAGAGTGGTCGACTGAGTTTTCGGACAATTTAAAATACAACAAACACGCCCATTTTTCTCTCTTTTCCCCCACCATTTCTGGCAAGTACCTCTTTATTTTTGACAAGCTTGAGGAGGATAAAATTTGCTTGATTATAAGCTCATCCTTTGGATGAGTCCAACTTAGTTTAAAATTTGAACCCTAAGAAGGAGTGGTTCGTTCCTGTTGAAAATTAAACAGGTCCTTTACTGTTAAGTTTTAACGAGTCCAGTATAGGAGAAACTCGATGTTTTTCAGTTTTAGGGAGTCAGAAGAAAAACTTAAGAAAACTCCGTGGGTGTAATTTTTCGTAAATTTAGTCTCTCGAGCTCGAAAAAGGATAAAATAATGCGGGAGAGAACTCTATTGACCATATTTAGTCAACGTATACCTTTTTCGTAAATAGTCCATTTCAATCCGTAAAAGGGGTAAACTTATACTGAAGGGACGACTGTTCATTTACTTTAACGAGTTCGAATAGTCAAGTACTCGGTAATATTTTCATATTTAGAGAGTCTGAAAAGGGCTTAAAAGAGGACTCCAAGGTTTCGCTTTTTCGTAAAATTTTTGAAAGAGTCCGAAAAAGTGATAAAAGTATGCTCTTTGTTGAAAAATGATCATTTCACCTGAAAAATCCTGTTTCTGCACAAAAACTCAAAACATTACACATACCTGTTTAAGATAAGTAAAAATGCTTTCAAAAATACCCCTTTTTAAAGTGAAAAATAAATAAATTAAAAATTCATTCATTCGAAAAAACTTATAAAAATGACTTTTTCTATTTCATTTTTACCGTTCAGTTGCAGAGTGAAAAGTAAAAAGCTTTTGGATAAAAAAGTTCCCGTGAATATTCTGGAAAATTCAACCGTTGGAATCGAAAATCGTCAGCCCCAGGTAATCCACGACCTCCTTATCTTGTTTTTCATCCGTTTGAAATTCATTTTTAGGCTTTAGTTTGATTTTTTAAGGCAAAAAATGGTTCAAAAATGCGCCCGCGGGGTCCGCAGGTGGGACACAGGTTACCTGCGGACCCCGATTTTTTCCTAACGGGAAAAAATCGTGGCTACCGCACCCGGCACACATCCCGCGTGTGGAGCTACGCTCTGTTTACAAAGAACGGGTGCGGTACCCGCGCGGTCAATTTTTAAGCACGGTTTTTCATTTTTCTGCCAAAATTATTCAAATGAAATCATTCTAATTTGCCTTATTTTGTGTTGCAGGATTAACAATATGCTTATTTGGCGAGAAAGAGAGCATGAGGAAGTGGATGAAGCTGCAATACTTCATTTTCCCACACAAAGGGCATTAAAAGCATGCTGCTTATACAAATTCTGGGCCATCTCTGGCATGAGAGCACAAGTGGAACTCTTAACATGGTTGGTAGACAAATGGCATGTGGAGGACCAGTGTTTCTTCATTGGTGGCAACCGGCTCGAAATTGAGCTGGAAGATATATATTTTTTGACTTGTTTGTCCAAGAGGGGCGAACATGTATCCTTGTTTGGGACTAGGCCAGGTGGCCAGACTGTCGCTAGTCTTCAACTCGAATTTTTCAATGATCAGGCAAATCCTCGGGACAAACGGATTGACATAAAACATATCATCCGTCCTGAACTGAAAGTTATAGCATTTACTGTTACCAAACTGTGTGGGAGCGTCGCGCTTCATGTGGCTACTGGTTCCCAAATGCGTGTTCAAGTGGACTGTTTTCGTGGCACCATCTTCAACTGGTGTGAAGCTGTGTTGGCCAATATAAAAGGCCAACTTACCAGAGCAAAAACTGAGAAACTGAAAAACTTCGGATACGGATCCATCGTCGTTTCTTTTGCTCTGGAGAGGATCCCTCAATTAGCTCCAAAAAGTATTGTTGTTGATGCCGGTCGACCTCGAGAACCGAGAATGGTTCGCTGGTCCGCGCTGATGGCCCATCATGTTGTTGAGGGCACTGAGATTGTACGATTCCCTGCTTCATATTTTCGTTGGCTGGATCGCCAAGTTTTCATGATAGAGGATTTTCCGTATGCAGGGATAGATTTCCGCGGAGACGGAGAGATGTCTCTCCCTGCAGGGGAATAGTGGGATGATTCAGGTAAAATCATTTTCAACGTTTGCTAAGTTCTAATTTTTTTAGTTTTTTATCGTCTTAGAAAACTAATAACCAAAATTTTTTTGAATACAGACGTGGGTCCACAACGACCAGCTCATCTCCAACCTTTCGAGAGGAGACAACCAGTTGCGCCCGCACCAGCCCCAGCAGGCCAATCAGTAGAGATTTTAACTGATTTGGAGCATCATCTAGAGCGCTTGACTCTAGATATACCAGAGACCAGCATAGATGACATCCCTCTCAGGCTACAAAGATATGTGATTGGAGTCCCAGGACCTTTCAGGAGGTTCCTATGCAGGGTGGCCCGAGCAGTTGTTTCTTATCGAGATCATCATCAGTGATGGGATGATCGTATAGACTCATTTTTGTACTTTTGTATTATCATTTTTGCCGATCATAAGGTGTTTCCAACCTATGATCGAAGACGATGTATATTTTTTGAACACACTCCTATGATATATATCACTATTTTGACGGCTATCTGTGTACATATGTGAATGTTGTTTGTTTTACTGTTTTTAATTATTGCAAATGTCTATTTATCATACTAGAAGCAATTGAATCTGCTAATGTATTTAAATGTCTTGGAATATGCTGATATTCAATGTAATCAAACTCACGTTCCAAGAGACGAACTCTCAAAAACAACCGTAATAACACTAGATTTCTAATGGTATAAACCCTGTTAAGCTGTAATACAACAAGTTCTGAATCCAACCTTACAATCAAACTCCGAATTCCAAATGATATGGACTCAGATAATAACTCAATCACTGCACTATACTCGGCAATGTTATTTGTTGTTTGACCAAGGCTTACCCCATGCATGGATACTAACTCGTCAGAGGGTGAATAGATAACCCAAGCTGCGGAAGAAATGTTCCGTGTACTACGACAAACACCATCAGCAAAACCAATGTAGGTTTGAAGAGACGTCGACATCTGCAATATCAAGAGTAAAACTCAGATAAGCAGGAATAGTGACAAAAACACACTTCTAAACTAGGCACACTTTTCTAATCTAACACACCAGCAGTAAAGAAATCTAAACTAACAAAATCTCCACACCTCGTTTAAGCATAATATCGCTTTAGATAAAGCCCATTTATGGGTTTATCCAAAGGGATATCGTCAAAATCTATCAACTCATAGGCCCCTTTTGCTAACTTTCGTTTAACAATAAAAGGACCATGCCACATGGGCAGGAATTTTCCAGATCCTAGCTTGTCGTTAGCTTGATCATAAAGTAAAACTAGGTCTCCTTCTGAAAAATTTCGAGGGGTCACATTTCTATCATACTGAGCTTTTATCCTTTTAACATGAGCCTCGTTTGCTATTGCAGCATTTCGTCGATTCTCATCTAATTGGGCCAAGTACAAAAAATTTTTCTCCTCTTCAGAAGTAGCTGGAAGTAATTCTACGGCTAATTTTAGTGACGGTATTTCACATTCAATCGGCAGCACAGCTTCCAAACCGTAGACCAGTTGAAAAGGAGTGAAACCCGTTGATGTTTTGACTGAGGTTCGATATGCCCAAAGCACTGAAAATAACATGGAATGCCAATTCGTCTTGTGAATACCAATGATTCGTCTAATCATGGTGACTAAAACTTTGTTGATAGCTTCAACCAGACCATTCGCTTGTGGATAGTACGGAGTGGAACTATCGTGGCGTAGGCCAAGTTGTTCTGTCAGTTCAGTCATCATGATATTCTGAAAATGACTTCCATGATCCATAATAATAGCTTGAGGAACACCGAATCTAGCAATTATGTGATTAAATACGAATGTTGCAGCAGTCTTGCCGTCAGCTGAATATGTAGGCATCGCCTCGGCCCATTTCGTAAAATAATCTACTTCGAGAATAATATAGGCATGCCCCCCGGCCGAGTGAGGGTTACATGTGATAAAATCGATACCCCATTTCGCGAAAGGACCAACAGCAATTATAGGGTGAAGAGGAGCGGGTGGTGCGCGCATTTTTCGATCAAAAATTTGACAGTTGTGGCATTTCCGAACCACATAAATGCAATCTTTAAATAATGTTGGCCAGAAATAACCTGCACGCAATATCTTTTGGGTAGTGGCATACCCAGACATATGACCGCCACATGCTCCAGAATGATAGTCATTTAACACCTTCTCAGCTTCTTCATGAGTTAGACAACGTCGGAAAACAGAATCCACTCCATGTCGATAAAGTGTATCACCAATGATATTATACTTTTGGGATTGGAAGCGTATTTTCCGTCGCTGAGTTCGTGAAATTTCAGGCCGAAAAGATTGGGTTTGGAAATACACAATAATATCCCCATACCATGGATCAAGAGTACTGATAAGAAACAAAGATTCATCCATAATGGACTCTTCCGCCACTGTTTCAATATCAGTAGAGGGGAAATCACGCATTAGTTCCGCAAATACCAAAGATTTCTTTGCCTTGGATTTCTCAAATTCCAAGTCAAATTCCTGCAGGATAACTATCCATTTGGAATATTTTCCCCCTAGCAATTGTCTGGTCAAAATATACATCATAGGGTTGCAATCAGAAATTACCGTGGTTTTACGTAACAAGATGTAATGTCTAAAACGTTGGACAGCTTGAACAGCTACCAAGGCCAATTTCTCCACATGTGTGTATTTGATTTCAGTCGGATTCAAATATCGACTAAGATAATAAATCACATGTTCATTGTGAGATTCATCTTCCTGAACTAGTACCATCCCAATGGTGGAATGAGAAGCAGCGAGATACAAAATGTAATCTTGGTTGTAGTTGGGAGGATGCAATAACGGTGCATGGGTCAACGCGTGTTTAAGTGCATCAAAAGATCGATCAACGATCTCGTCCCAAAAGAACGGAATGTCCTATTTCAACAACCGGGTAAAACCCTTTGCAAGCTCGGCATAGTTCGGAATAAACCTACGTAAAAAGTTTGCTTTCCCCTGCAAACTTTGGAGTTGGCGTAATGTCGAAGGAGGAGGCAATTTAACAATAGCTTCGACCTTCGAAGGATCGACACGAATGCCTGCTTTCGAAACAACAAATCCGAGTAAACGACCCGATTCTACGCAGAAAACACATTTATGCGGATTTAACCTTATCCGATAATGCCGACATCTCATAAAAATTGCTCGTAAATGAGTGGGATGATCGGCCCTACGTAATGAATGAGCAGGTAAATCATCGAGATATGGCTGAACAATGTGCTTAATATCATGAAATGCATAAGACATAGCCCGTTGAAAAGTTGCTCCAGCGTTCTTTAGTCCAAAAGGTAGTTTACAATAAGCAAACATTCCCCATGGACAAATGAAAGCTGTTTTAGGTTGATCTGCAGGGAGTATGTTTATTTGATTGTAGCCGGAAAAACCATCCATGAAAGAGAATAGTTCACTACCAGCACAATCATCGATTATTTGATCGATATAGGGAGTTGGATAATTGTCTTTTGGACACGCTCGATTAATATCCCTATAATCGATACATACTCTTATCGTTCCTTGTTTTTTAGTCACGGGAACAATATTCGATACCCAATCCGTTAAGGGAATTGGATAAATGAATCCTGCTCGAAGTAATTTTTCAACTTCAGTTTTTATAGCAGCAGCTTTTCTAGGATGAATTTGACGTAATCGTTGACGAACAGGTTTAGCATATGGGTAAGTCTTAATCTCATGAACTACGATCGATGGATCAATTCCTGGCATTTCTTCATAAGACCAGGCAAACACGTCACGGAATTCTTGAAATAGGGCTTTATAAGTCTGAATTTCTTCGTCTGAACAACAAGCACCTATATGAATGTTTTCAATTATTCCTGGTTTTACTGAAATGTCAATTGGAACCGTTCTAGATATATTTTCCAAATTTAACTTAGAATCAGTATTTTGCAATGGATTCTGAGGTTCCTTGGCATATTCAGCAGTAAAAATTGAAGCGAAATCATTTTCAAAATGATCTAATTCAGGTAAAAATGAAGATCGGTGATGGAGATCTTCCCATGGTAAATCATCAACAGACAAAAACTCACGAATTTTCTCATCTGAATGAACAATTTCAGGAAATGTCGTTGTAACTGAACTAGATATAGAAAGCGATTCCTCTTGGATTCCATTCATTGGATCGGTTTCGATTGAAGAGGGGTTGGAAAAAGACTGTACAGCCTGGTACGCAATTTCAAATGGACTCAAAGGCATCGCGCCATCAAATGAATCTATCTCGGATTCTGAAGGAATAATCCAAGGATCATCAAACATAACAAAGTCTGACGAAATCATATGAATACTTGCAGTAGAAGACGATACGTTAGGAGGAGGAAAGGAAAAAGTTCCTAGCAAACCAGAATCTTTAACCAAACCTACTCCAACATCCTTATAAGGGATAGCCATTTTACCAACATGCTGGATTGTTTCTGTAGAGGCTGGATCGGACGAAAAATAAGTTAACTGATCTATTGTCACGATCTTTCCTTGATATGGAAATTTTATGAGTCGAAAGACCGAAGAGAAAACAGCAGTCATAGCATAGGACCAACTATGACCCAGAAGAAGGTTGTAATCTAGAGGGGCATCAACCACTTCCACATCCAGATTAACGATTTTTCCTTCAACCCCTATGGGTAAATCCTGCAAAATACCATAAGGTTGAAAACCTCGACCATCAAAAGCTTTTAGAATCGTCGGAGATTGGTTAAGTGTAGGAGAACCAAGAGATTTCCAAAACTGAAGCGACATAATACACGTTGAAGCTCCCTCATCAATCACAGTCCGAAAAATAGGTCTTTTTTTGACTAACACTGGAATCTGGAAAGCCATTTGGTGAGGAAGACGCGGTGTACTAGTTTCTAAATCGAAGATTATAAGGTTAGAATCCTGAACATCAACAGCTCCTATGGCAGACAATAATAATTTACGCTGTGCTGGACACGATTGCAGCACTTCCAGAGCCGACATTACTGAAGGAGAAACAGCTAAATCTTCAACAATGTTGTAATTCTGAGCGGCTCTCGCATGTGGATTGAAAGCTGATTTACGAAGAACACCTTTAGCAGGCTTTTTGATTATCAAGTCTGGACTTTGTTTCTCGATCTGTAGCGGACCGGAAACAGGAGGAGTTGTATTTGATGCATTCGCATTAGAAGACTCTCCTTCTTTGCCATCAACGGAATTCTTAGAACCGTAATATTGCGATCGCGTCGCAACCCTTACATGAGACATCATCATAATAGGCTCTTCTAAAGTAGTCGAGGAAGAACCAATCATCTTACTATCTTGAATTGGAAAAGGATCTTTCAAGACAGCAGGTTGTTGCAATACTTTAATGAGTTTCGTAACTTCCTCTCGATATGGACATTCTTTTGTGAAGTGATCCTGTTCACAAATGAAGCAAGGATAGCGAGGTTTACGTTTCTCATCATTGGATTCTTCTTTATCTTTTTTCTCTTTCGAATTTTTCTTGTTTTTGTTCCTCCCCTTCTTTTTACTACCGGATTTTGATTTTTCCGTAGATGTTTCAACGACATGAATGTCGGCAGAAACTTCGGGAGAGGATTATCCTTTCTGGGAATCAGGTAAAGTTATAATAGGAGAAGAATTATTTGAGGATTTCTTCTTACTTTTAGAACTAACTGTACCAATCATACCATTAGCGGCATGAGACCCTGAAGGAGCAGCAGCTATTTGACCTTGTTTGGGAAGATCGGGAATTTTCTCATGAAGAGTACCTGACTGCGTATAGACGAGGTCTAGGTACTGAGCCTGAGCAATTACTTGCTCTTCAGTAACAACACCAGCCTTAGCTACATCTTCAGTGATCTTGGGAAATAATGATTTCACAAACCATTCTGCCAAAATTTGATCCGGAATATAAACTTTCACCAAACGTCGTCTACGTCGCCACTCATGAATATGATCAGAAATATACGTGGATGTAGATTGTTTTAGCGAAGTTAATAATTCTATGCCATTTTCGTATCTGACAGGCAACTGGAAATGAGTTAAAAAAGATGTTGCTAGCTGACTGAAATTATGAAACGAGCCTCGTGGCAACTGAATGTACCATTTGGCTGCAAGACCTATGAGGGTTCTTTGGAAAAGACGTAAGCGAATCGAATCATCAATAATTGAATTAGATGCACACCAAAGGTGATAAGTCATAACATGATTAGATGGATCCTCTCCTGACTTACCTTCAAATTTTGGTATATCACTGGGCAACTTATGAGGCATTGACGGCCAGTTCTGATAATAGAAAATAGGATCATTTGTAAGGCGCGTCAAATCAAGTAAGTCCAAAGTTGCGATGAATGGTAACTGACGGTTAGGGTCACGAAAACCTTGAGAAGCCAAAGCAGATCCAGGAGGCAGATACCCAGGATAACTAGGAATTGGATTAGCATTAGGTATCGTGTAACCTCCTGGATAACCAGGATGAATCGGACCATACTGAGGTTGTTGATAAGTATAACCAGGGTATGGTTGATAGCTCGGATTCTGTACATAGGGACCGAATTACGGCTGTCCCTGGTACGGTTGATAAGTGAATTGAGGTTGAATTGTAACAACTGTACTTGTACCAGCTTGTCCTGCAGGCATCTGAATTGTAGTCTGAACTGAGGGTCCTGACTGAGGTACAGAGACTTGAGGGATTTGCACGGATACAGGGATAGCCGAACTCGGGGCTACAGACACTCCAGAAACAGGTGTGACAGGTTGAAAAAATGTTGCAGCAGTTGCAGCAGTTTGGGGCGGAGTCTGAGGTGTACTAGGCCCAGCCTGCTGAACTGACCTAGGTGCAGGAGTTTGAATAGCTGGCTGAACAGGTTGCTGAGTTGAACCAGAAACCATTAGCTGAACAGGTTGATAAGGTAACTGCACAGTAGGCTGCAAAGGCTGTTGATATTGGGACGGATCCCACACCATCATTCCGGGGTATTGTCCCGTAGAAGGTTGAACGTAAGGACCAAAACCTGGTTGAACGTAGGGTTGATAATAAGGTAAATTTCCGACTCCTTGAACAGATGGTTGACTAGAAGGCTGTTGGTAACCTTGGATTGGGTACTTCCCTTGAGGTTGATAACCTTGAGGCACGTACTGAAGTTGGGGTTGTTGAGGACTCTGAGGAGCATATTGAGTTTGGGGTTGACCTTGAGGAATGTACTGTCCTTGAGGTTGATAACCCTGGGGTATGTACTGTCCCTGGGGTTGCCCCCCAAAATAATATGGATCCACAGTTTGTCCTGGGAAAAAGCTACCTTGAGGTTGTGCCCCGGGTGGTAACTGACTACCTTGAGGTTGCCCCCCAGGCGGTAATTGACTACCCTAAGGTTGCCCCCCAGGCGGTAACTGAGTTCCCTGAGGTTGACCCCCAGAAGGAAACTGACTGCCTTGAGCTTGAGGACTAGGAATATTACCAGAAATCATATAAAATTGCTCTGCGTTCGACGTTTCAATTTTAAGTCCACCAAGACCAGATGATAACACGCTTTCGATGGGTTGAGGAGCTGCTCCCGAGAAAGTACCAGACAAAGACTGATATCCCGAAGGAACAGAAGGACCACCATGTAAAAATGATTCAGGCGTTTGAGAAAACATGGATGACTCACCAGCCATAATAGATGACGGATAATAACCTTTGGGCGTAGGATGACATGGAACTCGAGGTGGATAAAAAGCAAGACCCGGATTCTCTAAAAAATCAGTTAAAGAGAGATACCAGGGATTAGTTAGAATAGGGCTGTAGAAAATAGATTCACGCTCCCTAAGATTTAACGATTGAGGGGAGTTGGGAAGAGATATGTCTTCGTCTGGATTAGTAAGTTCTTCTATAGAAATTAGTCCAGAGGGAAGATTTTCTGTAATGATATTTCTTACCCTAGGTGAACCTGGATCGCTAGAAGTTGGTGAGATAAATCCTGAGGATGTTTCTAACACAGAAGATTCAGTTTCAGGCTCAGAGATTTCAGGTTCGTCAGATAATTCACCAGAAGGAGAAATACTTTCAGTGACTTCAGAAACTGAAACCGGTTCTTGAATGTATTATGTTGTAGGAATTTGATGATCAGGATGTATTACAATAGCAGAGCTTTCAGCTTCTGTTGATCTAAGTCTACGGCTACTGTGTGGTACCAGAGCTCGAAGCCCTTCAAGATGACCTGGTGTAAATTCAGGGGGTTTCCCTTGTATTCTCCGGGATTGTCTCGGTAATTCCGCCACGATGAAAAATTATCTAATCACACGCAAACAAAGAAAAATTTCAATGAAAACACCTAAAGTCTCTAAGAAACAAACAATTGAATCACTCGCTTAAAAAATCTAAGAGTTCAAACCACACACAAACAAGTAACTTTCCGTACTAAAATCACTAGTTGTTGATGAAATCCAACTTAGTAGAGTTTTAACACGAAAAGGGCGGTTGGAACAGTTACCCCGACAACCTGCTTAATGAAACAGACTGGCACAAGTTTCTTCACATAACCATCTCGAGTGAAGATAACCCCCCAGAGAGTCCAAGTGAGTCTATTCGACGTCTGTTCCAGGTACAGTGGGATCTTCCCTCCACCGTCACCTTAGGAAAGAATCCTAAAGATTATGGCCTCTAAGGTTACCAACTGAAACAAATATACATGGGGGAACAGTCTACGATCCGACACACACGCAAGGGCAGAGTAACAAAGCTCAATCCCCTTGAAGGCTCCTTGAACAGAATCCAAGGTTTACCGACAAGTGACCCCTGGCTCCTCGACAATGATCTATCCGAGGTTTACCGTTTTTAATACGTGTATATCTTCTATCGTTCCCAATGAGGAAGGATTGATTACCCCACTGGTTCAGATATGATCTCGTGCTTAACTCCTTTAAGAGGAGCTTCCCAGAGCATACATGCAACAGCTGGAATTCTTCCTACCGCAAGATATATCTACTTGTTTGTTTTATCTACCTTGGAGAGTTAATTACTCCCTACTCCAAGATACTAGCCTAAGCTATGTTGGTGATGAGAGCCCTAGAAATAAAAAGATTACTAGATGAATTTTATTTAAGTGTTACTTTTAAGAGCTGTTTCTTAAGTCAATGGGTGCGGAAATGAAACTTTGAATGATGTGAAGACTCGACTTCCAAAAAACACTAAAATGCACCTATGATGATTTTCAATTCTTTTTTCTTTCAATGAACTTTCTATCTAAAGAAAGAGTTAGAGAAATGCAATCCTTTAAATTCCTTCTTCAAACATGAAAACTAATTGAAAGAAAATATTTTGTCTTTTCAATAAACTATCAAAGCTCACAAGAAAACTCTTTTCTTTTTCCAAACAAGAAGCTACAAAACAATTTCTTTCGAAAGAAAGCTACCAAACTAAAACTACTCAAAACTACAAAAACTAATCTTGAGAACTATGATCTAAATTGAGTAAAAGCTTTTTATATTTTTTTTTATGAATGTTTCCCTTAGTTGTTCAGCAAACTAAGAATCTAATCATTCAGATAACAAACAGATCAAAAAACACTCAAAATATGTTTTTTTTCAAAACACTCAAAGAATGAAATTCAAAACTTTGAACCAAGTTTTTTCGAAGATTTGCAAAGAAATCAAAAGACTTAATTTCTCAACATAGGATGTTTTCACAATCAGGTCGGATTCAAAAGACAAAAAGAGATCAATGTAATCTGAGATACTACAAATTGTCAAAAGTTCGAATCACTACAAAGACCAAGCAGGAAAAATAATCCAATCGGCAAAATCTTCTAGAAAATCATCAAAACATTAACACTGTTGGGATTCATTCACAATGAATTCTTGATAGACACAATAACCAGTCTGGGCAGAAACCAAAGATCTAAAAATAAACTAGAAAAAGAAACCTGGAAATTTTCTAAAATTTTTACAGGGTCTGCATGTAAGCAGTGTTGACAGGTGCGGTCCCGCACTGTATTCTATAGAGAATATGTGAAACTGCCCGCACTGTCAAAGTTATGCAGAGTGCGGTCCTAGCAAAAATTATAGAAAAACTCAAAACTCTTCTAAATTTTCAAAAACAGAAAAACAAATAAAGTACCCAGACAGATGTGAATCAATCAAAAACCAGAAAAAAACGTTTCCTCAAGTCAAAAATAAAAGAGAACCAAAAATAACATGTTCTTCCCCAGTATGGTCGCCATTTTGTTGTGTAGATTAATCCGTTCACTAGGACAAGACCGATCTCTCTAGTACAAAAGGTAACTAGCAACAAACAGCCAATTATACTAATCTCTCTCTAAGCATATAAGATTTATAAAAACATTATACGGGTGTAGAGCCTACCTTATGTCCAACGCTTGCTTGATTTTGTTGAAGTCCTTCCCGTGCACTGAAAGAACGTTCCTCTTATATCTGCAATCACAAACAAGCAAAAAGATTAAGCAACACCTGTATAAACATTATCATAAATCATACTTATCATAATGATCAAGGAATTTATGAAATAAACCACAAATTGACAGTTTAATGAGAGAAATGAGTATATTTGTATTAACTTTAAAGATATAAAACCTTTACAACCTGTGCCTTGATGTTGTGCGGTGTCCTCCTTGGGTCCGGCGAATATCCTCTACTTTGACAAGACACTCTTTGAACTAAGACAATGGAGATGAGTGATTTAATCACGTAAAGTCTTAGTTAACTAAGTCCTAATCTCGAACAAAGATATTTAACTTCTAAATACTCATAAGCTTTAACTCCTTTGAGAAGGCGCTCAAGGTCTCTTTTATAGTGGAAAAGAGGAGGTTTCTGTTCAAAATATGAAGGATAGAATCCTCCTTCAAAGGGATAAGCTCCTACATCATGGTTAGCTCCATCAAGTGAGGGATGCATGAACCTTCTCAAAGCGTATCCATTCCCGAAAATTCCCATCCAGAATCTTCTAGAATTCATCTGAAACTCACTTTTTATCTTTACTTTCTCACCTTTTTATATTTTATAGGGGTCTGCACCCATTACACAAAGAAAGTGCGTTATGGTTCCGCAGGCAGGCTGAGATTTAGGTGCGGGACCGCAGGGAATGCATAGAGAAAGTGCGATACCAATTCTTTAGGGGATTTTAGGGATTTTTCTCTGATTTTGAAGCTTGATATGAGGAGCTGGTATGTTGGACTTGCAGAAGGAGGAAGTATGAGTAATAATGAGATCATACAGTCAGCAGAATGTCAAGGTGACAGTTTTCAGTGTAACAACCCCACGGGTGACAAACTCTTCAGTCGTATCACCACATCAAGGGTAATAAAATTGGGCTCAACGATGAGGCCAAAGTTTCAGAATAGGGGAGGATGAGGAGCAAGTAATCAGTACTGTTAAAGGGAGGATAGTGTGATACATGTTGATCAGAGAGAACCTTTTATGTCAATGATACAAAGGCTTCCTTCACTCGATGGGTGCAAGAAAAGGAAAATATTTCGTCACTTCGATGAATCTAGTCTGAAGTATAGCCCGGTGAACAAAGCCGACTTAGAAGATCTCCCTAGAGAATGAAAATCTCATATGGGTGTGGAAAGTCGATAGCAGAGTTTCAAATATGGAAGCGCACCTTCGAAGAAGCAACATCTGTTAATCTTCAGATACATATTGTGGAATTATTTAGATTGCAAAGAGTACATGTGGAGGAACGAAAGGGCCTTAAAACCCTAGTCTCCTTTGCTCCTACATGTCCATAAAGATTGTCTATACGAAACTATTAGAGATGGAGAATTTCAAATTGAACCTAGAAGGTTATGTTTATGCATACACTTTTGGTAGCTAGGCACATTGACACATACGCAAAGAGAGCCTCCGAAACCACGAGATAGAAAGGGTTAATATTAAAAGGGCCATCAATGTGGCTTGAGAAGTATATTTTGACTCTCGGTCTTTCAAAATGAGAAGCCTTCGTATTATGAGGAAAATTAAATGATCAAATTAAAACTAGGCTCGGAAGCACATTGTTTTAAAACCATAAGTTATCTTGGAGAAAAACTCAATAATAACATTATAAAGGGCGCAAGGTGATGTTGTATATTTAAGGCAAAAATGCAAAGCAATTTAGTTTGAAAACCATGTAATATGGTGGATCACAACCATATGAAAACTCATGACCATTGGGCTCAAATAATTCTATGGTGTAGTTTTGATCTATGTTAAAACGTGTTGAACGAATATCTAATGTTCAAGGTTTATTTGTAAAATGTGGAGCGGGTGCAAAGGTTCAACAAATGGTGGTCAACTTTAAAGATTAAAATGGTGGATTAGAACTGTATTAAAACACGTAGCATGGAGCCAAATGTTCGATATTTACGTTGCAATGGAGCCAAAAGTAAATGTTATACGTGGCGGTCAACGTTTCAACCGTGGTAAAATGGGGCGGATATATAATGGTCATCTCATGTTTAAACATGATACAAAATATTTTAAACCACAGTGGAAAATTTGTAACATAGCACGTGATAGTCAAAATGCACGAGTGAGTTTTTCATGTAGCTGTCCCAAAGTCCGCATGGCAACCAACGTCAAAGACCATGCGGTGAACGTTTGGAGCGGTCAATCTTTCAACGAAAACCATGGAGCAGAATGCGACAACACATGTAGAGCTGCAGGTTAATAAAGCCACGATGGCATATATAACAGCTATAGCGCATACCAGTCAAAAGAAACACCAAGGTTTTAAAATCACGATCCAGGACCATTTTTTAAACGGTGAAGTGTTACGTTTCGCTGGAGGGAGTAATAATCCGCATGATTGCAAAATCAGAAAATGCCATAATCAGTGCCACAATGATCTTCCACGCGTCCACGACGAGATGGACAAAACGAGTCCATATTTTGCATGCCGCGTTACATGGACGAAAGTTTCCCATGCATGCTGCCATGCATGAACTCAACTACGCTGCTATACCCAAAACGGAAGTTTCTAATCGGTGAAGTCGCTGACATACTCTTTTTCAGGAATCGTTCGTTCTGCATTAGCAGTAAAGCCCAACATGCAAGGAGCTGATTCCCTTCTGAGCTGCTCAGGTCTGGCATGCAGTAATAAAGTTCAGCTTGGTCGATTTTCAGTGCAGGAAAGAGATTGAATTCCTTTGATGCTGGTTGTGTTAGCACAACAAACAAAACCTGAGTCAATTTTTGCCCTCTACAATATGTTACGCTGAGTTCAATCTACGCGCCTCCTAAATTCAAAGCCTTTTGACTAGTAATTCCAACGCCTCAATGCAGACGGTCATTTGCTGCAAGTTGGAGTCATTTGCATTGGAATGTAATGAAAATTTTGGCAGTCGATCATCCTGGGAGGCGAAAGAAGATTCAGTACAGTTCATTGGCACAATGCCCTCTCCAACAGATCACGCTCTTTACTGGCCACTGAAGGATTGCATATCGTGAGGTATGGGGGCACAGCGCATGGCAGAGAATTTCTGCATATAAAAGGTTATAATGCTTTGTTTCAGCACCTTCGTACGATTCAAGGTCGGGAAAAATAACTACATCACAGGGTGTTTGACAGCAAACCTAGCATCTCTACATATGAAGAACAATGCATCTTTAACACCTCATTGTGAAAGAAATCAGTTAAACCAGTGAATTGATGCCCATCTGATGAAGGCAAGGGATGACAGTAATTAGCTATGACGAGGCCTGTCACAGCCCTGAAACAATTTTGGGGGGTCGTGCATCATAACCTGTCTCAGCACATAGCAGTGCATGGGAGCTCCCGGGCTTCGGTGGTCTCCATTGAAAATTGTTAAAGACTAGCTATACGTGCCTTCAAGCATTCTTTTACGATAGTGGGGGAATACATAGTAAATATGCACGATCGTTCATATATTGCCTTCAGAACAGGACTATACAGGGGTCCAAGCTAACCTTTAAAAGCTCCCGATTTTATGTGTCAATATACCTTTTATGCATCTACGATTATTATTTATTACTTCCTCAACATGCATAAAATGTTTGTATGCATGAGGATGATTTAACAGGTTACACATGGCTGATTTAATTCGCTTATCTGCAGGTTATATGAGAAGATGTTGATTTACTCTATTGTCTTGCAGATAATAAAGGGAAACAGTAATGCCCATCCAAATTAAGAGAACTTCTAGCTCTCTCTGGAGGATGCGAAGCTCGGTTTCAAATCAACCGCAAAACCTCGTGTTATGTGAATGTTCAACATCACCGGCAGATAGAAGCTGTTGCCTCACCATGGCGAAGGCTAAGGTTGGCCTCCGAAGAACAAGGTTATGAGATCGCTGAAAGAGAAATGCAAAAGGGATGATCGAAGGTCTAAGGTCGCGAACTTTCTCAGGTCGCCGAGTCGCATAGTCGCACTCCGTGTTAAAAGTCTAACAGCGCGACCCAGCAACCCAGCGACCTAGTCGCAAGGTTGCAAGGTCGCATATCCTTGGTTTTGCTGCCTTTTGCGACCCCGCAACCAAGTGACCTAGTCGTAAGGTCGCAAGGTCACATTCCTTCATTTTTCCTCCGTTTTGCGACCCCGCGACCCATCGACCTACTCACAAGGTTGCAAGGTCGCATTCCTTCATTTTTCCTCTGTTTTACGACCCCGCGACCTAGTGACCTAGTCGCAAGGTCGCAAGGTCGCATATCCTTGGTTTTTCTGCCTTTTGCGACCCCACGACCCAGTGACCTAGTCGCAAGGTCGCAAGGTCGCAATCTCTCATTTTCTTACAACTTATGACCCCACTACCCAGTCAGGTCGTAGGTCGCAACAACAGCTCAGGTTGCAGGTCGCAAAAGGACTGGGTTGCAAGGCAGCCCAACAGTCAGGAAGATGAAAGGTCAAGGAAGCCAAAAGGGTAGGTTTTGCATTATAAATACTCCTTCGAGAGCTTGTAAACGGGGCTTTTGGTTTGGCACTTGAATTGAATATATTGTATTACCAGAGGAGTACACATTGAAACATGAATACAAGCATTTTAAAAAAATCCCTATGGACCTGATGTGTTTTGCTGTGCGAACACTATGTGTATTTCATTGTACAGTTTCAAACATCCTATGATTAATGAAATTGCACTCTTCATGTCATCATTTATGCATCATGGCTATCTGTGTTGTGTCAATGATGTTCAGTTTACCATAAGCTCTCTTAATGAATGTTAATGAACTATTTTATTAGCATTTCGTTTTGTCTTTCAGAAAGTAAAGGGGAATCTCGCCATAAAGAACTATTTCTTTTGTGGGCAGATACCTTACAAGCATAACCCAAAAGATGTGTTGCTAACGACATCTCCTTCGGCATGTATTCTTTATTAATTTTCCCGCTACGCATAGTGTTATATACGTGTTTAATGCATCAATCATATGTCTTGTATCAGTTGATTAGGTGTGTATCCATTGTTTTATAGAGTTTAAGCGAGGCCTAAAGCAAAGGAGAAATCAGTGGTAGTCGGACCCACACCCCGGACGGGATCCCTATTCCAAACGGTTCAAGGTCTAATTGGGACATTTTACTAGGGAGATCCCCTGCTATTGGTCGGACAGATTTTCCCATCAACAGTTTCCAATCTGGTACTAGTCCGAAAGAATAATGAAGAGATAAGGCTGTGTGTAGACTTCAGGAACTTGAATAGGGCTTCATTGAAGGATAATTATCCTTTGCCGAAGATGGATTTTGTCTTGCAAAAAGTAACTGGAGCGTACAGGTTATCAATGGTAGATGGTTTTTCAGGATATAACTAGGTTGCTGTGGAGAAGGAAGATCAAAAGAAAATTGCTTTCACTACACCCTAGGGTACATTAATGTATGCCGGGATGCCATTCGTCTTAACGAATGCAGGGGCCACATTCCAAAGAGAAATGGATATTGCATTTGTAGTAGATAACTTTGTGGTTGTTTATCTGGATGATGTCACCATTTTTTCAAACTCTGATGAAGAACATCTACATCATTTACAAAAATCCTTCTTGAAATGTAGAAAATATGGATTATCGCTGAATCCTAAAAATTGTTTGTTAGCTCTGGAGGAGGGTAAAATGCTGGGACATATTGTTTCTAAACAATGAGTGAAGATTGATCCAGCGAGAGTCGAAGAAATACAGTCAATTCCATTGCCCAGAAGTAAGAAAGATATTCAAATATTCCTTGGGAAAATTAATTTTCTGAGAAGATTTGTTCCTAATTACGCAGAGATTGTCAAGAAAATAACAGACATGTTGAAAAAGGATGCAAAGGTGAAGTGGGACAAAGAAGAAAGAGAATATTTTCAAAGAATTAAAGAAGCTCTAAAGGAAGCACATGTTCTAATAAGTCCAGATTATCTGAAGCCATTTCAAATTTTCTCATTTGTGTCTTCCTCAAAAATTGCTGCTATGTTATTACAGAGAAATGAAGAAAAATTTGAACAACCTGTAGCGTATTTCAGTAAGGTGCTCCGAGATGCAGAGTTGAAGTATAATATATTGGAGAAACAAGTATATGCTCTCGTGAAAGCATTAAAAGCATTGAGAACCTATGCTCTTCATTCCCAAATTTTAGCATATGTTCCTAATTCTGCTGTAAAAGACGTTTTAGTACAGAGTGATGTGGACGAGAAAAGGGGCAAATGGATTGTTAAAATCGAAGAATATGATCTGGATGTTAAACCAACAAAGTTGATTAAAGGATTGGGGCTGGAAAAATTATTAACAGAGTCAAATTTCCAAGCACTGGGAATTAATTTATTGGCACCTATAGAGGAATTCAATGAAGAAACAGGTGACGTTCAGGCGAAGCCAGCAATTAAATATAAATTTTTGTGCTCAGATTGGTACAAAGATATTGTTCATTATTTATGCTTTCTTTCTTGTCCTCCTTCAATAAATATAGCTAAATACAGAGCTTTAAAACTCAAAGCTCAACCTTATGTCATAATTGAAGAAAATCTATATTGGAAAGATCCTGCTGGAGTGTTGTTGTTATGTTTGACAGAGAAGGAAGTTTCAGAAGTAATTATAGAATATCATGAGTGCTTGTGTGGGGGTCACTACAGTTGGAAGGTAACTGCTCATAAAATTTTAAAATTAGGTTTATATTGGCCATCTGTGTTCGCTGATGTATATAAAGAAGTCATAAGTTGTCATAAATGCCAGGTGTTTGCAGAAAAGAAAAAGTTAGCCCCTTTACCTCTTCAACCTGTTTTTATTGAAGAACCTTTCAGACAATTCGGATTGGATTTCATTGGAGAAATCAATCCACCATCTAGTGGGAAATTTAAGTGGATTCTTACTGCTACAAATTATTTTACAAAATCGGTGGAGGAAATCCCTACCAAGAAGGCAAATGATTTAGTTGTTATGAAATTTTTAGAAGATAATATCTTTAGCAGATTTGGATGTCCAGTAAAGATTGTGACAGATAATGCACAAGATTTCAACTCAATCAAGTTTATTAACTTCTGTCAGACTTACAATGTGATATTGTCTCATTCTACAACTTATCATCCACAAGGGAATGGATTGGCATAATCTTCTAACAAAACATTGGTAATAATTCTGTAGAGGAAAATAAATGAAAACCAAAAGAACTGGGATTCCAACCTAATTTTTGCACTATGGGCAACGAGGATGACCACGAGAAGATCCACTGGTAAGTCACCTTATGAGCTAGTATATGGGAGTCAGGCATTGTTTCCCACCCAGTTGGTGAAGCTTGTGATTTCTTTCCTTCAAGATGCTCAAGCAGAACCTAATGCCATGATTAGAAGAAAGAATAATGTAATGGAGCTAAATGAAAACAGAAATAAAGTTCGGGAGAATTTTCTTACTTATCAGCAAAAAATGAAGACAATATTTGATAGGAAGGCGAAAGAAATCATGTTTCAGAAAGGAGATCTGGTGTTAAGGTGGGATACTCGGAAGGAAGACAAAGGGAAACACGGAAAATTTGATCCCTTGTGGTATGGTCCATTCAAAATTAATGAAGTCAGGATGAATAATACTTTCATGCTGGAAAATCTTGAAGGGGAAGTACTAGATATGCCTGTGAATGGGGAATATCTAAAGCATTATTTCCAGCACTAAAGAAGCTGTTTCACCATCATTGTACATATCTGGTGTTGTCGTTGTACATTTTCCATCAAGCAATTTTTGACTCCATGCCCGAAGTGAAGGCACTAATCTGCAGGTTCTTAGTGTTTTTTGGAAAAAACACTATCCCCAGATGTTGTGGACCATCTGCATCTCCTTTTCTATTTTATTTTGAATATCACAAAATAAAAAAAAATAAAAACAAAAATCTAAAATTCGCAAAAAGTATATGTTATGGTATAATGTTCTTATACTATAGCATAAAAAAAAAAGTATTTAACAAAAGTGCGTTACCAATTAAGTTTATTATTAAAATTTATTTGGCCTTGTATTATAGTTTGACGTTTAAATATTGGGCAAGTTCTAAAGAGGAAGTGACAAAGTGTTGAATATCGTAATCGGGTGATCAACTACGGGGGCGCAAAGAGCTCATGCATTATTCAATCCGGCACCCCTGTAGTTGACTTGTTGACCGTGAGGTAAACGAAGATCGACGGTGTGGATGTATTGCGGGGGGGGGGCAACCCAAAATTTGCTGTCGTACTTCAACATCCCCCGCAGTGATGTCATGCAAGCAGCTGTACTCCAAGTCAACAACATTACACGTCATTACAGGCATTTAATACGGCTTTGTGCAGTTGTTAAAAGGTTGTTTTTATCCCATTTTCAAAGTAATTGCTGTCATTTTCCCCCTTTCGAGCTGTATCACCGTCACCTTTCCGTTTGCTATCAGTTGTCCATTAAGCCATGGCAAAACGATTCTCTCTATCTGGTTTGTCAAGCCTGAATTCCCCCATGGACAGTGAAAAAGACGTCCAGGATACCATGTCTTCTGTAAAACATTTCTTATTGCATCATCAAGTGACCCTAAACGAGAAATCTCAGCTTTTTTCATGAAGAAATCCGTGAAGAAGTCCGCCGTATCCTAAATCCATTGTGTTTAGCTATCTCATGGTCATCCATTGAAAATGTATCTGTAAGTGTTTCGGGATGAATTGGCAGAGAGAAAAGAGCTGGTATGTATCGACGTTAGCGACCTGCTAAGAATTATGCTTCCAAAATCAAGTCACCAATTTTAATTCCTTGAAGATTCATTGGGTTCGTTATTTTGAGGACTGAAATGAAGAATTTGATCAATGTATGTCCTACTTGAGATCAAATTCAAAGGAAGCTCAACTAGAAGGAGAAGAATTTAGTTTGGACGTGTTCAATGTTGAGTATAGACCGATTCTGAGTTGCATTGCAGAGATTTTGGGCAAAGACAATGACCATACAATTGATAAATCAGTATTGGGAATGTATGCATTGATGATGAAACCAGGGGTTGTTCTCGACATTCCATCTTTCTGGCATGAGATTGTAAATTCTCAGTTGATGACCTTTCCTCTTACAGGTTTCTTTAAATTCCCGTTATTGATTGTGTATTTCTTTTTATATCAAAATGTCGAAGAATTTATGAGTTTGGGGTTGAATATAGTTGATGTTAACAAGCAAAAGAAATCAGTTTTATTTTGGACTGACATGACTAGAAAAGAAGGAAATGAAGCAGGGTTATTTGAGTTTGCTAGTCATTATATATCTATTGCTTATAGAATTTTGAATGGAGTCCCTCCTCCATGTTTTCTACCAAAAGCCTGGGAATTTCTACAGTTAGGACCGAGTTGCAGATTGGGAGATTGGTTTGTGTTTGAAGAGTATTCAGAGATAATATTGTATGGAGCTAGTATTGAGCCTTATAGGCTCCTGACTTTTGTACCTATGCATCTTTTCACCTTGGAATTCATAAGACAGAGCCTTAATGTGGATCAGGTGCACTTTCTTCCCATGAAGAAAGGTTTTATGTATAAATTGCCTATGAGTGTGGGACCTTTCGTGGTCAATATGAGGTAAGCTTTTGATGAAGTTTCTAAAATGTTGGAAGAGACACATTTGCTACTAAGAGAAAAATGGTCATATGATCCGCATAAAGTGATTTCCCAGAGAAGAATTGAGAACGAATATTCTGCATTTTCTCACGTAAGCAGACCTGATCAGGAGAAGCTGGTGAACCCAAGCAAATTAAATACATTAAAAATGAGTATTCAAACACCTGTTATAACTGAAAGGGCAAATAAAAGAGGTAGGGATGATGTTGTTGAAGTAGATGATGAAGAACCGAGAGAGGAAAAGAGAACTAAATTGGCTGAAGATCATTCTTCAAACTCACATGTAATTTGAGCAGCGGGTTTGTTTAACTCTTAAATACACATGTATAAAGAGACTCGTTGCTCAAATTACTCTATTTCAATCTACATTTTGTCCCAAGAGAAGAGAATAGAATGGCAGATTCTTTAGAAGTTGCAGCTAGTACATTCAAGCCTCCAATTAATCTAAAGCTAAGATATGAAATTGAGATGAGACATAAACCTTCAATCCCAGACAATATCAAACATTGGAAGGTTTTTTAGGATGATGAGCAGATTAAGCAATTTTTGTTGATGATTAAAGACTTTGAAGATCATCAGATTGATTTGGAAACTAATGAAGATGACTCGGCTGATATGTCTAAGACTCTGAAAAAGAAGATTGGTGATCAACATATTATTCAACTGAAAGACAATGTTCTACCAAGAGGACTGGTACCCCTCGAAAGGTTGTTTGATGCTAATGATGTGGCAGTAAATCAAAAGAAAGAACAGCAGGATAATAATGTGTAAGATTGTAATTTGGGAACTCAATATGAGCCTAAAATGGTAAAATTGTTTAAATGCCTTCCGAAGGACTATAAACAGAGGTACGTAGATCTGTTCTAAAAATTTGAGGATGTATTTTCCTGGTCATATGATGAACCGAAGACTTATGATAAGAGTATTATTCAGCATTAAATTCCATTGAAAAAGGGAGTCAAACCACATAAACAAAACCTTCGACAAATAAATCCATTGTCATTGGCCCCGATTGGAAAGGAGGTAAAGAAATTGCTGCAAGCAAAAAATATTTTTCCTCTTAATTATTCTGATTGGGTTTCCAATCTGGTACCAGTCCGAAAGAAGAATGGAGAGATAAGGTTGTGTGTAGACTTCAGGAACTTGAATAGGGCTTCATTGAAGGATAATTATCCTTTGCCGAAGATGGATTTTGTCTTGCAAAAAGTAACTGGAGCGTACAGGTTATCAATGTTAGATGGTTTTTCAGGATATAACCAGGTTGCTGTGGAGAAGGAAGATCAAAAGAAAACTGCTTTCACTACACCCTGGGGTACATTCATGTATGCCAGGATGCCATTCGACTTAATGAATGCAGGGGCCACATTCCAAAGAGCAATGGATATTGCATTTGTAGGAGATAACTTTGTGGTTGTTTATCTGGATGATGTCACCATTTTTTCAAACTCTGATGAAGAACATCTACGGCATTTACAAAAATCCTTCTTGAAATGTAGAAAATATGGATTACCGATGAATCATAAAAAGTATTTGTTCACTTTGGAGGAGGGTAAACTGCTGGGAAATATTGTTTATAAACAAGGAGTGAAGATTGATCCAGCGAGAGTTGAAGCAATACAGTCAATTCCATTTCCCAGAAGTAAGAAAGATATTCAGAGATTCCCTGGGAAAATTAATTTTCTGAGAAGATTTGTTCCTAATTACACAGAGATTGTCAAGAAAATAACAGACATGTTGAAAAAGGATGTAGAGGTGAAGTGGGACAAAGAATCAAGAGAATCTTTTCAAAGAATTAAAGAATCTCTAAAGGAAGCACCTGTTCTAATAAGTCCAGATTACCTGAAGCCATTTCAAATTTTCTCATTTGCGTCTTCCTCAAAAATTGTTGTTGTGTTATTACAGAGAAATGAAGAAAAATGTGTACAACCTATAGTGTATTTCAGTAAGGTGCTCCGAGATGCAGAGTTGAAGTATAATATATTGGAGAAACAAGTATATGCTCTGGTGAAAGCATTAAAAGCATTCAGAACCTATGCTCTTCATTCCCAAATTTTAGCATATGTTCCTAATTCTGCTGTAAAAGACGTTTTAGTACAAAGTGATGTGGATGGGAAAAGGGGCAAATGGATTGCTAAAATCCAAGAATATGATATGGATGTTAAACCAACAAAGTTGATTAAAGGATTGGGGCTGGCAAAATTATTAATAGAGTCAAATTTCCAAGCACTGGGAATTAATTTATTGGCACCTATAGAGGAAGTCAATGAAGAAACAGGTGACGTTCAGGCGAAGTCAGCAATTAAATATAAATTTTTGTGCTCCGATTGGTAAAAAGATATTGTTCATTATTTATGCTTTATTTATTTTCCTCCTTCAATAAATAGAGCTAAATACAGAGCTTTAAAACTCAAAGCTCAACCTTATGTCATAATTGAAGCAAAGCTATATTGGAAAGATCCTGCTGGAGTGTTGTTGTTATGTTTGACAGAGGAGGAAGTTTTAGAAGTAATTAGAGAATATCATGAGTGCTTGTGTGGGGGTCACTACAGTTGGAAGGTAACTGCTCATAAAATTTTAAAATCAGGTTTCTATTGGCCATCTATGTTCGCTGATGTATATAAAGTAGTCAGAAGTTGTCAGAAATGCCAGGTGTTTGCAGAAAAGAAAAAGTTAGCCCCTTTACCTCTTCTCTGTGTTTTTATTGAAGAAACTTTCAGACAATGGGGATTGGATTTCATTGGAGAAATCAATACACCATCCAGTGGAAAATTTAAGTGGATTCTTACTGCTACAGATTATTTTAAAAAATGGGTGGAGGCAATCCCTACGAGGAAGGCAAATGATTTAGTTGTTATGAAGTTTTTAGAAGAAAATATCTTTAGCAGATTTGGATGTCCAGTAAATATTGTGACAGATAATGCACAAGATTTCAACTCAATCAGGTTTATTAACTTTTGTCAGACTTACCATGTGATATTGTCTAATTCTACAGCTTATCATCGACAAGGAAATGGATTGGCATAATATTCTAACAAAACATTGGTAAGAATTCTGAAGAGGACAATAAATGAAAACCAAATGAACTGGGATTCCAAGCTAATTTTTGCACTATGGGCAACGAGGATGGCCACTAGAAGATTCACTGGTAAGTCACCTTATGAGCTAGTATATGGGACTCAGGCATTGTTTCCCACCCAGTTGGTGAAGCCTATGATTTCTTTCCTTCAAGATGCTCAAGCAGAACCTAATTCCATGATAAGAAGAATGAATAATGTAATGGAGCTAAGTTCGGGAGAATTTGATTACTTATTAGCAAAAAATGAAGACAATATTTTATAGGAAGGCAAAAGAAATCATGTTTCAGAAAGGAGATCTGGTGTTAAGGTGGGATACTCGGAAGGAAGATAAAGGGAAACATGACAAATTTGATCCCTTGTGGTATGATCCGTTCAAAATTAATGAAGTCAGGATGAATAATACTTTCATGCTGGAAAATATTGAAGCGGAAGTACTAGATATGCATGTGAATGGGCAATATCTAAAGCATTATTTCCAGCACTAAAGAAGTTGTTTCACCATCATTGTACATATCTGGTGTTGTCGTTGTACATTTTCCATCAAGCAATTTTTGACTCCATGCCCGAAGTGAAGGCACTAATCTGCAGGTTCTTAGTGTTTCATGGAAAAAACACTATCCCCAGGTGGAGCCAAATGTTGTGGACCATCTGCATATCTTTTTCTATTTTATTTTGAATATCACAAAATAAAAAAATAAAAAAACAAAAATCTGAAATTTGTAAAAAGTATATGTTATGGTTTAATGTTCTTATACTATAGCATAAAAAGAAAAAAGTATTTAACAAAAGTGCGTTACCAATTAAGTTTATTATTAAACTTTATTTGGCCTTGTATTATAGTTTGACATTTAAATATCGGGCAAGTTTTAAAGCGGAAGCGGCAAAGTGTTGAAGATCGTAATCGGGTGATCAACTACGGGGGCGCAAAGAGCTCGTGCATTATTCAATCCGGCACCCCCGCAGTTGACTTGTTGACCATGAGGTAAACAAAGATTGACGGTGTGGATGTATTGCGCGGGGGGGGGTAACCCAAAATTTTCCGCCGTACTTCAGCAGCCCCCGCAGTGACGTATAGCGAGCAGCTGTAATCCAAGTCAGCAAAATTACACGTCATTACAGGCATTTAATACGGCTTTGCGCAGTTTTTAAAAGGTTATTTTTATCCCATTTTCAAAGTACTTGCTGTCATTTTCCCCCTTTTGAGCTGTATCACCGTCACCTTTCCGTTTGCTATCATTTGTCCGTTAAGCCATGGCAAAACGAGTCTCTCTATCTGGTTCGTCAAGCCTCAATTGCCTCATGGACAGTGAAAAAGACATCCAGGATACAATGTCTTCTGTAAACCATTTCTTATTGCATCATCAAGTGACCCTAAACGCTGATAAATCCCCAGTTTTTTCCACCATGAATAAATCTGGTGTCGTGTTCGCCTGTATCCGAAAATCCCATTTCTTTCTCGAGTTTATCTCATGGCTCGTCTCTTCAATATTCCTGGTAAGTGTTTCGTAATGAATTCACAGGGAGAAAACGTTTAGCAGGTATCGACGCAGTTAATTAGCCAAGCATTATGCTTTCCTGAAAACGAGTCACCACTGCAATTCTCTGAAGATTCATTGGCTCGTTATTTTGAGGACCTTTCAAATGAAGAATTTGATCAATGTATGTCCTAATTGAGATCAAATTCAAAGGAAGATCAACTAGAAGGAGAAGAATTTAGTTTGGAAGTGTTCAATGCTGAGTATAGACCAATTCTGAGTTGCATTGCAGAGATTTTGGGCAAAGACAATGACCATACAGTTGATAAATAAGTATTGGGAATGTATGCGCTGATGATGAAACCAAGGGTTGTTCTCGACATTCCATCTTTCTGGCAGGAGATTGTAAATTCTCAGTTGATGACCTTTCCTCTTACAGGTTTCTTTAAATTCTCGTCATTGATTGTGTATTTATTTTTATATCAAAATGTCGAAGAATTTATGAGTTTTGAGTCGAATATAGTTGATGTTAACAAGCAAAAGCAATCAGTGTTATTTTGGACTGACATGACTAGAAAAGAAGGAAATGAAGCAGGGTTATTTGAGTTTTCTAGTCATTATATGTCTATTTATTATAGAATTTTGAATGGAGTCCCTCCTCCATGTTTTCTACCAAAATCCTGGGAATTTCTACAGTTAGGACCGAGTTGCAGATTCAGAGATTGGTTTGTGTTTGAAGAGTATTCAGAGATAAGATTGTATGGAGCTAGTATTGAGCCTTATAGGCTCCCGACTTTTGTACCTATGCGACTTTTCGCCTTGGAATTCATAATACAGAGCCTTAATGTGGATCAGGTGCACTTTCTTCCCATGAAGAAAGGTTTTATGTATAAATTTCTTGTTAGTGTGGGACCTTTCGTGGTCAATATGAGGCAAGCTTTTGATGAAGCTTCTAAAATGTTGGAAGAGACACATTTTCTACTAGAAGAAAAATGGTCATATGATCCACATGGAGTGATTTCCCAAAGAAGAATTGAGAATGGATATTTTACGTTTTCTCACGTAAGCAGACCTTATCAGGAGAAGCTGGCAATCCCAGACGAATCAAATACATCAAAAACGAGTATTCAAACACCTGTTATAACTGAAAGGGAAAATAAAAGAAGTAGGGATGATGTTGTTGAAGTACATGATGAAGAGCCGAGAGAGGAAAAGAGAACTAAATTAGCTGAAGATCATTCTTCAAACTCACCTGGTTTTACCTTCCATATCAATGAAGAAAAAAATATCCCCTCTTCTCCTAGAGGCCATGCGCTTTACTCAAAGAAGATGCCTTCAGTCAAACAAATATTTACACAGATTGAAGAAAGAAATCAGAGAATAAAAGCTAATGTAGAGGCTCAGGCGGAGCATCATATAGCTGTTGATCACACTAGGTTTTTGACTGTAATGGACCTTGAAAAGGATCAATTCAAAATGGTTCTAACACATCCAACAGGGATGTCCCTTGGATCTTCAAGAAGTTTCAATGAGGTAAATATAACTATGGATGTTAAAAAGATCCCACTGTGGGATAAGATGAACCTTCATATGCAGACTGGACAGTTAATTGTTAATGATTTAACCAAGACTAATGCCACAGCGGTTAAAGCTGAAAACATGCTTGCAAAAGTTATCAAATAGTTCAGGATGGAGAAGGCCAATTCAAGGGCCTTATCAGTTCAGAATGAAGAGTTAAAAAAGATTATCATGAAGATCGGTGTGGATCCGAATGACAAGGCTGTAGTGCAGAAGCTCATGAAGAGTGCAGAAATAGAGATATCCACCCTAAGAAGAAATCTGAAGTTACATGTTGCAGAACATTCAATGGCTGCAGAAGTAGCAAAGGTGGAAAAAGAGAAAGAAGAATTGCGTCAGCAATTGTTGAAGAAAGATGAATAATTGGCTAAAGTAAAGCAGAATGCTATTTCATTACAAAACCATATTGAAAATCATACTTGCACATTTGTTTTTCCAACAGGTGATGCAGACCCTCAAGCATAGATTGTTCAGCTCAGCATAGAATTGAAGATGGCAGAACGAGATCGAAAGTAGGCTCAATCAGAGTTATAAACGGTCACCAAGATCATGCGGGCACTAGAAGATAAAGTGGATGAGAATAAGCAGAAATTACAGAACGCTGAAGATGAAATTAAAGATCTCAAGGAGAAGTGAAAAGGTAATATCTCACTGATAAAAGCTAAAGATATCATTTGGGGTGAGATTATTTCAGAGATGAAGTCAAATTGGAATTCCTTGAATATAGTTGCTAAAGAGAAAAGCCTCATCTCAGAACATGAAGAGGAGATATTATTTGAAAATCAGACGGCCATTAAAAGAGAAAATTGGGCTAGGAAGTTTATAAATTTTATCAATTCCAAATCAGACAAAGAATTAGAAGATATTTGAATACAAGACAGATATTTTTATGCTGAGGAAGTTAATAAGATGATAATTAAGAATGATCTTCGGAAGGTTGCAGAGAAAAGGTTACTGGGAATCAAGGAGATAGTAAAGAAGTTTGATATATCATTTGACAAATTGACCAAAACAAGTTTACCTTCATGCTGGAATGAGAAAGGAAATATCACGTCATGGAAGTTTTATGAAGCTCAGTTAACATTAGCAAAAAGTAAAGCAGATAATAGGCATGAAAAGACACAGATCTTAAAAGGGGAAACTGTGTTTAACTTCTTGCATAGGAATTTCAATTTTCTATGGATGGTGAAGACTCTCTTTACAGGAAAACCTACACACAGTCAAATTGTGGCGTTCAGAATAGAATATCAAAGTTTCAAATATTCCTCGACCACTCAAAATGAGCTATGGAAGAATTGCAAAAAAATTTCAATGGACTCAACAAAAGAGGTCCCAACGGCTCAACCAAAAGTAGCCATTCATTCGATAACCGCTTCAGGAGCAGCTGTTCTCATAGATTAGAAGTTTTCAAATTCTCATTATGTTATTTCTCAAAATCATGTAAATCTAATAAGACCTTTTTGAGGCATGTGCCTCCGTAACAGTCAGTAGTTCAAGCAGTTAGAATTAGTTGGGGAAGTTAGAATCAGTTTCATTATTGGAAACTTTCTTGTGATACTGTATTTAAAGACAATTTCAAGAAAGATGAAGGTTCTGAGTTTTTGAACCTTGAAGTAAAATTTTGTACTGAGAATTGCAAATCAATGAAAGAAGTATGCAAGTTTCTATTATTATGTTTATATTGAAAGTTTATCCAGTTTACATAATGTTTTGAATGAAATACAGTAATTTGAGCAGCGGGTCTCTTTATACATGTGTATTTAAGAGTTAAAAAAACCTTAATGTGTGCTCCTCTATTTTAACTTCATCTTTACATAATTCTTCTGGGTTTTAAAATGGTAGATTCTCTTTTAAACATTATATCAGTTTGAAATCTTCTTCTCATTTTCTTCCATTAATTCATTTCAACATAAGTGGAATATGGCATTGCAGAAACATGTATAGGTTTGATATTTGAAGGTTACAGAATCAATGTTTAAGGGTTTTTAATACAGAGACAAATATAAAATAAATTTTTGACATCATCAGATAATGTCTTGAGCGCGGATTCCTTTACACAACAAGGAATTGTTTCTCAAGATACAAAATTAATTGGCGCCGTATCCGGGGACGAAGGTTCAAAGATTTTCCCTGGGTTTTGTTTTACATTTCCTCTGGTTGTTCAGAGAGGAGGAAATAGTAAGCTGTGTTTGTTGAAAATAGCTCTGGCTCCAAAGAAACCTCACACGAGGTCGAATACCTCTCAGCAAAAAGTTCCTGTTTTGTCTGATCCTGAGAAGCTTGTTTCGAAGAAGGGCAGGAAATAAAAAATATTTGATACACCAGAAACCACACTGCTTGCACCAGGCAGAATTTCACGCACTCCCTCATCTAAGAATATTTCCAGGAAACTCATTTTCTCGGAAAAAGAATCCCCACCATCACCTGTTCATTTTCAAGAACCTACGTTAGAAGAGCAATCTTTGGAGTTTGTGTCTTTCCCTTTTACAGAAACTCAGCCCCATACAGCTCTTCTGCAATCGTTCATACTCCAACTCCTATATCAGTTGTTCCACCTCATTCACCCCCACCTACAACTGGTATTCATTTTACCCCCGCTCAAGGAGCAGTTAATTCGGGCATAAACATGGCGGCCCCTGCTTTCTTGATGAATAGATATGCACCATTAAATCTACCCCAACCACTGCATGATATGCCTCAGGAGTATCTCAAGTTACTCCCTAGATTTACTGGTGAAGATGAAATAACTGTAGAGCAGCACTTGCCACTGTTTTGCACATTTGCTGAGAATTTAAATGTTGAACATTTGGACGTTGTAATGAGACTTTTTATTCAGTCTCTAAGTGGAGAGGTAAGGAAATGGTTTAAAGGATTGCCTAATGGTACCATAAATGATTGGGATGCCCTAGAAAGACGTTTCACTGAGAGATGGGGTGAAAAAAGGGACCATGGTTATTCTTTGATATAATTCAATGCAATAAAGAAGAAATCTGATGAAAACATGAATGATTTTGTGAAGAGATTTAATAAATTGTATAATAGTTTTCCTGTTGAAATGAAACCCCCTCCTATTGGAGCAAGGGTCGTTTTTGTTGGTGCATTTGAACCAGAGTTTAGTTTCACATTGAGAGAAAGAAGGTCTCCTACTTTGGAGCAGATTCAAACTGATGCTCTGGAGATTGAGGATAATATGTCTGCTGCTAGTAAAGTTCAAGATAAAGGAAAAGATAAAGAAGAAGCCTCAGCTCATGACCAGAGAATTGACGATATGACTAAGGTCATAAAAAATTTGTCTAATAAGTTGGTGAAGTTGGAAATAGACAATAATAAGCCTGCAAGACAGAATAGAGGGGTTTTTAATCCTCAATTTAAAAAACAGTCTCTTTAGATTATACAAAGAGAAAGAAAAGATCAAGATCAGGTGCAAGCACCTTTGTATATATAGGCAGCTCCATCCCGTTCAGCAGATGATGATGATGAAAAGGAAGATGATGCTCGAATTTCTGCTATCTACATGGAAGATGATGAAACAAAAGAAGAAATCGCGGAAGAAAATGAAGAAACTGATCTTTCATTTGACCAGGAAGAGATGCATGATTATTGCAAGTAGTTTACGGACTTCATGTAATCAGAATTACATAAAAAATATTATTTGAGGTCAAAGAAGAGGTTAAGAACTCAAGATGACGAGGAAAAATAACCAGAAGCAGTACCTTCTCCAATGGCGACTCCATTGCAGAAAAATCAGATTAAGAAATCAGATAAGGGGAGACAGCCCATGAATGAGGAAAAAAAGAAGGAAAAACAACAAGTTGAGGTTTCTCAAACAAAGATTAAAGATCCTAATATTTTGGAGAAAGTTGTTACTGTTTTCAATCAAGGTCTAAATTCCAATAAAAATCAAGAAGAACCTGAAAAGTTGACTAAACAAAATCAAAATTTCAGTTTGTCGAAAGAATTGGAGAAAGTAAAAATTCAAATTCCTCTTCTTGAATTAATAAAAACCCCTCGATATAAAAAAGAGATTGCAGAGTTTATCAATCTATCACAGTCTGATGAAGTGGGTGATATAGTAAATCTGCAGGAAGAAAAACCAGTACTCACCTTTGGACCTCATGTTGAAGAGGTAGATTCGATCGTTCCTCCTTTTTATATATCGCTTCTGTTACATGATTTTGTTTTACATAATTGCATGTTGGATTCTAGCGCATCTCACAATCTGATGCCTCTGTCTGTGATGAAAGAGTTAAATTTACAAATCACTAAACCATACAGAGACCTTTATTCTTTTGATTCAAAAGGGGTGAAGTGTGTGGGTCTTATTAAGGATATGGTAGTTTCATTGGCTCAAATTCCAGCCAAGAGCATTATGATGGATGTAGTAGTGGCAGATATTCCAGCCAGATTTGGTATGTTATTATCTAGATCCTGGGGGGCAAAGTTGGGAGGAGTTTTGAAGCTAGATTTTACATATGCTATCATCCCTGTTTTTAATGGGGAAGAAAGAAGTTTGTATAGAGAAACTAGATTTCAAAAAACTTCTACCAAGAAATATGCATGTAATTCACCTATTTATGGCCAGGAGAAGGAGGATATTTTTTGTTTCATGCTGCATGAAGATGCAGAATTTGCTGAAGAGTCACAAGGGAAGCCCCCTTCAGCCATTGTACATAAGGAGCTGCATTGAAAAAATATTTGGAAGTGTTATTTTGATGGTGCGTATTCTAAAGAAGGCGCTGGAGCTGGCTTCATTTTTGTATCTCTAGAAGGTAACCTTGTACCTTTTTCTTTTAAATTGGAGTTTGAATCCACCAATAATGTAGCTGAGTATGAAGTATTAATCATTAGTCTGCAGACAGATAAGCAAATGGGAATTCAATCTATGACCGTGTTTGGTGATTCTGAGTTAATCATAAGACAAATTAAGAATGTGTGTCAAACCAAGCATCCCAGGTTAAGAACTTACAGGAATGAGGTATGGGATTTAATTGAAAATTACTTTGAAGATTTCAATCTATAGTTTGTCCCAAGAGAAGAGAATAGAATGGCAGATTATTTAGCAGTTGCGGCTAGTACATTTAAGCCTCCAATTAATCCGAGGCTAAGATATGAAATTGAGATGAGACATAGACCTTCGATCCCAGACAATATCAAACATTGGCAGGTTTTTGAGGATGATGAGTAGATTAAGAAATTTTTGTTGATGATTGAAGACTTTTAAGATCATCAGATTGATTTGGAAACTGATGAATATGACTCGGCTGATATGTCTAAGACTCTGAAAAAGAAGATTGGTGACCAGCAGATTATTCAGCTGAAAGACAATGTTCTACCAAGAGGACTGGTACCCCTCGAAAGGTTGTTTGATGCTAATGATGTGGCATTAAATCAGAAGAAAGCACAAAAAGATAATAATGTGGAAGATTGTAATTTGGGAACTCATTATGAGCCTAAAATGGTAAAATTGTTCATAGGCCTTCCGAAGGACTATAAACAGAGGTACGTAGATTTGTTCAAAAAATTTGAGGATGTATTGCCTGGTCATATGATGACCTGAAGACTTATGATAAGAGTATTATTTAGCATAAAATTCCATTGAAAGAGGGAATCAAACCACATAAACAAAAACTTTGACAAATAAATCCATTGTTATTGGCCTCGATTGAAAAGGAGGTAAAGAAATTGCTTCAAGCTAAAATAATTGTTCCTCTCAGATATTCTGATTGGGTTTCCAATATGGTACCAGTCCGAAAGAAGAATGGAGAGATAAGGCTGTGTGTAGACTTCAGGAACTTGAATAGGGCTTCATTAAAGGATAATTATCCTTTGTCGAAGATGGATTTTGTCTTGCAAAAAGTAACTGGAGCGTACAGGTTATCAATGGTAGATGGTTTTTCAGGATATAACCAGGTTGCTGTGGAGAAGGAAGATCAAAAGAAAACTGCTTTCACTACACCCTGGGGTACATTCATGTATGCCAGGATGCCATTCGGCTTAAAGAATGCAGGGGCCACATTCCAAAGAGCAATGGATATTGCATTTGTAGGAGATAATTTTGTGGTTGTTTATCTGGATGATGTCACCATTTTTTCAAACTCTGATGAAGAACATCTACATCATTTACAAAAAGCCTTCTTGAAATGTAAAAAATATGGATTATCGCTGAATCCTAAAAAGTCTTTGTTCGCTCTGGAGGAGGGTAAAATGCCGGGACATATTGTTTCTAAACAAGGAGTGAAGATTGATCCACCGAGAGTCGAAGCAATACAGTCAATTCCATTGCCCAGAAGTAAGAAATATATTCAGAGATTCCTTGGGAAAATTAATTGTCTGAGAAGATTTGTTCCTAATTATGCAGAGATTGTCAAGAAAATAACAGACATGTTGAAAAAGGATGCAGAGGTGAAGTGGGACAAAGAAGCAAGAGAATCTTTTCAAAGAATTAAAGAAGCTCTAAAGGAAGCACCTGTTCTAATAAGTCCAGATTATCTGAAGCCATTTCAAATTTTCTCATTTGCGTCTTCCTCAACAATTGCTGATGTGTTATTACAGAGAAATGAAGAAAAATGTGAACAACCTGTAGCGTATTTCAGTAAGGTGCTCTGAGATGCAGAGTTGAAGTATAATATATTGGAGAAACAAGTATATGCTCTGGTGAAAGCATTAAAAGCATTTAGAACCTATTCTCTTCATTCCCAAATTTTAGCATATGTTCCTAATTCTGCTGTAAAAGACATTTTAATACAGAGTGATGTGGATGGGAAAAGGGGAAAATGGATTGCTAAAATCCAAGAATATGATCTCGATGTTAAAACAGCAAAGTTGATTAAAGGATTGGGGCTGGAAAAATTATTAACAGAGTCAAATTTCCAAGCACTGGGAATTAATTTATTGACACCTATAGAGGAAGTCAATGAAGAAACAGGTGACATTCAGGCGAAGTCAGCAATTAAATATAAATTTTTGTGCTCAGATTGGTACAAAGATATTGTTCATTATTTATGCTTTCTTTCTTGTCCTCCTTCAATACATAGAGCTAAATACATAGTTTTAAAACTCAAAGCTCAACCTTATGTCATAATTGAAGCAAAGCGATATTGGAAAGATCTTGCTGGAGTGTTGTTGTTATGTTTGACAGAGGAGGAAGTTTCAGAAGTAATTAGAGAATATCATGAGTGCTTGTGTGGGGGTCACTACAGTTTTAAAATCAGGTTTCTATTGGCCATCTGTGTTCGTTGATGTATATAAAGAAGTCAGAAGTTTTCATAAATGCCAGGTGTTTGCAAAAAAGAAAAAGTTAGCCCCTTTACCTCTTCTCCCTGTTTTTATTGAAGAACCTTTCAGACAATGGGGATTGGATTTCAATGGAGAAATCAATCCACCATCCCGTGGGAAATTTAAGTGGATTCTTACTACTACAAATTATTTTACAAAATGGGTGGAGGCATCCCTACCAGGAAGGAAAATTATTTAGTTGTTATGAAGTTTTTAGAAGAAAATATATTTAGTAGATTTGGACGTCCAGTAAAGATTGTGACAGATAATGCACAATATTTCAACTCAATCAGGTTTATTAACTTCTTTCATACTTACAATGTGATATTGTCTCATTCTACAAATTATCATCCACAAGGGAATGGATTGGAAGAATCTTCAAACAAAACATTGGTAAGAATTCTGAAGAGGAAAATAAATGAAAACCAAAAGAACTAGGATTCTAAGCTAATTTTTGCGCTATGGGCAACGAGGATGACCACTAGAAGATCCACTGGTAAGTCACCTTATTAGCTAGTATATGGGACTCAGGCATTGTTTCCCACCCAATTGGTGAAGCCTGTGATTTCTTTCCTTCAAGATGCTCAAGCAGAACCAAATGCCATGATTAGAAGAATGAATAATGTAATGGAGCTAAATGAAAAAAGAAATAAAGTTTGGGAGAATTTCTTTACTTATCAGCAAAATATGAAGACAATATTTGATAGAAAGGCTAAAGAAATCATGTTTCAGAAAGGAGATCTGGTGTTAAGGTGGAATACTCAGAAGGAAGACAAAGGGAAACATGACAAATTTGATCCCTTGTGGTATGGTCCGTTCAAAATTAATGAAGTCAGGATGAATAGTACTTTCATGCTGGAAAATATTGAAGCGGAAGTACTAGATATGCCTATGAATGGGCAATATCTAAAGCATTATTTCCGGCACTAAAGAAGCTGTTTCACCATCATTGTACATATCTGGTGTTGTCGTTGTACATTTTCCATCAAGCAAATTTTGACTCCATGCCCAAAGTGAAGGCACTAATCTGCAGGTTCTTAGTGTTTCGTGGCAAAAACACTATCCCCAGGTGGAGCCAGATGTTGTGGACCATCTGCATATCCTTTTCTATTTTATTTTGAATATCACAAAATAAAAAAATAAAAACAAAAATCTGAAATTCGTAAAAGGTATATGTTATGGTATAATGTTCTTATACTATAGCATAAAATAAAAAAAAAAGTATTTAACAAAAGAGTGTTACCAATTAAGTTTATTATTAAACTTTATTTGGCCTTGTATTATAGTTTAACATTTAAATATCGGGCAAGTTTTAAAGCGGAAGTGGCAAAGTGTTGAAGATCGTAATTGGGTGATCAACTACGGGGGCACAAAGAGCTCCTGCATTATTCAATCCGACACCCCCGCAGTTGACTTGTTGACCATGAGGTAAACGAAGATCGACAGTGTGGATGTATTGCGGGGGGGGCAACCCAAAATTTTCCGCCGTACTTCAGCAGCCCCCGCAGTGACGTCATGCGAGCAGCTGTAATCCAAGTCAGCAACATTACACGTCATTACATGCATTTAATACGGCTTTGCGCAGTTGTTAAAAGGCTGTTTTTATCCCATTTTCAAAGTACTTGATGACATTTTCCCCCTTTCGAGCTGTATCACCATCACCTTTCCGTTTGCTATCAGTTGTCTGTTAAGCCATGGAAAAATGAGTCTCTCTATCTGGTTCGTCAAGCCTCAATTCGCTCATGGACAGTGAAAACGACGTCCAGGATACCATGTCTTCTGTAAACCATTTCTAATTGCATCATCAAGTGACCCTAAACACTGAGAAATCCCCAGTTTTTTCTACCATGAAGAAATCTGGTGTCTTGTCCACCTGTATCCCAAAAGCCCATTTCTTTCTCGAGTTTATCTCATGGCTGGTCTCTTCAATGTATCCTAGTAAGTGTTTCGTAATGAATTCGCAAGGAGAAAACGTTTTGCAGGTATTGACGCAATTAATTCACCAAGCATTATGCTTTCCTGAAAACGAGTCACCACTGCAATTCTCTGAAGATTCATTGGCTCGTTATTTTGAGGACCTTTAAAATGAATAATTTGAACAATGTATGTCCTACTTGAGATCAAATTCAAAGGAAGCTCAACTAGAAGGAGAAGAATTTAGTTTGGAAGTGTTCAATGCTGAGTATAGACCAATTCTGAGTTGAATTACAGAGATTTTGGGCAAAGACAATGACCATATAGTTGATAAATTAGTATTGGGAATGTACGCATTGATGATGAAACCAGGGGTTGTTCTCGACATTCCATCTTTCTGGGAGGAGATTGTAAATTCTCAGTTAATGACCTTTCCTCTTACACGTTTCTTTAAATTCGCGTCATTGATTGTGTATTTATTTTTATATCAAAATGTCAAAGAATTTATGAGTTTGGGGTTGAATATAGTTGATGTTAACAAGCAAAAGAAATCAGTTTTATTTTGGACTGACATGACTAGAAAAGAAGGAAATGAAGTAGGGTTATTTGAGTTTTCTAGTCATTATATGTCTATTGCTTATAGAATTTTGAATGGATTCCCTCCTCCATGTTTTCTACCAAAAGCTTGGGAATTCTTACAGTTAGGACCGAGTTACAGATTCGGAGATTGGTTTGTGTTTGAAGAGTATTCAAAGACAAGATTTTATGTAACTAGTATTGCGCCTTATAGGCTCCCGACTTTTGTACCTATGCGACTTTTCGCCTTGGAATTCATAATACAGAGCCTTAATGTGGATCAGGTGCACTTTCTTCCCATGAAGAAAGGTTTTATGTATAAATTGCCTATTAGTGTGGGACCTTTCGTGGTCAATATGAGGCAAGCTTTTGATGAAGTTTCTAAAATTCTGGAAGAGGCACATTTGCTACTAGGAGAAAAATGGTCATATGATCCGCAAAAAGTGATTTCCCAGAGAAGAATTGAGAACAAATATTCTGCGTTTTCTCATGTAAGCAGACCTGATCAGGAGAAGTTGGCAAACCCAGGCGAATTAAATAAATTAAAAATGAGTATTCAAACACCTGTTATAACTGAAAGGGCAAATAAAAGAGGTAGGGACGATGTTATTAAAGTAGATGATGAAGAACCGAGAGAGGAAAAGAGAACTAAATTGGCTGAACATCATTCTTAAAAAACTCACCTGGTTTTGCCTTCCATATCAATGAAGAACAAAATGTCCCCTCTTCTCCTAGAGGCCATGAAATTTACTCAGAGAAGATGCCTTCAGTCAAACAAATATTTACACAGATTAAAGAAAGAAATCAAAGAATAAAAGCTAATGTAGAGGCTCAGGCGGAGCATCATATAGCTGCTGATCAGACTAGGTTGTTGACTGTAATGGACCTTGAAAAGGATCAATTCAGAATGGCTCTAACACATCCAACAGGGATGTCCCTTGGATCTTCAAGCAGTTTCAATGAGGTAAATATAACTATGGATGTTAAGAATATCCCACTGTGGGATAAGATGAACCTTCATATCCAGACTAGACAGTTAATTGTTAATGATTTAACCAAGACTAATGCCACAACGGTCAAAGCTGAAAACATGCTTGCAAAAGTTATCAAACAGTTCAGAATGGAAAAGTCCAATTCAAGGGCCTTATCAGTTCAAAATGAAGAGTTAAAAAATATTATCATGAAGATTGGTGTGGATCCGAATGACAAGGATGCGATGCAAAAGCTCATGAAGAGTGCAGAAATAGAGATATCCACCCTAATAAGAAATCTAAAGTTACCTTCTACAGAACATTCAATGGCTGCAGAAGTAGCAGAGGTGGAAAAAGAGAAAGAAGAATTGTGTCAGCAATTGTTACAGAAAGATGAAGAATTGACTAAAGTAAAGAAGACTGCTATTTCATTACAAAACCATATTGAAAATCATACTTGTACATTTGTTTTTCCTACAGGTGATGCAGACCCTCAAGCACAGATTGTTCAGCTCAACACATAATTGAAGATGGCAGAACGAGATCGAAAGCAGGCTCAATCAGAGTTAGAAACGGCCACCAAGATCATGCAGGCACTAGAAGATAAAGCGAATGAGAATAAGCAGAAATTACGGAAGGCTGAAGATGAAATTAAAGATCTCAAGGAGAATTTAAAAGGTAATATATCACTTATAAAAGCTAAAGATATCATTTGGGGTGAGATTATTTTAGAAATGAAGTAAAGTTGGAATTCCCTGAATATAGTTGCTAGAGAGAAAAGCCTCATCTCAGAACATGAAGAGGAGATATTATCTGAAAATCAGACGGCCATTAAAAGAGAAAATTGGGCTAGAAAGTTTATAAATTTTATCAATTCCAAATTAGACGAAGAATTAGAAGATATTGGAATACAAGACAAATAATTTTATGCCAAGGAAGTTAATAAGATGATAATTAAGAATGATCTTCGGAAGGTTGCAGAGAAAAGGTTACTAGGAATCAAGGAGACAGTAAAGAAGTTTGATATATCATTTGAAAAATTGACCAGAATAGGTTTACCTTCATGCTGGACTGAGAAAGGAAATATCATGTCATGGAAGTTTTATGAAGATCACTTAACATTAGCAAAAATTAAGGCAGATAATAGGCACGAAAAGACATAGATCTTAAAAGGGGAAACTATGTTTAAATTCTTGCATAGGCATTTAAATTTGCTATGGATGGTGAAGACACTCTTTACAAGAAAACCTACACACAGTCAAATTGTGGTGTTAAAGATAGAATATCAAAGTTTCAAAAATTTCTCGACCACTCAAAATGAGCTATGGAAGAATTGCAAGAAATTTTTAATGGACTCAACAAAAGAGGTCCCAACGGCTCAACCAAAAGTAGTCGTTGATTCAACAACCGCTTCAGGAGCAGTTGTTCTCATAGATTAGAAGTTTTCAAATTCTCATTATGTTATTTCTCAAAATCATATAAATCTAATAAGACCTTTTTGAGTCATGTGCCTCCGTAACAGTCAGTAGTTCAAGCAGTTAGAATTATTTAGGGCAGTTAGAATCAGTTTCATTATTGGAAATTGTCTTGTGATACTATATTTAAAGAAAATTTCAAGAAAGATGAAGGTTCCGAGTTTTTGAACCTTGAAGCAAAGTTTTGTACTGAGAATTTCAAATCAATGAAAGAAGTATGCAAGTTTCTATTATTATGTTTATATTGAAAGTTTATACAGTTTACATAATGTTTTCATATCTACACTACTCTCACCAGGCAGTAGTTCACGCACTCCCTCATCCAAGAATATTTCCAGGAAACTCTTTTTCTCGAAAAAATAATCCCCACCATCTCCCGTTCATTTTCAAGAACCTACGTTAGAAGAGAAATATTTGGAGTTTGTGTCTTTCCCTTTTATAGAAACTCAGCCCCATACAGCTGTCATCTCTTCTGCAATCATTCATACTCCAACTCCTATATCAGTTTTTCCACCTCATTCACCCCCACCTACAAGGGGTATTCATTTTACCCCTGCTCAAGGAGCAGTTAATTCGGGCATAAACATGGCGGCCCCTAATTTCTTGATGAATAGATATGCATCATTAAATCTACCCCAACCACTGCATGATATGCCTCAGGAGTATCTCAAGTTACTCCCTAGATTTACTGGTCAAGATGAAATAACTGTAGAGCAGCACTTGCCCCTATTTTGCACATTTGCTGAGAATTTAAATATTGAACATTTGGACGTTGTAATGAGACTTTTTGTTCAGTTTCTATGTGGAGAGGCAAGGAAATGGTTTAAAGGATTGCCTAATGTTACCATAAATGATTGGGATGCCCTAGAAAGACGTTCCACCGAGAGATGGGGTGAAAAAAGGTACCATGGTTATTCTTTGATGGAATTCAATGCAATAAAGAAGAAATCTGATGAAAACATGAATGATTTTGTGAAGAGATTAAATAAATTGTATAATATTTTTCCTGTTGAAATGAAACCCCCTCCTATTGGAGCAAGGGTCGTTTTTGCTGGTGCATTTGAACCAGAGTTCAGTTTCACATTGAGAGAAAGAACGTCTCCTACTTTGAAGCAGATTCAAACTGATGCTCTGGAGATTGACGCTAATATGTCTGCTGCTGGTAAAGTTCAAGATAAAGGAAAAGCTAAAGAAGAAGCCTCAGCTCATGGCCAGAGAATTGACGATATGACTAAGGTCATAAAATTTTTTTCTAATAAGTTGGTGAAGTTGGAAATAGACAATAATAAACCTGCAAGATAGAATAGAGGGGTTTTTAATCCCCAGTTTAAAAAATAGCCCCTGCAGATTCTACAAAGAGAAAGAAAAGATCAAGATCAGGTGCAAGCACCTTTGCATATAGAGGCAGCTCCATCTCGTTCAGCAGATGATGATGATGAAAAGGAAGATGATGCTCGAATTTCTGCTGTCTACATGGAAGATGATGAAATGGAATAAGAAATCGAGGAAGAAAATGAAGAAACTGATCTTTCATTCGACTAGGAAGAGATGGATGATTATTGAAAGAAGTTTACGGACTTCATGCAATCAGAATTACATAAAAAATATGATTTGAGGTCAAAGAAGAGGTTAAGAACTCAAGATGATGAGGAAAAATAACCAGAAGCAGTACCTGCTCCAATGGCGACTCCATTGTAGAAAAATCAGATTAAGAAATCAGATAAGGGGAAACAGCCCATGAATGAGGAAAAAAAGAAGGAAAAACAACAAGTTGAGGCTTCTCAAACAAAGATTAAAGATCCTAATATTTTGGAGAAAGTTGCCATTGTTTCGAATCAAGGTCTAAATTCCAATAAAAATCAAGAAGAACCTGAAAAGTTGACTAAAAAAAATCAAACTTTCAGTTTGTCGAAAGAATTGGAGAAAGTGAAAATTCAAATTCCTCTTCTTGAATTAATAAAAACCCGTGGATATAAAAAGGAGATTGCAGAGTTTATCAATTTATCACAGTCTGATGAAGTGGGTGATATAGTAAATCTGCAGGAAGAAAAACCAGTACTCACCTTTGGACCTCATGTTGAAGAGGTAGATTCGACCGTTCCTCCTTTTTATATATCGCTTCTATTACATGATTTTGTTGTACATAATTGCATGTTGGATTCTGGCGCATCTCACAATCTGATGCCTCTGTCTGTGATGAAAGGGTTAAATTTACAAATCACTAAACCATACAGAGACCTTTATTATTTTGATTCAAAAAGGGTGAAGTGTGTGGGTTTTATTAAGGATATGGTTGTTTCATTGGCTCAAATTCCAGCCAAGAGCATTATGATGGATGTAGTAGTGGCAGATATTCCAGCTAGATTTGGTATGTTATTATCTAGATCCTGGGGGCAAAGTTGGGAGGAGTTTTGAAGCTAGATTTTACATATGCTATCATCTCTGTTTTTAATGGGGAAGAAATAAGGTTGTATAGAGAAACTAGATTTCAAAAAACCGCTACCAAGAAAGATGCAGGTAATTCACCTATTTATGGCCAGGAGAAGGAGGTTATTTCTTGTTTCATGCAGCATGAAGATGAAGAATTTGCTGAAGAGTCACAAGGGCAGCCCCCTTCAGCCATTGTACATAAGGAGCTGCATTCAAACAAGCTTTGGAAGTGTTATTTTGATGGTGCGTATTCTAAAGAAGGCACTGGAGCTGGCTTCATTTTTGTATCTCTAGAAGGTAACCTTGTACCTTTTTCTTTTAAATTGGAGTTTGAATCCACCAATAATGTAGCTGAGTATGAAGCATTAATCATTAGTCTGCAGACAGCTAAGAAAATGGGAATTCAATCTATGACCGTGTTTGGTGATTCTAAGTTAATCATAAGACAAATTAAGAATGTGTGTCAAACCAAGCATGCCAGGTTAAGAACTTACAAGAATGAGGTATGGGATTTAATTGAAAATTACTTTGAAGCTTTCAATCTACAGTTTGTCCCAAGAGAAGATAATAGAATGGCAGATTATTTAGCAGTTACAGCTAGTACATTCAAGCCTCCAATTAATCCGAGGCTAAGATATGAAATTGAGATGAGACATAGACCTTCGATCCCAGACAATATCAAACATTGGCAGGTTTTTGAGGATGATGAGTAGATTAAGCAATTTTTTTTTATGATTGAAGACTTTGAAGATCATCAGATTGATTTGGAAACTGATGTAGATGACTCGGCTGATATGTCTAAGACTCTGAAAAAGAAGATTGGTGATCAACAGATTATTCAGCTGAAAGACAATGTTCTACCAAGAGGACTGGTACCCCTCGAAAGGTTGTTTGATGCTAATGATGTGGCAGTAAATCAAAAGAAATCACAAGAAGATAATAATGTGGAATATTGTAATTTGGGAACTCAATATGAGCCTAAAATGGTAAAATTGTTCAAAGGCCTTCCGAAGGACTATAAACAAAGGTACGTATATATGTTCAAACAATTTGAGGATGTATTTGCCTGGTCATATGATGACCTGAAGACTTATGATAAGAGTATTATTCAGCATAAAATTCCATTGAAAGAGGGAGTCAAACCACATAAACAGAAACTTCGACAAATCAATCCATTGTTGTTGGCCCCGATTGAAAAGGAGGTAAAGAAATTGCTGCAAGCTAAAATAATTGTTCCTCTCAGATAGTCTGATTGGGTTTCCAATATTGTACCAGTCCAAAAGAAGAATGGAGAGATAAGGTTGTGTGTAGATTTCAGAAACTTGAATAGGGCTTTATTGAAGGATAATTATCCTTTGCCGAAGATGGATTTTTTCTTGCAAAAAGTAACTAGAGTGTACAGGTTATCAATGGTAGATGGTTTTTCAGGATATAACCAGGTTGCTGTGGAGAAGGAAGATCAAAAGAAAACTTCTTTCACTACACCCTAGGGTACATTCATGTATGCCAGGATGCCATTCGGCTTAATGAATGCAGGGGCCACATTCCAAAGAGCAATGGATATTGCATTTGTAGGAGATAACTTTGTGGTTGTTTATCTGGATGATGTCACCACTTTTTCAAACTCTGATGAAAAAAATCTACAGCATTTGCAAAAAGCCTTCTTGAAATGTAGAAAATATGGATTATCGCTGAATCCTAAAAAGTCTTTTTTCGCTCTGGAGGAGGGTAAACTGTTGGGACATATTGTTTCTAAACAAGGAGTGAAGATTGATCCAGCGAGAGTCGAAGCAATACAGTCAATTCCATTGCCCAGAAGTAAGAAAGATATTCAGAGATTCCTTGGGAAAATTAATTTTCTGAGAAGATTTGTTCCTAATTACGCAGAGATTGTCAAAAAAATAATAGACATGTTGAAAAAGGATGCAGAGGTGAAGTGGGACAAAGAAGCAAGAGAATCTTTTCAAAGAATTAAAGAAGCTCTAAAGGAAGCACCTATTCTAATAAGTCCAGATTATCTGAAGCCATTTCAAATTTTCTCATTTGCGTCTTCCTCAACAATTGCTGTTGTGTTATTATAGAGAAATGAAGAAAAATGTTAACAACCTGTAGCGTATTTTAGTAAGGTTCTCTGAGATGCAGAGTTGAAGTATAATATATTGGAGAAACAAGTATATGCTCTGGTGAAAGCATTAAAAGCATTCAAAACCTATGTTCTTCATTCCCAAATTTTAGCATATGTTCCTAATTCAGTTGTAAAAGATGTTTTAGTACAGAGTGATGTGGACGGGAAAAGGGGAAAATGGATTGCTAAAATCCAAGAATATGATTTGGATGTTAAACCAACAAAATTGATTAAAGGATTGGGGCTTGCAAAATTATTAACAAAGTCAATTTTCCAAGCACTGGGAATTAATTTATTGGCACCTATAGAGGAATTCAATGAAGAAACAGGTGACGTTCAGACAAATTCATCAATTAAATATAAATTTCTGTGCTCAGATTTGTACCTCCATAGATCACCCAATATACTTCGCAAGCAGGAAGTTGTCAACAGCTGAAAGGAATTACACAAAAACAGAAAGAGAGTCCCTTGATATGGTATACTCTCTACAGAAATTCACCATGACTTATTGGGAGGCACATTCAATTTCTTCACAGACCACTCATCACTAAAATATCTGGTAAACAAACCTCTATTGGAAGGCAGAATCTGTAGATGGCTCCTACTATTCGAGGAGTTCACTTTTGAAGTAATAGTAAAACCAAGAAGGCTAAATGTTGGTCCTGGCCACTTATCAAGATTGGAGAATGGGGAAAACGAGGGATCCCTTGATGACCAGCTGTCGGATGTTGATTTCTTCTGAGTAGAATCCATCCCATATTATCTAGAACAGATAGCGACATACTTGGCCATAGGGAAATTTCCATCAAAATACACAACAATCCAAAAAATACATGTAGTAGTTAAAGAAGCCGAATATCAACTCATAGCAAGGCACTTATATAAAATGGAACTGGATCATATCCTACGAAGATGTGTCCTAGATCACAAAATAGAAGACATCTTGTGGGAGTGTCACAGCGGAGTTGCAGGAGGCCATGTCGGCAAAACCCACCGCAAGGAAAATACTACATGCACGACTATGGTGGCCCATATTGCACAAAGAGAGTAAGAAATATGTGAAAAAATGTGATGTCTGCCAAAGAACAGGATGACCGTCACACAGGGATGAGTTTCTACTGAAAACCGTCAGGGCTATGCAGGCATTTGAGAAATGGGTCTTCAATTTCATAGGACCAATTGCACCAATGGCATGACACTCACAGTAAAGATATATAATCACCGCAACTGACTATCTCACAAGATGGGCAGAGGCGGCACCAGTAATGGGTTGTACAGCAGATGCAACAACCAGATTTTTGGGAACATCATTAGTAGGTTCGGCTATCCAAGGAGCCTAACAAGTGATCAAGGCACTCATTTCATTATTGCTACAATCAAATCACTGCTAGACAAATTTATGATACAACACCACAAGAGTAGCCTGTACCACCCTCGGGCGAATGGAACTGTCGAGGAATTCAAAAAATTATTGGAGAAATGACTAACAAAGATATGCAATGCTAACTGAGATGAATAGGATGAAAGGATACCAGCCACGTTGTGGGCATACAGGACAACCATAAAGATATTGAATAATCAGACTCCATTACAGTTGGTATACAGGAAAGAGATAGTAATACCAGTTGAGTTTATCATACCAAGCCTCTTAATTGCTTCAAGAACACACATTACAGAGGAAGACTCCATCTCTGCACACCCCCATGAACTGCAGGAGCTTGAAGAAGATAGATTCCTAGCAGATTTCCATCAATCAGTTTAGAAAGAGCGACAAAAATCCTGGCATGACCACCACATCAAGCACAAAACATTCACTATTTGGTGGAAAAGTACTACTCTATGACAGCAAATTCCAGAAGTTCCCCGAGAAGCTTAGAATGCACTATATGGGACCGTATTATGTCATAGAGATAAGAGACTCATGCGCGGTCAAGCTAGTGCAACTAGAGGGAGAAATACTTCAAGGATGGGTGAACGGTGCATGCCTGAAATCCTATTAGGAGTAAGCACCAAGATTTTTTTTTTATCTGGAATAACTCTCGCAACAGAGAGTAGTCAGTAGAATAGATTCAATAACTCTATCGCAACCGAGATGAGCCATAGAATAATTATTTTTTAATCTTTTCAATCCGTTAGAGTAGGAATACTCATTAAGAAGCCCATAAAGTCACGCAAAAATAGCAATCGTCCCTGTTGCAATGTGGAGACAACATCACAACCAATTGTGGTCGACGGGAGAGTCTACAGTGTCACATAGCCTAAGCATGTAACTTATCATTCACTCACAATGACCCATCATACCGTTTTCAGTCTGGAAGATCACCTGAATTTGAAAAACAACTGCCATAATTAATAACCCCCCTACTGTAATAAATTTTCCATATTAATCCATAATTATTGCCCATCATGTCTACCTGACTCCTGAAGCTAGCATTAGCACTGTTAGAATACACCTCACCCCAGTAACTAATCACATGATTATATCTGTGGGAAAGACAGCAAGAATTAATTAGTTATGGTGTCGCATCAACATCATTCGTGCCAGTAACATTACTTAACCCGCATGGAGGGAAGGATCAGAATGCTGGAAAATTCTGATTTATCAGAGAAAGAAGCAACTATAACAATAAGCCCAATTTCAGCAGCAAAATTTCAAAGCAGTATACGAGCAGCAGACCAGCAGCAGAAGTTCAAAGCAGTATATTAGCAGCAGTAATTCAAGTATACAGCAGAAGGAAGAAAATGACAAATATGTCTACCTCAGTCATCGAGCCCGAGCTCGATGGAAGAATTCAAAGGATGGAGTCGCTGATAGGAAAATATGAAAATTCCTCGTTGATAGATACCAACTTCACAGAATCATACCAATTCCCAAGCATGTAAAGGTAGGTGTACATAAAAAATTATGCAACAGGAGGTGAAGTAGCGTAGATGAACCCAAACTTCAGAGGCATCCATAGGTAAACTATCCTGCACCTCAGGAGCATTTCGATATTCAAGACGAAGAGAATAGAAATGCAATGCACTAAGTTCTTGATAAGCAGAATTCAAAATGGATCACGATGGCTTGGGAGGGAGATCCAAATTCATGCGGAAGACATACATAGACTAACAAGATTATAAGCGGCAATAAATGACATCTCATCGGCCTTTCAAAATATGTCCAAGAGAGCAAAGAAGACAAGACATTATGACTAGTATAGAAAGTATGAAACAAGAAGAGGAGGAAAGGGAGAAAAAATAGACCTCATAAACAACCCAACGGTAAAATTGGACTGCTATTCGATAGTTGGGAAAATGATGAGGCACTACACTAAGGGGGAATGCACAGTAGAAAAAATCTTGGCCAGGAGAAACCTCCATAGATCACCCAGTATACTTCGCAAGCAGGAAGTTGTCAACAGTTGAAAGGAATTACACAAAAACAGAAAGAGAGTCCCTTGATATGGTATACTCTCTACAGAAATTCACCATGACTTATTGGGAGGCACATTCAAGTTCTTCATAGACCACTCATCACTAAAATATCTGGTAAACAAACCTCTATTGGAAGGCAGAATCTGTAGATGGCTCCTACTATTCGAGGAGTTCACTTTTGAAGTAATAGTAAAAACAAGAAGGCTAAATGTTGGTCCTGGCCACTTATCAAGATTGGAGAATGGGGAAAACGAGGGATCCCTTGATGACCAGCTGTCGGATGTTGATTTCTTCTGAGTAGAATCCATCCCATATTATCTAGAACAGATAGCGACATACTTGGCCATAGGGAAATTTCCATCAAAATACACAACAATCCAAAAAAGACATCTAGTAGTTAAAGAAGCCGAATATCAACTTATAGCAAGGCACTTATATAAAATGGAATTGGATCATATCCTACGAAGAGGTGTCCTAGATCACAAAATATAAGACATCTTGTGGGAGTGTCACAGCGGAGTTGCAGGAGGCCATGTCGGCAAAACCCACCGCAAGGAAAATACTACATGCAGGACTATGGTGGCCCATATTACACAAAGAGAGTAAGGAATATGTGAAAAAATGCGATGTCTGCCAAAGAACAGGATGACCATCACACAGGGATGAGTTTCCACTGAAAACCGTCAGGGCTATGCAGGCATTTGAGAAATGGGTCTTCAATTTCATAGGACCAATTGCACCAATGGCATGACACTCACAGTAAAGATATATAATCACCGCAACTGACTATCTCACAAGATGGGCAGAGGTGGCACCAGTAAGGGGTTGTACAGCAGATGCAACAGCCATATTTTTGGGAACATCATTAGTAGGTTCGGCTATCCAAGGAGCCTAACAAGTGATCAAGGCACTCATTTCATTATTGCTACAATTAAATCACTGCTAGACAAATTTATGATACAACACCACAAGAGCAGCCTGTACCACCCTCAGGCGAATGGAACTGTCGAGGCATTCAAAAAAATATTGGAGAAAGGACTAACAAAGATATGCAATTCTAACTGAGATGACTAGGATGAAAGGATACCAGCCACGTTGTGGGCATACAGGACAACCATAAAGATATTGCATAATCAGACTCCATTACAGTTGGTATACAGGAAAGAGACAGTAATACTAGTTGAGTTTATCATACCAAGCCTCTTAATTTCTTCAAGAACACACATGACAGAGGAAGACTCCATCTCTACACACCCCCATGAACTACAAGAGCTTGAAGAATATAGATTCCTAGCAGATTTCCATCAATCAGTATAGAAAGAGCGACAAAAATCCTGGCATGACCACCACATCAAGCACAAAACATTCACTATTTGGTGGAAAAGTACTACTTTATGACAGAAAATTCCAGAATTTCCCCGGGAAGCTTAGAATGCACTAGATGGGACCGTATTATGTCATAGAGATAAGAGACTCATGCGCGGTCAAGCTAGTGCAACTAGAGGAAGAAATACTTCAAGGATGGGTGAATGGTGCATGCCTGAAATCCTATCAGGAGTAAGCACCAAGATTTTTTTTTTATCTGTAATAACTCTCGCAACAGAGAGTAGTTAGTAGAATAGAGTCAAAAACTCTATCGCAACCGAGATGAGCCATAGAATAATTGTTTTTTAATCTTTTCAATCCGTTAGAGTAGGAATACTCATTAAGAAGCCCATAAAGTCACGCAAAAATAGCAATCGTCCCTGTTGCAATGTGGAGACAACATCGCAACCAATTGTGGTCGACGGGAGAGTCTACAGTGTCACATAGCCTAAGCATGTAACTTATCATTCACTCATAATGACCCATCATACCGTTTTCAGTCTGGAAGATCACCTGAATTTGAAAAACAACTGCCGTAATTAATAACCCCCTACTGTAATAAATTTTCCATATTAATCCATAATTATTGCCCATCATGTCTACCTGACTCCTGAAGCCAGCATTAGCACTGTTAGAATACACCTCACCCCAGTAACTAATCACACGATTATATCTGTGGGAAAGATAGCAAGAATTAATTAGTTATGGTGTCGCATCAACATCATTCATGCCAGTAACATTACTTGACCGACATGGAGGAGGGAAGGACCAGAATGCTGGAAAATTATGATTTATCAAAGAAAGAAACAACTATAACAATAAGCCCAATTTCAGCAACAAAAGTTCAAAGCAGTATATGAGCAGCAGACCAACAGCAAAAGTTCAAAGCAGTATACGAGCAGCAGACCAACAGCAGAAGTACAAAGCAGTAGATTAGCAGCAGTAATTCAAGTATACAGTAGAAGGAAGAAAATGACAAATATGTCTACCTCAGTCATCGAGCCCGAGCTCGATGGAAGAATTCAAAGGATGGAGTCGCTGATAGGCAAATATGAAAATTCCTCGTTGATAGATATCAACTTCACAGAATCATACCAATTCCCAAGCATGAAAAGGTAGGTGTACATAAAAAATTATGCAACAGGAGGTGAAGTAGCGTAGATGAACCCAAACTTCAGAGGCATCCACAGGTAAACTATCCTACACCTCAAGAGCATTTCAATATTCAGGACGAAGAGAACAATAATGCAATGCACTAAGTTCTTGATAAGCAGAATTCAAAATGGATCACTATGGCTTGGGAGGGAGATCCCAATTCATGCGGAAGACATACACAGACTAACAGGATTATAAGCAGCAAGAAACGACATCTCATCGGCCTTTCAAAATATGTCCAAGAGAGCAAAGAAGACAAGATATTATGACTAGTATAGAAAGTATGAAACAAGAAGAGGAGGAAAGGGAGAAAAAATAGACCTCATAAACAACCCAGCGGTAAAATTGGACTGCTATTCGATAGCTAGGAAAATGATGAGGCACTACACTAAGGGGGAATGCACAGTAGAAAAAATCTCAGTCGTGGAGCATTTCATTCAAGGAGAACAACTGAATTGGTGCACATTCTTGTTAAATTAGTTGTTTGAGGCTTGCGAGGATAACTACAGGTGAGCCATAGGATTCATATACGGTTATCTGATCGTGACCTTCACAATTTGGAAGTGGAGTCCACCATGTATCAGAGAGCTCGTAGAGATTACTGAAGACCAACCAATGGCCCTAAAGTTCACACCATGGAGAGTATCAGGGTACCCAACTACCAAAGAGGTCAATGAGGAATATTTTACATTCTAGTATAGATAGATGGTCGACGTGGTGGGGAGCCAGCAAAGGGTTCCAAGGAGCATATTAGATAGATACTTTCAACAGATATGGTTTAGGGTGACCCATAACAGAACTTATGTCTAACCAAGTTGCATGGACAAAAATGCTTTCCATAAGAAGCCATTGAAGTTCCAAACAGAGGAAGAGGCCTTCCACACAGAAGTTTCTTCATGGCTAGGATTGGAAATGGATATCAGAAGTGGGATCCCAATTTACTTGTTTGATGCAATGCTACCAAAAGCACTCCCAGGGGAGACACCGGAAGAAACAGTTCATAGGATCTCACAACTGCAACTGCGGCCACTATTGGACCAGCTTGACACATGGGTAAAAGGCTTCAATAAGGTAATAGAAACTCTTAACATCACATCTACTGTGTTTCCAAATTTTTCTCAGTTTCAGACATTGAAATCTGCATCCCCGTCCACCACTTCCTTACTACACTACCATCCATCGGATTCAACTCCCCTTCACTAACCAAAGTCACTCCAATCCGCAAAACCAAGCCAACTAAACCCCCAGTACCAGCACCTAAAGGAAAAGGAGCACGAACCATGGGACCTGAACAAGTGGTCGATTTCACGAGAGAAGACCAACCCCAACCTATGGTGATAGGAATCCTAATTCAATAATATCCAGAGGTTTCCACCCAAACTGCCTCTGCCCTACCTTTATTTGATACCTCATCAATCCTGAAAATCCAAATCTCATCACCACTCCATACACACAATTCGTCACTGCACACCTCATTCACATCCAAGGACCACCCTACCCACACTCCGTCCACCTCCACAACCATTTCAAATCTGATACCACTAGGGACCCTAACAAATGTTGATATCGAGGGAGAAGTTAACTCGGGTACAGCTAGAGTACCCAAGGTTGACCGAACCATGGTGGAATAGGGTACATTTCTAGAGTTATTGATCCAGGAAGGGTCCCTTATTTATGATACAATGCCCACCCCGCTAGAGCTAAACCCATTCCAGCAATCCAATTTATTGTTGCAACAGTTCATACCATCTACTAGTCTACACTTCCCTGAACCCCAGCTGCCGCAATAGAGTCAGCCAACGTCCCCATAGGGACATTCTGAAAGATTAATCACCATCGGGCAACCGCTCAAGGAGAGACATCCAACCCAAGAGATGTCGAGCAGTGAGACAATGAAAAGCTGGGGACCTAGCTAACTGTTAAGTTTCATCCAAGCAGAAGAATGAAAAGTAGAAAGTTTGCATAATGACCTCCAACAGGGATTTGAGCAGCAGCAATAGCAAGATATTGTGCTTACTAATGAGAGAAATCAACTCCAAGGCAAGAAGGATAGCCTACAAAATTAGTTGGAGCAAGTAACAGAGGTCTTCAAAGACCTATGGTCGACCGTCATTTATCGGGACAACAAAACACCTGAAGATATTTCATGATTCTCAATGATCAAAAGATCCATTCGAGTCAAAATGGCATGCATGAGCCTAAGATGAGCAAACCAAGAACTAAATAGGTGCTTGCAGCCAAGCCAACATTCCCAAAATCCCTCCATAATATATGTCGAGAAAGTAGCGGAGAAGCAGAGACAGATGCATGTCATAAAGGAAACCCTCAGAACGACGGTCAAGGAAGCATACAACATGTTGTAGCAGCTACATGAATGCTCAAATTCACTAACAATGAAAGCACAACCAGTTTCAGAGAAACTTCAGAAGATTTTCCTTGAAATCAAAGGAGCAAAGATCTAGTTAGTAGAACTCAACTGTATGACCAAGAAGATATACTTGAAACCAAAATTTAGGCCCTTGAAGAACACTCAACAACAACAAAGCAACTTCTCGGGGACCTAAGGCATCCCGTGAAGCAAAAGACCGAGGAAATTCAGCAATTGGTATCTGAAGCCAAACCAAAGATCCAGGAAGTGTTCAGCAAGCTGACGCAGGTAGTGGATGCAACTGAAGCTGACAAAGTCGTCAATGAAACAGAGCCTATGCTTCAAGTGTGGCAACAATAAATAGCTGAGTTTATAGAGCTCAGAACATAAGCATTGAGAAAGTTTCCCGAGTTGGGGCCCTTTTTGGAACAGAACAAACTGGAACAAGAAACGACAGGGACAGAAGCAACAGGAGAAACTAGGCCAGCACTGGAAGCCGACAGACCACCAGAAGCTGTAATAGTAGGGAAAGATTGACTCGGGATGAGTCAAGAGCGTGTGGTGGGGGCCTGTTGGGGCCTTTGTTTTGGACAGAATAGTTTTGGAGTTGTGGTGAGCCAGAAGACAGGTGGCAAAATGAAATCAAGGTAGGCAGGGAGTTGTCACGATTGCGGAAATCCAAAAGACAGGTGGTGGGGCACAGACGGATAAAGGCACAATGTAATATTCCCAAATGGGGAATGCAGCAATACGAGACATATATGCAGGGAAATAACGTTGATCATCTAAGACAAGGCAGGAGGCCAATATGGAGACTCTTTATTTACATTTACAACAGCAAAATATATGCACAAGATGGCACATAAGATGTATAACAGGAAATAGAAGTCTCCAATAGAAGAAAATCCTTAGAAAGAGGTGTTGCAACCATATACATAGACTGAAAAGAGCTTGACAGCATTATTTTATTAGGCTGCAACAACTGTTTATTACAAGTCAAATCTAGAGCAAATCAGTGCACGAAAAGTCAGATCTATAACAGATCCATACACCATGGAAAATTTTAGGGGCTAATATTCGCAGGTGGGCTAATTTTCCATGGTTTTTCCAAAAAATAGATTCGCCAATTTCCATTTTTTATAAAAATGATTCACCCAAATTTTACAATATAGAATTATTTTACGTTAAAAATCACCAACATTGTATATACAATATATATAATATCACTATAAATTTGATTAAATTTACAAATACATCAATAAAAATTTTAGTTTGCATTTTAGGGACTAGTGAGATTTGCCAATTTTTTAAAATTCAAGATAATTTTCCATCCTTAAAATTTTCCCTGCCATACACTAGATAGGCTCCTCTTTCAGATCCCCTTGGGGTTTTTATCATTACACCAAGTACAAGGAGTAGATCTAAGATCTAAGTTTGCAGATCTGCATAAATATTCAGATATTCTGAAGTATACAAAAGTATTCAGATCAAATCTGATATGACAAGAAATAGATCTTCCTTCAATGGATCTTCAAATTGGAGGGTAGATCCCCAACGCTTGAAAACTAGCTCTCCCAATGATGTACCCAAAACACCCTACAACAACACCTACAGGAATAACGCAGTTCTGGAAGAAATATTGCATTGTAGGGTTTAGAATAAGTTTGGCCACATGCCAAGATCTGAAAATGATGCTCCAATGATCCAATACTCTCTTTCCAATGGGATAGAATCCTTCCCCACTGAAAAGGAGCACTAGAATGGTATAGATCTAAGTAGATCTAGCCTCCACTTGGTGCAGCTTTCAAAGATAACCAAACCCTCAACAGGATCTGCATTGTAGTTGGAAGAAGAAGCTTGGCCTCAAGACAGATAGTGGACTATGCAATACAAACTCTTCCAAGAGGCCTCTCAAGGAAAGAGGTGGGATTCGCGATCAGGAACACCCAATGCTAAACAACATTTGCAATCTAGGCTAAACATCCAAAGAAAGTTGTGTGTCTAAATAGACAATACACCAAAATCAAATATCATTCAACAACCTCCTCATGTTTCCATCCTCTTCCTTTTATAAGTTGAGAGCTTGTAAACCCTAAACCACCTTCGATGAAATAGCTTCTTTCACACAAGCCATCTCCATCTAAAACTGCATTGTGCCTCATTGGTGGCCACTCATTGGTGGCCACTCCTCCAAGACAACAATGTAGATTTGGTCATGGTTGACCCAGTCAAAATATCCAACCCATTTCACACCTAAGGGTGCTTGCTTACATAGCCAAGATTTAAAAATTTTCACATTTGGCATTGATTTATTCACTGTTTAGGAGTATTATGGACCTCCTTACATTTTTATTCTTGAAACAGAAAAATAAAACAAAAATGAAAATTCCCATTAGCTTAGGACTAATTGGGAATATTACAGTCCTCCCCTCCAAAATGTTGCTTGTCCTCAAGCAACAGATAATATGAGTGATGCAACTCTTCTCCTCCTCCATTGGTGATACCATCATGTGATAAGCTTCCTCCATAAGCCAAGTGTTCATCAATCCATCCCTCCATGAATTATTCCTCCAAAGTTCTCATGAGATGTAAATATTCCATCCCACAAGGAGTCAATAACTCAAATGAAACAAACATGGCTTGCCCAATGTTCTCCCTGAAACTTGTAGCATAAGATACATGGAGAACCTCCATCCCAAAGGGCACATACATACCTCCCATCCTCCTTTCATACATTCCCATAAAAGTACAAGTATATCATCAATGTATGGGAGAAAAACTACATACATAAAAATGGAAATCTGTGCATATGGAGGTGGGTCATAGTCTCACATGTGGAACCAGCGCAGTGCATCTCCTACCTGCATCAGATCAAGATGTGGTAAGTGGTTTCCCCACCACTTAATTTTTTCCCATGTTATCTTACTATGACTAAAAGTGTGAGATATATTTGGTGCCTTAGGAATGCACCCATCATGATACAAAATATCCCTTTGTCCGCCAAGGGAGTGGCCAAGTTAAAAAAAAATTGGGGCCCAAGGTTGGCCATGAATTTTACAAGATATAATACTCCTCCTTGGAGTCATGGCCTGCATAAACATAGTGGAAGAATACATACAATCAGAAAATAAAACATGATTTACATGAGTATGTTATTCTTCAACAATCCTCCTCATACACATGCAGTGGTGCATAGATATATATCCTCTCTCAAAAGAAGGAAGAGATGGTTGAAATAACTATTTCATGGAGTCATTTTGTTGTCCCAACTCCACATGGTTCATGCATTCTCGAAAATGTTGATGTAGTTTTCCTTCAAAGCCTTCCCAATCAAAGCTCTTTGTAGCAACTTCTTCTTGAGCTTGGAGGCTCTAGACAAGAAGATCCTACCATGATGATAGATGACTCCTCCTTAGACTCAATAGCCCTCTTCATGCAGCTGGTCATAAAGTATCATAGATGGTCATCAAGTATCAAGTGTAAAGATCCTTGGAATAATCCACCAACAGTTGGGATTTCCAATATGGATCTAAACTACCCAACTATGACAGCACTGATTATGCATCAACGGAAATGTTTGTCATGTGCCTGCTCTCCTCCTTTACAACTCCCATGCCAAATGTATGTATTTTAAGGTCATTCCTTCCCTTCTTCTCCTCCCACAACACAGAATCAGAAATGAGAGTCGGTGGTGATGATAAGGGGAGAAGATCTCCCTCCCCCTTGAGCCTACCCAAGACTCCCAGCGTTGTCTCATTGTCTTCCAATGTTCCCATCCCTCCTGGATCTGGATATGGAGCATCATGTTGTGAGACATATCTGACAAAAACTGAATTAGGTGGCCTCCTAGGTGGTTTACCACTAGATAAAAGGGTCCCATGCAGCAATCTCATGAGCATGATAGATGGGAATATAAGGTCCTTCCTTCCATTGCACAAATCCATATTTGTTCTTTGTGTGGAAGTAGTATGTGAGGGATATGTATGCATGCATTTGATAATTTGGGTTTCACCACTCTTCTTTTCCACCCATTCCATTTGCAAAGCCTCCCAATTAGTGGTGACTTTCCCCAATGTAATCAACCATTGAACAACCAAAATCACATTGGTGTCAGGTATGTCAACCACAAATAAGTGATCAACCAAAGTATAAGTTCCCATGGTGACTGAAAGTGATGGGACATAATGCATGCATTGCATTTTTCTATCTCTTGGGACCAAAACAGAGAATCCCTCAAAAGTATCAATGGGTATTGCCCTCCTTTGCACTAGATGAGCATCAATAAAATTGTGGTTTGCCCCACTATCAATCAAAACAGATACCCTCTGATTCAAGATGGAACTTTGAACTCTTAAGTTCAAGTACTTAGGTACTCCTCTCAAAGATGCAAGAGCCCCTCCAATAGGAAAAAATGCTCCATCCCCATCTCCTGATTGTGTTGGCTCTCCTCCTGCATTTACAGCATTGTGACCTCTTCTTGGTTCATCTTCTTCTTCCTCCTCAACATCTGAGAAGACCTCTATGTAATGTGCTTTTCTAGCAGCACATCTATGTCCAGGTGCCCATGATTTTTGGTAAGTGAAGCATAGATTCCTTTTTCTTAGATCTCTCCAGACTTCATCATCAAGAGGCTTCTTGTATGAGCTCTCCTTTGAAGGAGAAGCTTTTTCTTCCTTTCCCTTTGAAGGAAAAGAGGGCTTATGCTAAAATCTTGCCTTTGCTTTTGGTAAGTCATCTTAAAGGTCTCTAGCCCTTTCAATAGAATCATGCAGGGTAGTGGGCTTGGTAGATTTAACCAACCCATGAAGAGCTTCATCTAAACCATCAATGAACATGTACACCCTTCTTGTTGTGTAAAAAATTAGGAACCATAATAGATAACCTTAAAAATTCATAAATGTAAGACTCTGTATTACCTGATTGTTTCAACTTTGCAAGGCTCATGAATGGTGCCTTTGGATCTCTTCTATCAAATCTTTCCACCAGCCTTCTAGTGAACTCTGAATAAGTAGTCACATTGGAATGACCCAATGTAGACAAGCCATGGAACCACCAATTATGTGCTTCACCTTCAAAGTGCAGCACTACAATATTGATAGCCTCCATCTTTGGAACCTTGTTCAACTGAAAGTAGATGTCAATTTTTTATACCCATGATTTTGCAGAACATAAAAATAATCTTCCCATAGAGTGATGTCGATCATGATTCTGAATGAATCCACCACCTCTATGAGGATGCCCTGGTCTTCTTTTGTCATTGAGGTGAAAAAACTCATGAAAACTCAATTGATCCTTGAATCTCTGATTTTGAGACTCATATTCTTTAAAATAGTCTTCAAGGGATTCTTTCTCTTGAAACCCTTCATTTTCCACAGCCAAAAAGGTAGGCATGGTAGAGCGTTGGGAAACTTGTGGTTGATGCACTGGTTGATCATTCCAGTGGTGAGACATGCCAGAGCTTTCTCCAAAATGAAATCCTTTAGGGGATTCTTTGATTCTGTCCAATCTCATCTCTTTGATCTCTCTAGCAAGATCTTGCATGGATTTCAAAATGATCTTAGGAAAATCCTTTTCTTCTTCTTCACTTCCAGATACAGGGGCTTTACCCTTGTCTTCATTGTCATTGGTGTAATCAAATTTCTTCTTATGTATTCTCTTTAGATACCTCTTCTCTCTATTACTAAGAGGTTCTTCTTCTTCAGAAGACATATTGGATTCTTAGAATGCACAAGTTGTGCCAAGATGAGGCTCTGATACCACTGTAATATTCCCAAATGGGGAATGCAGCAATACTAGACATATATGCATGGAAATAACATTGATCATCTAAGACAAGGCAAGAGGCCAATATGAATACTCTTTATTTACATTTACAACATAAAAATATATGCACATGATGGCCCATAAGATGTATAATAGGAAATTGAAGTCTCCAATAGAAGAAAATCCTCAGAAAGAGGTGATGCAACCATATACATAGACTGAAAAGAGCTTGACAGCATTATTTTATTAGGCTGCAACAGTTTTTGATTACATGTTAGATCTAGATAAAATTAGTGCATGAAAATTCAGATCTATAACAGATCCATACACTAGATAGGCTCCTCTTTCATATCCCCTTGGGGTTTTTAGCATTACACCAAGTACAAGCAGTAGATATAAGATCTAAGTCTGCAGATCTGCAAAAATATTCAGATATTCTGAAGTATACAAAAGTATTCATATCAGATCTGATATGACAAGAAATATATCTTCCTTCAATGGATCTTCAAAGTGGAGGGCAAATCCCCAACACTTGAAAACTAGCTCTCTCAATGATGTACCCAAAACACCCTGCAACAACACCTACAGGAATAACACAATTATGGAAGCAATACTATGTTGTATGGTTTAGAATAAGTTTGGCCACATGCCAAGATTTGAAAATGATGCTCCAATGATCCAATACTCTCTTGCCAATGGGATAGAATCCTTCCCCACTGAAATGGAGCACTAGAATGGTCTAGATCTGAGTAGATCTAGCCTCCACTTGCTGCAGCTTTCAAAGACAACCAAACCCTCAACAGGATCTGTTTTGTAATTGGAAGAAGAATCTTGGCCTCAAGCCAAATAGTGGACTATGCAATACAAACTCTTCCAAGATGCCTCTCAAGGAAAGAGGTGGGATTCCCGATCAGGAATACCCAATGCTAAACAGCATTTGCAATCTAGGCTAAACAACCAAAGAAATCTATATGTCTAAATAGAAAATACACCAAAATCCAATATAATTCAACAACCTCCTCATGTTGCAATCCTCTTCCTTTTATAATTTGAGAGCTTGTAAACCCTAAACCACCTTCAATGAAATAGCTTCTTTCACACAAGCCATCTCCATCTAAAACTGCGTTGTGCCTCCTTGATGGCCACTCCTCCAAGACAACATTGTATATTTGGTCATGGTTGACCCAGTCAAAATATCTAACCCCTTTCAGACCTAAGGTTGCTTGCTTACATAGCCAAGGTTTAACCTTTTTCACATTTGGCATTGATTTATTCACTGTTTAGGAGTATTATGGACGTCCTTACATTTTTATTCTTGAAACACAAAAATTAAAAAAAAATGAATATTCCCATTAGCCTAGGACTAATTGGGAATATTACACACAAATGGAAAAGATGGGAGACAAGAAAAAAATAGTAGAACTCCCAGTGATAAATAAGAAACAGAAGGCAGCGAAGTGCAAGGGAGAAGACAATCGCAAAAGAGGCAAGGGCTGACAGTGTCAGTCGGGAAGAAAAAATAGGCAAGAAAGAAGTGACTCCGTATTTAGTTTGTTAGTTAGTTGGTCAGTCAGGGCGAGAGGCTGATAGGAAGTAGAGCCTCAAGAGAGCTCAGTGTGAAGCCTTTTGTATTGACTGAATTGTAATAGACTCTGCGGAGTATGTTTATGTTGTTTTGATCCAAGTTAATGGAATCGGATTGTTGTTGTGTTGTATCTCATGAATTGGTTGATGCTTAATTGATCATGGTGAATGTATTCCTAGTTTAAATTTTAATTCGGTACTCTGAACATGTCATTATGAATGGTAGCTTACCTCTTGGAGTTGAGATAGATATGTCTTTTGTATGCTCATATTTATTGTCTATGTTAGTAATCTTTGCTCAACATCAATGATCTAGCATCTAATCTTATTAAGGTCGTGGCATGCCTCGGGTGAGACTCCCTGCTCCCTTGAGCGGGGTGAAAATGTCGGCGTTGTCCTAGACTACTGTGGAAACCTTGTCGGCCTCAAGCCTGAACCTGGGTCTTACCCAGAGACCTCCTTTTTCGCCAACAATCCAATACCTTAGGTCAATCCCTTAGTAATGTAGATGTTATTCTTTTACGAGATCAAATATCCATTCTTGCTACAAATACTATGGGCCAATACCATGGTAAAGGCCACTAGTATTCACAATACCATGGTCAGGAAATTGTATGTCACTTCTCTTCACCATACATGCGTATGTACATGACCTTGCTTCACAAGACCCACGTATACTTTCTCCCATTTTATATTTACGATTGTTATGTCTCTAAAATGATATTCCTTTGTCTATCTCACTTGCAGCATCTACATAATCATCATGTTGACATATTTATCAAGTAGGTTTCCATCAAGGACAACACATTAACCATAATGACAACAATTTTGAGGTGTGATTTTTGGCAAGGAAGGACAAGTCAATTTGGGGAGACATCTACAAATTCATACTCTATATATGATTTTAACTATCTCCTTTATCTATTAATACAAAAAACATATTTTTTTCCTATACTTGATTCATGATATATGCTCATATATTTCAATCCCATTTGACTCATTGATTACAATTATGATATTTTTCTATGTGGATTTTGTGGTTCCTTTGCTTTTTTTAGCCGTTTATGCATGTTCTACTTATAGTACTTGGAGGTAGAGTTGGATCTTACAAGAAAGGAGGATAATAAGGCTTGCTAAAAATTCCAGGTAGGTCTCTTTCCCATACTCTAATTTCTCTAAGGAAAAATTTGATCTTTTTGCCCCTGTTGTTTCTAGATTGGGCCACTAGATCTAGGGAGTTCATTTTTGTCCGCATAAGCGAAATTTCCTGATAATAGGAATTGATGCTGAGATTTTGCTAAAAATCAGATCCTGGCATATAAAAATTCCTTGCTTCAATTCATTTGGAAATATTCAATTTTTCTTCAAATAAAACCATAAAAACATTCAGCTCAAAATTTACATGAAGGGAAAAGAGCTACTCAAAACAACTACAGACACAAAATATAAAAAATTCTTTGGCCAAATATTACATTGGGCGGCCTCTTGGCTCTTGGCCCTTCAAGCCACTCCTCACTCTTCCTGTACTCCTCACACACTCAACTCTTGTTTTTCCTCACAAAAACACTCCTATTTATACATAAATAACGTATTTATTTCACCCCACGAATTTCTCCACCCAATCCTCAACTAAATCTAATTTAAATTCATTTTAGATGTGGACTCAACAAAGTCCCGTACATAGAATTCCTACTCCCTAAATTTGCTACCTAATTCTATTTTCCCTCATATCCTTTTAATTATTAAAAGAATATATACAAAAATCCTCACATTTATAATTTCTCTCTTAATTTATTTTAAAATAAAAATTTAATTAATAAAATAATTAAAATGTCACACCCCCCTTATTACATAATTAAATAATGAAAATTGGCCTTGATGCTCCTGCATCAGACTCCCAAGGTTGAAAATTAATCATGACTGCCTGATCATGTGTTCGGATCTTCGTCTACCTGGATCCCATATCTCGTGCTGCAACTTTCCATTTGTCGTTGCTTCTGTATGTTGTTCTTCTCCAGGTCTCCACACTTGATGTTGCATCGCCCCACCGACTATGCTTTCACAATCTTCTGTTGTCTTCCTCTTTCTGCTTCTTCTTTGTTTTACTACTGTTGGCTTCTTCTGGGATGCTTTCATCATTATCCACCTTATCAGTTCAACCTCTCTATCCAATAGATTTTCTCTAGCATCTGCAATAAAACCTGTACTCACAAAATAATTATTAAAATAAAAAACATAGGGCTTCAGTGCCTCTTTCTTTGCTGGCAACATTTCAGTATGCTGCTCGGAAATTTCCTCTTCCATCAGCACATCAGTATGCTGATTTAAATCCTCCATGAGACTATCAGCTAGTCCCTTCTCCACATCATCTATTTGAAAAATGTTTCCCTATTCTGTGTCTTTCAGAAACTCTCCCTGAAAATAGATCCTCTTCTTTTCCAACTCTCTTCTCTGAAGATCTAACTTTATGTATAACTTAACAATCTCAATTGGGGTAGAACTTGGAAATTTTACATAACTTTCCATACCTTCATTTGCTGTTGATCAATTATCAGATGGTCCTTCTTCCTCTGCTTCAATATTCTGCTGAATATTTCCACGAGACCCCTCTGTCTTCATTTATTTTTGAGATATTGCTATCTCAGCATCATTTTAAATAGATTTAAGATTCAACTCTTCTTCTTTAACAAACTTTAAATTTTATTCAACACCCTGTGGTGTACCTTCCATCACACACAAATCATTAGTCTTAAAAACATAAGACCTTGTGGTCTCACTTGATGTTCCAGTCAACATATCTCTTTGCCACTCTTAATCCTTCACTTGATTCAGTTCTTCTGTAGATTTCTTTTCTGTCTCATCACTACTTCCACTCTTCCTTGGGAAATCTTCCTGAATTATCCTGGTTACAACATCATTACACTGTAAACTTTTGTCAGCAATTTTGTTAAACAAATACATTTGTTTACCTCCTGGGAATTTTTCTTCAGCATTTCCACTTTGTTCTTGTTCCATAATAGCTTCAACTTGTTGTTTTACCCCAAATAAGAATTCATTTATGATTTCTTCCTGTTGTAACCAATCAACACTTTCCTTCTCTGAAAGGAATTCTCTACCAAACTTTACCTCAAGAGTTTTATTCTCCTTTGTGATAGTTCCATCAAACTGCTCACCATCTTTCGCACATCCTGCAAACATACATAAATTGTGAGAAAAAATGTAATGCTTCATGGCCTCATCTGTTTCCCTCGCCAACACATCCTCATATGCTTCTGAACTATCCCAATAGTTCATGATATCTTCCTCACTGATCTCTTCACCCATAATTGCACCATGTTCCGGGCCACAAATGGAAACATCTATTTTTTACTTAGCCTCTCTGAGTTCTTCACAACTCAACATCTGCTCGAGCTTCCTTAGCTCTTCCATCAACTATATGTTTACCTACTTTTCCCTCTTTGCGTGTAGCTTCTGCCACTTCACCTTCTTCCTCATGGTCCAACCATGTGTCTAGTTTTTCACATTTTCCTGCAATAACTCCATTAACAATTCAAGGTGAATTTTTATCTCTGCCTTCTCCTGCTCGTACTCTTCATCCGTCAATTGTTCACATATGCCACTTACCTTGGCATTTTCCTTCTTCTTTCCTCTGTTATGGTCTTCATCATGTCTTCGGAAATGACTATCAACAGTCATCTCTCCCTTATTTGTGAACTGCATCTATTCACGTGTCGACTTCATCTAATCCACTTCCCCACAATCCGTCACACTTGTCATTTATCAAAATGTAACTTCTCCTCCTACGCTTGGCTTCTCTTCATCTTGGAACCAATCTCTGACAACCTTCTTGCTACAATTTGCTACAACAACACTTTAGCACACATGTGTTACAACGACCAATTCTTTGGGTGTTGGGATCCGCCGATCATGCACCCAGACTTTTGACTTATCTTACGACTCTTTGACTTCAGACTTACACCAATTTTTCATTTTGGATAAAAATACTCAATCTCAATTCAAGCTATCCAAACTCTCATTTAACTCTAACATCTATTTTCACTTCAAGCTTTGTCCCAATAATAATGATAGTGGATAATTTGACTTAATTGAAGTTATAAACATACACCCCTAATACATTTAGGATGTAAATCTTCACCCTCTTTTATATTTCATTCTTATGAAAAATCATCAATTTGCCTTATCATTTCACATGATACTGAAGTCTTTAGTCGAATTTCAATTCAAGTGTTCCAAGATTTATTTTAAGGTGAAAATAAATAAACCATTCAATCTTCAATGTTCAAAAATATCTTCCTGAAGTATCATACCTCATGCTCTTGTTAAGGTTATTAATAAACCTTTCTCTCTGCAAACTCAACCCTCTGGTTTCCGTTCTTCTGTGCCATATTTATCAATATCAATACTTGCATGCTCACAAATTCATCATCTTAATGTAAACATTTCCCTGCACTTATATACACCATGCAACATCAATTCACATTTCTTCACCTGTGTACAGAGAACAAGCAACTTCTTCGATGAATGATGTATAACTCGTACATTGTGTTCATCCTGAATATCCCTTCATTAAATTTCGTCACATGATGGTAAAACAAAGGTCTACAACATCAAGCAACTATATTTCCAATCACCAATCAAAAGAATTCTTCTTTTCCCACTACATGCTTTATCCAAAATAGCTTAACCAAAATTGTGAAGAATCAACATTAGGCATAATAAATCATCACACTATGCATAATAAACCTCCTCAAATAAACATGCACATTTCTCTTTATTTCATCCAAGATTAGCACATTTTCATTCATTTTCCATTCAATTTTACCTCACTATCTGCAATAGTAGTCTTCAAATAACATCTTCAAACCAGGGTTAAATAAAACATATCAGCTCACCTTCAAGATCTCTTTATGATCTTGTTCCATCTCTCATTTGCACTTTCATGCACCTTACAACTTTATCCTTGCCTCATAATTCTGCTGCACCAACCCGATTCATGTTTCGGCTCTTCATACCAATCATTGATCTGGAATAAAATGCTGCATTGTTTTTGAAGCTCCTGCAAATGATACCAAATAATGTAGGAAATTCAAACAACACAATTCCTAGCTTCAAAGTACTGTAGTAAAATGTGCAATTTTACCAAGGCCCAGAATTTTCTTCTTGATGAAATTAGTTTTCCTCTTGTTGGTCTAAATATGCCAGATTACCACACATCAATCAATGTAGAATGCCCACTTATTTCCCAACACAATTGATATAAGTGTCTCAGAACCACATACCATTTTTAACGCAATTGGTTTTTAATATCCCACTTTCACTATATCATTAGCAAGGGAAATCCATTGAAATTATTGAATGGCATAAATAAAATCCATATGGCGACCCAACCTTCATCCCTTGTATCCATATAAAACATTGGATAGACCGTAAACATTCAAGGTTCAACGTTGTTTGAACTTCAACATTAACATAGTTAACATTATGATATACATAAAGTTTTGTCCACGTAAACACATCTCAACTTAACCGTATGTAATACTTCTACAATTAAATCTCAAACCACACCATATATAATGCAAACACAATTCGATTCATACCATATACAACGTAAACTATCAACACATATCAAACCAAACCACGCGTAAATTTCATGCACGACCGTTGTGGCATTTGATATTCAACGCTGCAAAGATAGCAATGCTTCTAGTTTCATTGGCATTTAACCTTTCATAGGTTACACCCATAAATTTTTTCACTCCACCCTACGCACACAACGTTGACAAAAGATTTTAATTAACGCTATCAATGATTTAACCCAAATCTCAATGTATTTTAAAACCATTTGTAAGCCAGATCTCATTTCAAACTTTGGCAATATCATTTGTCCTGCACATACATCATGTTAATGTTTATTGCAATAACGACCTGCGACATCCATCAAACTTTATAATGCAATTAGCTTGCATAGTTTCCAACCTGTGGCATGTAACGCAGTCAGCATTCGTAGAAAATTTGACTAATGCTTCCAATGTGTGTAGCTTCATAATGCAATTGGATTCGAACATAATTTAAGAAATTTCATAATGTTTCCAACTTCATAACTTCATAACACTTCCTCTTATCTCTGATTCGAGGACCAATTGCAGTTTTCTCTGTGCATCGACTATGTTAATAGGAAATATTTTGGGACTTATTTACCACATATTTTCAACGCCTAGCAGTTGGTCTTCCAAACAGACTATAACTTCCTTCAATGAGCTCCCAAGCTTTTTTGTCTATTCTTCCAGGATTACTCTGCATGGACTACTTCACATGGATATCACTGGTCCTTACTATGAGCTCATCACAGCATATATTTATATAAATTTGCAGATTCAGAAATTAACTTATAATGTAAACATTAATGAGACTAATTTCTGCATCCACAACACACTCTCATAATAACCTTCACAACTTCTCGATGCATTATTGTAGTATTCCAAATCTGGAACTTGCTGCTCCATCAAGAATATCTTGAAGATATTCCAATTCCTTCTTCAATGAGCTATCACAAGTCTATTTCAGAGATTTCCTATTATGGAATTTACAGGATATGACTCCTTCCAAATAAGGGAGAAATCCTGAGGCTAGTTGGCCCTTCACAGACTCTGTCTATGGATATGCAATATTCCACCTTGGGAATTTCTACTACAGGGTCCTTGAGGACGCTGTATAAGGAAGCTGATGCATAAATAAGACAATCCACCACTGGGATTCCCTATAAAAACTCTAAAACAACTCCCTTGAAAAAAATGAGCTCAAAGAAATACATCTAGATGGGTTATTCAGATCTCCCCAAACTAGATCTCTAAAACAAGGCTCAATGAGAGAGCTACAGCAATACATGAACATAATCAATAACTCTGCAAATATGAAATATACCATAAGAGGTAAAATGCTACAGCCATCATTATATTATGATATCAACATTAATATACAAGAAATAATTGAGGGGAAAATCCTCTCAAACCTCTAGAACCATACTCCAATGAATATATAATGAAATGCTGGAGTAGCTGCAACTACACAGAATGTCGGAAGACCATGACTGCATAGTCTCTAAGATTGAAGCAGCTGTTGAACATTTATAGAATTTAAATTTGGCTGAAAGGTACAAGAAAATAGCCCAAGAACAAATAATGGGCTGAAATACAATATTTCTAGCCAATCTATGAAAGATTGCTAGAAATGCCAGAACATACAAAAATGTGACAACCAAGTTGTCACTGCAAGTGATACAAAATGTAAATGAGGCCATGGTAGATCTTAAATGTAGATTCCCTCCTCTAATAATGTCTTCAATACAAAGGGTTGATCCCTTTGTCTCAAAAACATCCTCCTGATCAGCTCATGAAACCCTCTCTCACTGCCTCCTCTGAAATAACGCAGTTTCCTCCATGGAATGCGCAGTGGGAGATGATGGAATGTTGGCCCATTCCAAATGATCTGATATGAAGCCCAAGAATCCTCCTTTCAGCTCCTCCAATGATTGGATCACTCCTCCACTGTAGAAAACAACTCAAGAGAGACTCCATGAGTTCCTCTCTTGCTGCACCCAGCAACACAACGTCCTCTCTACTACAGAAATAACGCTGTAGAAGATTAATGTAGCTGTGGCCAATATTGTATTGAGGAAAATCAGCTCATTCCTCATCCTTCCTTGAGGAAGAGGTAGGGATTCCCGACCGGGAACACCCTAGTGCCCAAGGGCACCATCACCATGCTAAACAACCCGGGGATGCAAGCTTTGAAAACCCAAGTCTGAAACTCTAAAACATAACCTAATGCAAATGGGCTGACATATCCTCCTTATAAACCCAAGGAACTCTTCTCCACCAAGGTCCCACCAATTAGGATTTCCACCCTCATGTGAATCTCTTCCCTCCAAAACTGTGCAGCTTTTCTAGGAAGCCTCTCCTCCTTGGGCAGCGCTGTTGAATTTAGTCAAAGATGACTAAATTAAGTAAGTTGGGTTCCATTCACATCTTTAGGTGTTTATTTCAGCTGCTTATTTGCGTCCTTTTCACATAAGGAGTGTTATTTTTTCATCTAAAAGGGGCTAAGGTGTCTCCTTCCCCATTTTATTATGAAAAAATAAAATGTGCAACTATAATGTTCCATTTTAGCTTGAGGCTAAAATTGGGAACATTACAGTCCTCCCCTCCCACATGTTTCTTGCCCTCAAGCAACTGCATAGAGAGAAGAAAATATTATCCCCCCTTCTTCTATTGTGGCCTCTTCATAAATGGTCCCACCACTGCTCAAATATGTTGCAATGAATCTGTCCTCCAATGCTCTCTCCCAAGTATGCAAGCTGAGAATGATGCACCTCATGGAAAGATAGAAAGTGTAGTGGAATCCTTCTTGTTGTGCTATGGCCTCCTTAAGGTAGGAGTGATGATATGCATGGGAAAATTTGTCTCCCAATGATGATCCTCTCATCCATGCAATCATCCAAATCTCAACCCCCGGTTTCTGCAATGTGTTGGGGTTGAATGGAGAGTTGTGCTTGTGCTTCTCATGATGGCCCTCTCTCCATTTGAGTGTTCATGGGGTTGCCTCTGTCCTTGGGCTGAAATGGTATGGCCTCCAAGAATGTCCCAAGCCACCCCATCAAGAAAATCAGCCATGATTTGCCTCCTCAAATCCTCCAAGTGGTTCCTCCCATAGGAAGAGACAAGTAATAATGTGGCAATCATGGTTTTCCCATGGTGTCTCCTGCAAGATAAGACATGTATAATGGGGAGAATCATGCTCCCAATGGGCTATACATACCAAACTCTCCAAATAATGCTCCTCATGAGTGTACAAACATCATAAATACAAGGAGTAGTATACAATAAAAGCAAGTTGCCAAATGAAAACCGGAGAGTGGTTCAAAGTTCCACTCATGGAACCTGCGCAGTGCCTTCTTGGCCTACCTCAAAATCACAAATAACAAGTTTTGTACTAGCCACTTTTTTTCTGCCACAACATCTCCTCATAAGATGAAACATGAAAGTAAAAATAGGTGCCAATGGTGCACACCAAGAAGTATGTGGCTTCCCCCACAACCATCACAAAAATAGCCAAAATCAAGGCTACAAGTAGCTGTAAGTATATCCTCATGAAAAATTCAAGAAGGAATGATCTTCCTTGAGACAATAGGCTGCTCATATGAATTAAAGAGGAACAAAATGGAAATGATACCTTCTCTACCATGTACTTGAGACCTTGAGCTGAAATGGCTCATCTTCATGCTCTACCTCTCCTCCAATGAGTAAGGGGAATGGTTGTGCCAACCTCTCCAAAAACATCCGGGCTCTGCATCTATCCATATGCTAATGTAGATAATGTTGAATTCCCTCCAAGTGAAATCCTCTAGCAAGGCAAAGTATGCATCCAAATGCATAGCTAGGAATTCCTCACATGTTGCATGCAAATAATTTCTCCTTGAGACTAGAAACTCTAGCCAAGAAGAGTCTTCCATGATGATAGATTATCATGCCATCCACTGAGTATCTGCCATCTCCATCAAGGCCATCCAAGAATCATGCATGCACCAAGACCCTGGGGAGTACTCAACCAAAGCTAAGTCCTCCATCTTGGATCAATCATCCACATAGATAGCGTTGGTATTCTGCAATATGGTGCTCCATCACGTTGTTTCCTGCTACCTTGACATCCCCTCATGCCAAAGTCATCCTCCAAGTTGTTTCCATGCCCATCATGCAGCTACTCATGCTCAAATAAAAATGATGCTCTCTGAAAATGAGCCTCCCATGAGAGACTATCACCTCCAAAGAATCTCCAGATCCTGGGAAATGTAAGCATGAGTGGCCTCCATCTACTCCTATGCATGAAATATTCCTTCCTCTCATAAAATCCGTGGAGCAGTCATCCGACATCATGAATATGCTACCCTCCATCCATACAGCAACTCTATCTGTGCAATAAAATTGATGAGAATGGGTGAGACTGAAAATAAGAGAGTGTATTCCCCCTCCTTGTGCTTATCCCCAAACTCTTTGTGCTGTAATGGACTCCTCTAATGTCTCCACCCCTCCAGAATCCAATGAGTGGTGAACCAAATAACATGATGCCTCTCATCATCTCTAGATCAAATGGCCTCCTAGATGGAAAGCCACCAAAAAGTGAGACATCAAGATTTGAAATAGACTGCATGTATGAGTGTACTGATTTGTCCCTCTCTCCTCTACACAGTGCAGTCCCTCTCCTATGTGAAGAGAATCTCTGAAATAGATAGGGGTGAATTTCCATCATCCCTTCATGTTGATCCTTCTTCTCTTCTTTTTTTTCTTCCAATGGTGCAACACTGTATGTTCTTCTATGCACCTCATCTCCACCAACATGTGAGTGTGTCTCCTCCTCAATGAGAGGCCTTGGCCTTCCCTAGAGAGAAATATCTCCACACCCTCACAAATGGAAGAGTGCCCTTCATACAATGGGGGTCTTGCCTCTAGCAAGTCATTCTCCTAATTTCTCCCCCTCTAGAAAGATGGAATGATCTTTGTTTCATGGTTCCCCTCCATGCATGCAAAGTGTTTGAAGTTTTTTCACACCATGTTTCACATTGGTTTTTATCAATCCCCTTTGCAAAACTCTTTTTGACTGTAGCATATGATCTCTCATTTGCATGAGAACATGAAATAGAACTCTGAAATCAATCATCATGAATCATACCTTTGAGTTGCAGCGCTGCTCCTCCAAAGGCATCAATTCTTCTCCTCCACCCTTCTTGCAATAGCTATGGGAAATGTACTATGCTATGGATCTGCATATGTGGCTGAATGATCACACCCTCCATGAAGTAGCTATTATTTTTCTCATCAACAAACCCTTCTCAGAAAATTCCTTCAAATTTCCCTTTCATCAAGATCTTCAATAATCTCCTGGAAAAGAAGAAGGGAAACCTCCTCTTCCATCATTCCTCTTTCCTTGTTTCCTCTGTTAATCTCCTCTCCTTGGAGAGAAGCTCCTCTTGCTGATGGTAATAGATCTTGGGCACAGGCTGAGCCAAGATCATGGTCTGAAACCACTATAGTATTCCAAATCTGGAACTTGCTGCTCCATTGGGAATATCTTGAAGATATTCCAATTCCTTCTTTAGTGAGCTATCACAAGTCCATTTTAGAGATTTACTGTTGGGGCATTTACATGATATGACTCCTTCCAAATAAGGGATAAATCCAGAGGCTAGCTGGCCCTTCACAAACTCTGTCTATGGATATGCAATATTCCACCTTGGGAATTTCTACTACAGGATCCTTGAGGACGTTGTATAAGGAAGATGCTGGATAAATAAGATAATCCACCACTGGGATGCCCTAGAAAAACTCTAAAAAAACTCCCTTGCAGAAAATGAGCTCAAATAAATACATCTAGATGGGTTATTCAAAGCTCCTCAAACTAGATCTCTAAAACAAGGCTCAATGAGAGAGCTACAGCAATACATGAACATAATCAATAACTCAGCAAATCTGAAATATACCATAAGAGGGAAAATGCTACAGCCATCATTATATTATGATATCAGCATTAATATACAATAAATAATTGAGGGGAAAAGCCTCTCAAACCTTTAGAACCATACTCCAATGAATATATAATGAAATGCTGGAGTAGCTGCAACTACACAGAATGTCGGAAGACCATGACTGCATAGTCTCTAAGATTGAAGCAGCTGTTGAACATTTATAGAATGTAAATTTGGCTGAAAGGTACAAGAAAATAGCCCAAGAACAAAGAATGGGCTGAAATACAACATTTATAGCCAATCTATGAAAGATTGCTAGAAATGCCGAAACATACAAAGATGTGACAACCAAGTTGTCACTGCAACAGATACAAAATGTAAATGAGGCCATGGAAAATCTGAAATGTAGATGCCCTCCTCTGATAATGTCTTCAATACAAAGGGCTGATCCCTTTGTCTCAAAAACGTCCTCCTGATGAGCTCATGAAACCCTCTCTCACTGCCTCCTCTGAAATAACGCAATTTCCTCCATGGGCTGCGCAGTGGGAGATGATGGAATGTTGGCCCATGCCAACTGATCTGATATGAAGCCCAGTAATACTCCTTGCAGCTCCTCCAATGAGTGGATCACTCCTCCACTAAAGAAAACAACTCAATAGAGACTCCATGAGTTCCTCTCTTGCTGCACCCAGAAACACAATGTCCTCTCTGCTACAGAAATAATGTTGTAGAAGATGAATTTATTTGTGGCCAATGCCAGATTGAGGAAAATCATCTCATTCCTCATCCTTCCTTGAGGAAGAGGTAGGGATTCTCAACCGGGAACACCCTAGTGCCCGAGGGCACCATCACCCTGCTAAATAGCCCGGGGATGCAAGCTTTGCAGACCCAAGTCTGAAACTTTAAAACATAACCTAATGCAAATGGGCTGCCATCTCCTCCTTATAAACAAAAGGAACTCTTCTCTACCAAGGTCCCACCAATTAGGGTTTCCACCCTCATGTGAATATCTTCCCTCCAAAACTGCGCAGCTTCTCTAGGAAGCCTCTCCTCCTTGGGCAGCGTTGTTGACTTTAGTCAAAGATGACTAAATTAAGTAAGTTGGGTTCCATTCACATCTTTAGGTGTTTATTTCAACTTCTTATTTTCCTCCTTTTCACATAAGGAGTGTTATTTCTTCATCTAAAAGGGGCTAAGGTGTCTCCTTCCCCATTTTATTATGCAAAAATAAAATGTGCAACTATAATGTTCCATTTTAGCTTGAGGCTAAAATTGGGAACATTACAATTATTTATGCAACAATAGACTCCACGATATTCGCTCACCCACTTGTATTTAGTGCTACTACTTCAATCTTGTGTGCAATACTAGAAATACGGCTCAACAATTCCCATTCCAATGCTACTTTCAATGTCAACCCTGCTTCAATTTTCCCATACACAGTTTGATTTTAAATAAGTTTCCCAATTCCTGTTACTCTATCAACACAGACTTTAGAATTTGCCATTGCTCCTGCAAATATTATCATACCTATGTCCACATATTCATATATATTCGATACATATATATATTTTAAGATTCAAAATAGGTATCTTCTCCGGCTCTGATACCAAATGATGTCGGGATTTTGCTAAAAAGCAGATCCTGGCATATAAAAACTCATTGCTTCAATTCATTTAGAAATATTAAATTTTTCTTCAAATAAAACCATAAATAAATTCAGCTCAAAATTTACATGAAGGGACAAGAGCTACTCAAAACAACTATAGACATAAAATATAAAAAATTCTCTGGCCAAATATTACATTGGGCAGCCTCTTGGCTCTTGGCACTTCAAGCCACCCCTCACTCTTGCTGTACTTCTCACACACTCAACTCTTGTTTTTCCTCACAAAAACACTCCTATTTATACATAAATAATTTATTTATTTCACCCCAATAATTTCTCCACTCAATCCTCAATTAAATCTAATTTAAATTCATTTTAGGTGTGGACTCAACCAAGTCCCATACATAGAATTCCTACTCCCTAAATTTTCTACCTAATTCTATTTTCCCTCATATCCTTTTAATTATTAAAAGAATATATACAAAAATCCTCACATTTATAATTTCTCTCTTAATTTATTTAAAAATAACAATTTAAATAATAAAATACTTAAAATGTCACACCCCCCTTATTACATAATTAAATAATGAAAATTGGCCTTGATGCTCCTGCATCAGGAATTACCTTTCATATTCCCATGACTCTTGAGATTCCCTCATGACTCTTAGACTTCTAGTGTGACCTTTGAACTTCTATACAACTTTTGGAATTCTAAGTGAATTTTAGACTTCTATTTGACTCATTTGTCCTCATGTGAATTTTCATATTCCACATATAATTCTTGGACTTCCACAAATCACATTTTATCCTTTTCCTTGAAAATACATCATTACATTCCAAATGATGACGTGTCTAAACACATGGACACATATGACATTGTGATGACAATTCTACAAGTCGTGACATGTTAATGATGACTAGGAATATTCATAATGATGTTGAATTAAAGCTAAGTTTCTCTCTTGCTTCTTTGTCTTAAATATTCATGAAATATATGCTTTGTTATTCATCTTCACCCTCCAAAGGGACATGGATCAACATTGGAATCCTCTTAGTATCATGCAATTTATTTATCCTATCATGGTCCAAGATCTGCTTCATGTCTTCATGATTGCTCTTATTTGTGCTTCTTCTCTGCATGTGATTCTTTGACATCTTCCTTTAGCATCACCTTTTAATTTTGAGAAGGTACTCCTACTAATGAATATCACTCATAACAAAATAAAAACATTCTTTAAAACATCTATTATATCTCTACCCAACTCATTGAAGAATTTGCTTATGATATGCATGTGTGAGGGTTGAAAAGGGAAGGCTTAATAAGTAAAGAACACTTCAACTCAATAGTGGTCGAGGGGAGAACCACTATTCACTATTACTACACCATGAATTATGAAGAATGGGTTCTCCTTTGTCCAACACAATGGGGGGGCATGAGGAAAGAAAGAGAGAGGAACAATGTCAATATAGTTTGACTTGAAAGGGAATAAGAGGAAAGAAAGAGAGGATTGCTTCTAAATATTATGCCATGTGCTAGGAAAGAAAGAGAGGAACAATGTCAGTATAGTTTGACTTGAAAGGGAATAAGAGGATGCCTTACTGAGACTTTTTATTGTGTTATGCACTAAGAAACAGAGGCTTGAGAAATTTTTGTGCATGTATGGGAAGAAAAATGAACAAGGTTGAAGCCTTGTTGCTTGATTTTGTGTTGTGCACTCTGGAAGGGTCAAAAGGTCCTTGTTTTCTTGATCAAAATGGCCTTATTTCTCGACGTGCGCATAGAAGGGATTTGTTTTCCCAAAGTGCCCTCATAAGGGCCTTGTTTTAATGAAGTGTGCTCTAAGATGGATATCCTTCAATTGGGTGTTTTTTTCTTCGACAATGGCTCACTGTTTACTAGAGATGCACTCTACGCCAATGAGGGCTCACTAGAAGAGGAAATTGTGAAGTTCATAGAGGGAGGCAAAAGAAAGTTAGGTTACTTAGCCTAAGAAAGGTTATCACTGCATAGTTAAGGGAGGAGGTTCTTGTATGGTGCATTTTTATTCAATAGAGGACCAATTTTTTCTTGAAGTGTGTTATGCAAGGCAGAGGTGATCTAAACTTAGTGCAGTGAGTTGTTGCAAGCTAGAAGGGTTAGGTCACCATTTCTTGAAAGCAATGAATGTGTAATCATAAGAGAAGACCTTCGGGAAGGACTTATTGCACAATTCTTGATGGGAAAGGCTTGGTCAATCAGGCTTATGAATATTTTGTGCACATCACATAGTAAGAGGGCTAATATCTTGACAAGTTGCACTAGGCAGGAGGACCAAGAATAGCTCCAAAATGGATGAGTGGGACCAGTAGAGTAAGGGAGGAAAATGCATCCGAAAATGACTCAAACATGGGTCACACACATGAATGCCATCATTACAAGTCATGGGAATGAAAAATACTCATGAACAGAAATTACACCTTGGAAAAATAGCAAAATGACACTTATTCCTAAGTGTGACAATTAAGATGACACATTGTGATGCTTAGAACAAAATTTGTGATAGGAGCATTGATTCTGAACAAAAAGTGTGCTAAGATATAGGAATGTGACTAGTGCATATTCTTATGATATGTAGGACCATCTAGTGTAGAATAGTGTGTTATAAATGCCTCTAGTAACATGGAATAGTGCGACACATACAAGAGTAAAAACAGTTAGAAGTGACACTTGTGACATTAAGAAGATGTGAAAACAGAACTTAGAAAAGCTAAATAAATTGAAAATGACATGTGCTAGAATGAAGATAACATGAAAATTCCACTTGTTAGAGTGAAAGTAGCAAAAAACGATATTCGTGAACATTAAATAAACACTTGTGAAAACAAAGGTGTGAAAAAGTGAGATTTCAGAAAACTCATCAAAATAGAATTACAATAGCAACCAAAGTGAGGGATACTTCCAAATAAAATCATGCACTGACTGTCAACATAGGTTTAAAATTTCAATAACACTGTCTTGATGGATCGTGCTATTCTTATTCAAGCTTGCATAAAGGAAGCACCCTTATGAACTCATCAAGAATTGGGAATTTATGAGCAAGTGACTTGACACTTAGTGTTTGAGAAGAATACTGAAACACTTAGCAAACATACATTGACTATGAAGTGACTATGGAATGGAATATCATAAGATACTCAATAGGATCCAAATTTCAAGTGCAGGACAAAATTTTGGAGGATTTTGATCACAGTGTCACACTGGTAGAACTCCATCTTCTTTGTTCATGTTTAATCCTTGAGTGCAAGATATCAATCTTTCAGGAAGTATTAATTCTTCATGAGGATTAACTTGGCTTTCCCATTTATCTCGGTTATGGATATAGACTTCTATATTTATTTTCTCGGTTGAACACATTCAAAAATATTTCCAAATCAAAATTGTTTCGATCTAGAAGAAGGCTAATATGTAATCACAAGTTAAGGATAACCAAAGTATTCTTTTTCATATCTAGTTTTTCTCTGCTTCTAGCAAGCCTAGACAGTACCCCGACGGAGTCACTCGTGAACAAAATCATCTCTTCAATAGCAGCAAGCCTGAAAAGTAACTCAACGAAGTTACTTACTTCACCTCTCTGTGCAGGAATCCTTTCTCTTCTTTCACCCTTTTATTTATTTTATTTATAGAACTGTTCTTAGGAATTTATTTATTTTACAGTGTGGAAGAGGGTTCTCGACTTATTGAGAGAAAGAGAGCATATTCCCTCAGAGACAGGTATATTTACCTCTGATATAGGTTTGATCATTATTTATTTTCCCCTTTCCCTTCTCTACTCGATTGGATCAATATGTAGAACACCATAAATTACAATCCCGAGTTAAAGAATGAGGATATTGAAATAGATGTGGGCATCATGTTTCTTCTAAAGGATTTCTATTTGAATGGATAATATTTTCCATTCATACATCACTAAATTTAAAGATATATGTAAACCCAAATAGATAAGAGTGTAATAGATAAGCCAAGCATTGCTTGCCATCACAATTTCCCTTTTCAGGTTTTTCCACATTGCCTTTTGAGCCAAAGGAACAACTTTCATGCAGGGTCTTATTAAAAAAAATTTGAAAAGAAATACATGACAAAAAAATTAAATAAGAACAAAAAATACAAAACAAATGGAGAACTGAGCTAAAAAATATATATATATGAAATAGAAAATAAGAAAAAAAACAAATGCAGAGACTAGATGGAGAGAAAGTGCATGATGACTGAAAAAGGAAACTAGAATGCAACTATAGCTACTCCTAACCTAACTGACTACAAGTTTAGGGTTAATTGTAATGATATTTCTAGTGTAACCATTGTAACTTATCCTGACCTACACAAAAAAAAAACTACGGACGATTAAAAACGATATAAAGCAATTTGCAACAGAAAAAGGTAAGAACTTGAATAAATTGCACAACAAATTGAAGGTATTATCTGTCAACAGAAATATGTGTTATAGAAACTACCTCTAACTGTTAGGAAAAATACTAAGAGGGGGGGTGAATCAGTATTTAGAGCTTATACCTTGACTGTAACTTTTTCTTTTGCAAAATTGAATACGCGTCTTTTATGAACTGAACTCGCATATACACGCGGATATGTTGAACGAAACTCATGTATACTAATATAAATATATATTTTATAAAGTATCTCAGAAACAGACTTTAAAATAGATTTACCAGTTATGCATCAGGTTAGATAAACAGGAAATATGTGTAGTAACAGCAGTATAAAACATCGCACAAGTGGGACACACATGAACACCAGTATTTAAGGTGGAAACCCAATTCGGGAGAAAACCACCACTGCTGTCATCTCTATCTTCAATATTTATTATATGAAAAATTGTTTACAACATTGTACTGATGCAGACTCATATCAGTATGCAGGCTTCTACCTGCAGAAGGCTGCAACCTTCACTTGTTTACTAGCTGCTACTGGAAGGGAACTCCAACCCCCTGATCTTGTTTACCAGCCACTCCTGGAAGGGAGTTTCAACCCCCTATACATAACACCAACTTCTACTGGCAGGAAGCTTCTACTTCCATACTGAAGGCTTCAACCTTCAGACCTACTGTAGGCCACGTTTCATCAATTTTCATATTGGATCAAACTGCTTCAACATAACCCTTTATCAACAATCATAAACTTTTCCCAACACTTCAATTAGAACAATGAAAACACTGTGACCAGAACTTCAGAAATAACCCAGACTTCAAAATAGATATGCAGATACAAACTCAACCCTGAACAATCATTAATTCAAATAGCATACGCTACTTTGCTTTACTGAAGCCGCATACATACGCTCTTTTTTGCACACCAACCTGCGTATACTTCTGTGAATTTTATTTTTCAGAAAACCCTAACTGCCATACATGCTTTCATGAAGCGAACCCGCGTATATACGCGCTTTTCTTGAAACCAAATAGCGTATAGATCTGTAAAAAATAAATTTTGTAGAACAGACCAGATCTATAAAACTTACCCAGATTTATTCATTTTCTTCAGCAGACTTGCACCAGTTCTTCATAGTTCCTTCAATAGGTCATTCTAGAGATTCATCATCATTAGATCTAGAGATCTTGAACCATCATTATATCCATAGGTGCAACATAGATTCAGATATATCAATTAAGAACAGAGTTCATCCATGTGGATATTCCTTAGAGAAATTTATTCATCAACAACCCTTACATGCACACTTAGCACTATGATCTTCTTCTCCTTATATAGATTTAGCTTTTGCCAATACCATGAGTCAAAAACTACTCAACTGCTGATGGTATTCTTGGACGGAATCAAATAGACAATACAACGCTCAATATTGTGGGCTAATACCATGGTAATGCCTCTTGGTATTATATTTTTAGAGCACAAAGGGCATACACGACTTGGAGCGTTCGATTCCGCATGTATACGCAACTTCTCTTCATAAAAATTGCGTATATGCTAACCCTAAATATATACGCGGGTTGATTTCACAAAAGTAGCGTATACATTGCATCCATACGTGGGTTGCCTTCACAAAAGTAGCGTATACATTGTAACATATTATATTTATCATTTCTCTGGCACTTACTGGAATTCTTTTATCTGTCACATCTGAACTAATCTATAGCTACAACATTCTTACATCTTTAACGCATAGGTTTCTTATCATAGGCAACTCATCAAGTAGGTTTCCATCAAGGACAAATTCATCAAGTAGGTTGTCATCAAGTACAACACATTACATCATATTGCCAACAATCTCCCCCTTTGGACTTGATGGCAACCACCAAAATAGATAGATACATTAATCATGACCATTATTCAAACACCATGATACTCTCCCCCTTTTACATCAAGGGCAAAGGGCAGACCAAAACAAGGTTTCTCTTCCCTTGTAGAAAGATGAGCTCTGTAGATCTGAAGTGCACTGAATTTACCATGCTCCCCCTGAGTTCATGTTGAATCTTGAGACAGATTTTTCAATGAAGTACATGACTCTATGACTCAACCAAGTATGACCATTCCTATCACCAAGGACTCATACTTACATCAATGATCCAACCAGTGGAATTACATATTTGACTGAACTACCCAACCAAGTGGGTTTACAAATTTTGACTCAACTACCCAATCAAGTGGGTTTAAAAATTTGACCAAGTCCTTACATGACTGAATATAACAGTTTACATCATAGATCTCAACATGACCTTTTCATCAAATGACTTTTTATAAACAAGACCAAATAATATCAATCATGAGATCAGACCACAACAGACACTTGGAATGCCAACAATGCATCCTTTCCCACAGGACAAGTGCTCCCCCTTAGCTTGTGCACCCTGAACACTGTCAACAGCAAATCATCAAGGCATCTTCATCAAAATATATTAGAGAATGAAACAAAAATGTAAGAACTGGAACATCACCAAAGATACCCAACAGCACCACAACTGTTCTAAAAATGCTAACCCAGAAAAATATGCCAGCAAAAACCCATATGCGGTTTTCTGTATATAAACTCGCGTATATATGTGACTGTCCTTTATGAAATCCACGTATCCAATTTAATCTTCTGAATTTAAGAAAATCTGATCTTCTGAGTAGCAGAGACAATTCCCAGCTTTCGTCTGAGATATTCGAATGCTTCCCTAGGAAGAGGTTTAGTAAATATATCAGCAACTTGTTCTTTGGAGGGAACATACTCCAATTTAACCTTTTGTTCAAGCACTTTTTCACGTAAGAAGTGATACTTGATAGGAATGCGCTTGGTCTTGGAATGCATAATAGGATTCTTTGAGATAATGATTGCACTTGTATTGTCACACATAATAGATATGGGAGGTGAAAATTTGATTTGAATGTCTTGTAAAGTCTACATCATCCAAAGAAGTTGTCTGCAACATGATGCGGCAGCCACATATTCTGCTTCTACTGTAGATAAGGAAATAGTGCTTTGCTTCTTGCTGAACCAAGATACTAATCGGGGCCCAATATAGAATGCACCTCCACTAGTGCTCTTCCGATCATCAACATTTCCACCCCAGTCTACATCTGTGTAAGCATGAAGAGTGAAATCATCATTCTTTGGATACCATAGTCCAAAGTCTTGAGTTCCTTGTAGATATTTGAATATTCTTTTGACAGCCTAAAGGTGAGACTCTTTTGGATTAGCTTGGAATCGTCCAACAATCCCAACTGCATGCATAATGTATGGTCTTGTCCTGGTTAGATAAAGTATACTTCCAATCATGGATCCGTATTCTGGTTGATTCACTGCGTGAGAATCATCATGAGAACTGAGGTTACACCCGATTATCATTGGTGTACTTACAGGTTTGCAATCTTCCATCCCATACTTCTTCAAAATTTTCTTGAGGTATTTTGCTTGAGATAAAAAGATGCCATCGGTTTCTTGTTGCACTTGTAAGCCAAGAAAAAATGTTAGTTCCCCAAGTTAAGACATTTCAAATTCTTATTGCATAACAGAAGCAAATTTCTGACTCATGGACTCTTCATTACTTCCAAAAATGATATCATCAACATATACAACCACAATCAATAGTTTATCATTTTTTAGTTTTTGTGTATAAGTTGCTATCAGCATAACCCTTTGAAAATCCTTGTTGATGAAGATATTTGTCAAGACAATAACACCATGCCCTTGGAGCTTGTTTGAGACCATATAAAGCCTTTTTAAGTTTACAAAAAGGTTTTTCATCATTGCCCAAAATGAATCCTTCTGGTTGTTCTATATAAACTTCTTCTTCTAGATCACCATTTAGGAAAGCAAATTTAACATCCATTTGATAAACTTTGATTTGTTGAAAGCTTGAAAAAGCAAGAAACATTATGATGGCTTCAAGTCTAGTTACAGGAGAAAATGTTTCTTCAAAATCTATACCTTCTTGTTGAGCATACCCCTTACAAACAAGTCTAGCCTTGTTTCTAATAACATCTCCATTTTCATTTAACTTGTTTTTGAATATCCATTTTGTTCCAATAACATTTTTATCATGAGGTTTTGGAACTAGTTCCCAAGTATGATTCTTTTCAATTTTATCAAGTTCTTCATTCATGGCTTGAATCCAACATTCATCTTTTCTAGCTTGATTGACATTCTGTGGTTCAATGGTGGATAAAAATGCTAGATAGATAGTAGATCCTACAAGAGTTCTTCTTGTTTGGACACCTGATCCCTTTTCTCCCAAAATTTGAGATTCTAGATGGTTCTTTTGAATATACCTAGATGGAGCCTTTTCAGATAGATCTTCTTATGTTGCTTCATTAGGTTCACCTTCTATATTATCTCTATTTGATGCAGGAAGATATACATCATCATCATCTTCATTTGTTATTTGTATTTCCCCTTTTGGAGTTGAGAGAGATTCATCAATTACAACGTCAATGCATTCAACAATCTTCTGAAGTCTTTTATTGTAGCATTTATATGCTTTACTTATAGAAGAGTAACCAAGAAATATTCCTTCATCTGCCCTAGGTTCAAACTTGCCAATTTTTTCATCATTTTTCTTGATAAAAAATTTGCTTCCAAAAACTTTAAAATTCTTTACAGTGGGAAGATTACCATACCAGAGCTCATATGGAGTTTTATCACTGTTTACACGAACATATGCTTTGTTAAGAATATTTACAGCAGTATGTGTTGCTTCTCCCCAAAAAGTGTTAGGTGTTCCTGAATCATCAAGCATAGCCCGAGCCATCTGTTGAATTGTTCTATTCATTCTTTCTGCTACTCCATTTCTTTGTAGGGTACTAACTACAGAAAACTGTCTTTTTATGCCATGTTTCTCACAAAAATCAAAGAATTCATCTGATATATATTCACCTCCACGATCAGATCTAAGACACTTTATTTTTAGATCTAATTCATTTTCAACCAATGCTTTGAAGATCTGAAATTTTTCAAATGCTTCATATTTGTGCTTTAGCAACCCAATCCAACACATTCTAGAGAAATCATCAATAAACAGAATATAGTATTGTTCTCCACGGGGTGACCTTTTTCTCATGGGTCCACATATATCAGTATGAATGAGTTCAAGAGGCTTACTTTCTGATCCTTCCTTAGCATTAAATTGCACTCTGGTTTTCTTACTGAATTGGCAAGATTTTCATATGGTACTTTCAGGCAGAGTAATATTGGGAAGATCACGAACAACTTTGAGTCTGCTATATTTGTTGATTTGAGAGAAGCTCAAATGCCCCAATCTTCTATGCCACAACCAATTTTCTGAAGATTTACCCAAGTAGCATTTTTCTTTACAGTTTTTCAATACATACAAATTGCTTGGTGTTCTATTTCCTTTTATGATTGTTTTTCCTGTATCCAGATCACGTACCACACATTCTTTTGAGCTAAATACAACTTCAGTTCCTTGATCACACATTTGACTTACACTTAACAGATTATGCTTTAATCCATCCACATACATAACATTGTTAGCTTTCACCTTTTCTTTTATAAAAACCGAACATTTTCCCTTAATGACAGCAGGAGTATCATTTCCAAAAGTAACATTCTTTTCTCTTTCTAGATCATTGTATGCACAAAGTTTATTTCTATCACCTGTTATGTGTTTTGAGCATCCACTATCAATGTACCATTGATTTTCTTCTCCTTATGCAAATAAATCTATGCCACATTTTTCAGCCTGTAATTCCTTCTTCCTCCATACTTTGGAAGTTGATGGTATACGCTCTTTTGGCTAAAGTTTGCCCCTGCATTCATATTCTTCATGAACAAAACTATTGCAATAAGCACATTCAATTTCATTTTGAAGAGGAGAAAAGTTGCTATATGTATTCTTCTTTATTCCAGTATCAATTCTTTTCTTTCTTTCTTCTTTAGTCATGACGGTTTTGTATGCAACACATTGAACAGCTTTATGACCAAAATTATGACATGGGAAACATTGTCCATTGAAGAAGAAATTTATGTGATCATTGAACCTTCTATTTGTGTTTACCTATTGGTTGGTATTTCTCTGAAATGTATTCTTGTTAGTTTTCTTTGTATTGAGGTGGTCATTCTTTACCTGTAAAGTTTCTTTGTTTCCTTGCTAAGTGGCAGAATGTTGTAGGCTAGTTGTAGTTTCTTTTAGATAGTTTGATGCTGAAGACTGAGAAGATTATCCCACATATCCAAGACCTGTCTTTATAAGAGGGAAACGTTGTACCTTGATAATTTCATCTAAGGTTTCAGATCCTTTAGCAAATATAAGATTCAAAGTCTTTACTTTCTCAATTTATTTTCTTAGATTTACTACTTCACATTCTAATTTCTCATTGTGTTTCTCCTTTTCTTCAAGCTGATTTTTTAGAGTTTCTATGGATATTTTGTTTTCTTCCAAACATATTTTGACCTGATTGATTTCTTCAAGAAAATCATTGTATTCTAGAGCATCCATAAAAGTATCCTTATCTTCTCTAGACTCTTTTTCAAATGCCATGAGAAGTCTAAGATCTTGATCAGATTCTTCCTTACTATCTGATAACCCATCACTATCTTCATGAGTATAATAACTTTTTATATTGCTAGATTGATTATTATTTATTCTTACTACTTATTTTCCTTTTTCATGTGTTTCTTTATGAGGACACTTAGCAGCATAATTACCAACTCTTCCACAAGAAAAACATTTGAAAGGAATCTTACCTCTAAACCTTCCAGTGCCAAGTTGGACCTTCTTTACAAAATTTACCTCATCTTCTTCTGAAATATATCCTGATCCTTCTATTTCTTGTACTTATTTTCCTTTTGTAGAGGCTCTAAAGATGGCTTCTTTGACTTCAGAAGACCCTCCTTTTCACATGCAGTTAGAATCCCATGAAGTTGGACAATAGTAAGACTTTGCATATCCTGTTTCTCTTCAATAGCAAACACTTTTGACTCAAATTTTGAAGTTAGAGATCTTAAAACTTTTTCAACCAAAGTAGTGTCAGTTATGGTTTCACCCAAGTTTCTCATACGATTTACAATATCATCTAGACGTAAAAAGAAACTGGCAATGCTCTCCTCGTTATGCATCCTTAGATTTTCATATTGAATTTAGAGAGTTTGGAGTTTAGCACTTTTTACCTTTATATCACCTTCATAGCTTAGAATGATTTTTTCCCATATTTCCTTTGTTGTATTCAACTGCATGACCTTGAAAAATTCTGATTCAGTCAGATTCCCCAATAGTGCATTGACCACCTTTACATTTTTTTCATAGTTCTTTCTTGTCGTTGCATCTGTTGGAACTGAGCCTGGATATTGATAACATCCTTCAACAATAGCCCATACATCTGCTCCAAGAGACTGAAGATAAGATCTTGTCCATGTTTTCCAAAATATTAAATTGTTTACGTTGAAGAGTGGAGGCCTGATAGATGTTGTCCCATCTTGATTGCTCATCTTGGCTGACCTTCCTTCTAGCGGCTATGCTTCTTCAGAAGGACCTGCTTTGATACCAATTGTTGGGAAAAATACTGACAGGGGGGGTGAATCAGTATTTAAAGCTTATATCTTGACTTTAACATTTTCTTTTGCAGAATTGCATACGCGAATTTTATGAACTGAACTTGCGTATACACGCGGATATGATGAACGAAACTCGCGTATACTGATATAAATATCTAGTTTACAAAGTATCTCAGAAACAGAATTTAAAACAGATTTACCAGTTATGCATCAGGTTAGATAAACAGGAAATATGTGCAGTAACAGTAGTATAAAACATCACACAAGTGGGACACACATGAACACCATTATTTAAGGTGGAAACCCAATTTTGGAGAAAACCACCACTGTTTTCGTCTCTGTCTTTAATATTTATTATATGGAAAATTGTTTACAACATTGTACTGATGCAGACTCATATCAGTACGTAGGCTTCTACCTGCAGAAGGCTGCAACCTTCACTCGTTTACCAGCTGCTAATGGAAGGGAACTCCAACCCCCTGATCTCGTTTACTAACCTCTCCTGGAAGGGAGTTTCAACCCCCTATACATAACACCAACTTCTACTAGCAGGAATCTTCTACTTCCATACTGAAGGCTTCAACCTTCAGACCCACTGCAGACCACGTTTCATCAATTTTCATACTGGATCAAACTGCTTCAAAATAACCCTTTATCAAAAATCATAAACTTTTCCCAACACTTTAATTAGAACAGTGAAAACACTGTGACCAGAACTTCAGAAATAACCCAGACTTTAGAATAGATATGCAGATACAAACTCAACCCTGAATAGTCATGAATTCAAATAGCATATGATAATTTTCTTTACTGATGCCGCGTACATACGCGCTTTTCTGCACACCAACCTGCGTATACTTCTGTGAGTTTTATTTTTCAAAAAACCCTAACTGCCATACACGCTTTTCATGAAGCGAACCCGCGTATATACGCGCTTTTTTGAAACCAACTAGCGTATAGATCTGTAAAAAATAAATTTTGTAGAACAGACCAAATCTATAAAACTTACCCAAATTTATTCATTTTCTTCAGTAGACTTGCGCCATTTCTTCATCATTCCTTCAGTAGGTCATTCTATATATTCATCATCATCAAATCTAGAGATCTTGAACCATCATTATATCCATGGGTGCAACATAGATTCAGATCTATCAGTTAAGAATAGAGTTCATCCATGCGGATATTCCTTAGAGAAATTTATTCATCAACAACCCTTACATGCACACTTAGCACTATGATCTTCTTCTCCTTATATAGATTTAGCTTTTACCAATACCATGAGTCAAAAACTACTTAATTGTTGATGGTATTCTTGGAAGGAATAAAATAGACAATACAATGCTCAATATTGTGGGCTAATACCATGGTAATGCCTCTTGGTATTATATTTTTAGAGCGCAAAGGGCATACGCAACTTGGAGCGTTCAATTCAGCATGTATACGCAACTTCTCTTCATAAAAACTGCGTATATGCTAACCCTGAATGTATACGCAGGTTGCCTTCACAAAAGTAGCGTATACATTGCATCCATACGCAGGTTGCCTTCACAAAAGTAGCTTATACATTGTAACATATTATATTAAGGAGAAATGGATTTACGTGGTCCACCCTTGTGCCAAAAAATACATTGTCTTCAATTGGTTTGACCTTATAGCCATTTCATTACAAAATTATGTTGCACGATCCAAGAATGTAGTAGAAGGCGAGAAACTATAATTATATGTCTTCTTATTTATTGGATGAAATATGCATGAAGAATGAAATCCTAATAAGGGAGTGGAAATTGCGCTTTTGCGAATATATACTGACAGGACACATATGTTTCAAAGTACTATGGGAAACAAGCTATAGAGGCATATATTCTTAAATAACCAAATTATGCATTTCAACATTATATCAGATGTTATTTGATATTGGGGCACCATGTATATAGGACAAAGTGAGGGCATCTCTATCAAACATTTCATATTGGTTCACATCACTCGATGAGACATTTATAAGGGTCTTTGGAGCATATATAAGCCCTCATCTTCTACCCCTATTTGTGACCAACAATGTGCTAATGCAAGAGTTTGGTTATCAGCTAGCTATATGGCTATTTGGATCATTGAAAAAGGAAAAGAAACCACCATGGTCGATTTTCCCGCTATGCATAAGATAATAACACCTAAACAACTTGAAAGAGGTAGAAGTAGGAACGAAAGGACTGAAGTGCATTAATTTTGGTGAAATGGCCTATCATTGATATGATCCTATAGGCATAACTACTAAATAATGCACCAAACTCAGATATAGTTTCATTTATTCCTTAATACCTTGGGCAAAGGAAGATAAGTTCAAGAATTTCTAAAATGCCACTAAAGTAGTGGAAGCAGGAAAATTGGTAGGCTTGTCCAAGGTAATAAGCATCCCAAATGATCAAGAAGGAGGAGACCAGGAGGAAATTTATATTCAAGAATAAACTAAATTGAAAATAAAGCAAGAGCAAGAACCCTCAAAGGAAATAAATAGAAATATAAAAGCCGACAAAGATTCTAAGAATGATGCTGAAGAGGAGGAGAAGAATAAATAGCAAGAAGAGTCACATAAGAAGCAATGTGAAGATGAAGCAAGAAAAATATAGGAGTAGAAAGAAAAACAAGAGGCAAGGAAAAAGAGGAAAGAAACATTAAGAAATAATAAAGAAGAATAAGCCCTAAAGAAGTAGTAAGAAAAAGAAGAGAAGAAAATAAACAACTTGAGGAAGAGGAGTAAAATAAAAAAGAAGAGGAATAAATGGAAAAGAAAACAGAAGAAAAATTAATTGCCAAAGAGCTAGCAAAAAATAAAGAAGAGGAGATCATGTCAAATAATATAGAAGCTGAACTGATTATAGCCACTTTGAATATTTAGCCTCCAAATCCTCTCACATGTGTACATCTCCCACTTAGTGAGATGGGTATCCCGACACCAGGAGAAGAAAGGATCTTGGACATCTCCAACTTCACCTTCGACCGGTTCAATCATAATATCACTTAAGAAAGGAGGAAATACTTTCCTAATGATTTAGATTGTCATATCTCCATCAATCTAGAAAGAGAAATCATTAAAGACTCAAAACCAACCAAAAATAGCTTCAGTAGGTATGACCTTAATAGAAGATATTGAGTAGAATATTGGTTATCTAACTCTCGAAGTCAAAAAATTGAAGAAAGAATTTTCCGACGCACGACAATAGAATGAAAAACTCCTTATAGAAATAAAAGTGTGTCTTCTATAGGTTCCAACAGAGAATGTTTGAAATCTGCAATCCTTGAAGAGCTAAAAGAATTAGAAGAAATGATGAAGCAAGTGTATGAAGAAATGTTAATATTTCATAAAGTGATGGAACCTCTGTTTGAGATACAAAAGAAGTTGCAAGAAAGGGTGAGGATATTGAAACATTCTCACATGACTATATATTTCATTCGAGAATGGGGCACTAAATACTCCAATTCATTGGTAGAATTACCAAATAAGGGCAAAGTAGAATATGAGATAGATAGAGTGGAAATGAAAATTATTATGCAATCCCATGAATAAATAAGAAACAACATAATCAATACTATATCAGCCTATCTAAAGTTGCATACTGAATTAGAAGCCCTAGTCCGAGTACACATGATACCTTCAGTTGGTGTACATGGAGAGGTGAAGCCAAGAGAAGTCATCAAACAAGAACTAAGAGAAGCCTTGGATTCCATACAACATGCTACTATTCAAGAAAACTTAAATGTGACAAAGGAAACCATTCTTTAATATGTTGCAAAGCCAATTAAGTTGCATGCCAAACTAACAATGCTTTGGAACACATTACAAGTAGATTCAAAGCTAATATTTCCAAATGATTTAGAGTGCATAATAAGATAGGACCGGGAGCTGACACAAAAGGTGAATGACATCACAAATGAGTACAAGGCATGGTATGAGTATGTTTCCAAAGACATCCACATCGATGCATGAGAGCTACTCATTACACAAATTTGCACATGAATGCATTTTATTTTTCATAATTTTGTAATTAGAAAATAGAAAGAAAATGAAACTAAATGTAGAATTCAAAAGGTCACATAAAATTTGAAGAGTCATGAGGGAATTCCAAGAGTCATACGGAAGGTAAAAGGTCACCTCCTTTCTTATAAGTAGACCCTCATGGCTAATGAAAATGGAATTTTAGCTTTGGTTTCTCTTGTAAGTATATTGTAAAGAGATTGTTATCCTTTTGAGAAGAAAGTAGTAGCTTTCATGTTCCACTATTGGATCGAGTGAGTTCTTCTTGTAATTTTTCATCTCAACACTTATACTTAATCCTTAGAAGCTTTTTTGAGCGAGACAACTATTTCACAAATATATCATAAGGAATTGTAAGACTATTCTTCTAACGTCTGACGGTATGTGTTTGAATTTATATGCATTGAAGAAATTTAACTTATTTTTAATCTCTAACACAAATCTTATTTGAATTGTATGCTTTAATGATCATTATTGGTTGTAACCTATTTTATGATTAATTAATGATTCTTTTCTTTACATGTATTTTTATTAGACTAATGGTATCATGATTCTAGTGAAGGTTCATGTTATTTATCTTATTTGTAGTAGTTTTTTACGCAAATTACTTTTAAATATTTCAAAGAGCTATCTTTACTAGTATCTGTCAAAAGTGATAATGGTTTTCTCACATATTGATGATTTGTGCCAAAACATATCATAAGTTAAACGAAATGGAAGTTGGGCCAATATAACATATGGGACTCCTATTCCAAATGTTGTAGGGTCTAGTTAGGACTTTAAACCGGGGATATCCCCTATCTTTGGCATAATTTACAGGCCCTTGAATAATTTTTGGTGCTAGAAGGAGGGCTACTTTTTTTCTGAGTCATCCCAAAAATGAAACAATTCTTCAGGTTCATATTTTTCAAAACCTCCTAAGATTTAGGAGCCACCTCATGATAGTCCTGAACGCGCTTTTGAAGTCACCTATGATCAAATATAGTCTCTATGCCCTGTTATCTGAGATTTCACCGGAAAATTTGGAATTCTTCTAGTTACATCAATCCTCCCTCATAGGTGGGAAACTAGAGAGCATACAACTCGTGGTGGTGTTTTGGTCACTACAGTACAAGATTTGGTAAAAAATTCTTTGTATGACTTAGATGACTCTATTGAAAGGACTTTAGACCAAGGAAACAAAGTACCACCTGATTCTGACAAACTGAAGGGAAATGGTGAAAAAATTTACATATGAGAGAATAAAGAGTATAACGAGAATGAGAACATGAACGAAAATGAGAACGATACTTCAGATTCTGATAGTGACAAGGAAGAAAAAAATGATAACATGGCTGATGATCAAAATTTGGACTAGATGGCCCAAGGTCTACTTAATATTTTAGGAATTTTACATCGTCTACCACATCATCTGAAGAAATTCTTCACAAAATATAATTTATATTTACAATTAATATTGTTGGATGTACTTTTTGATGACGTGGCTTACATTATTTTCTTGTACACTATCAATAATAGAGAATCGACATGGTATCATATTCTTCCTGTTAATTAAATCAATAATTGGGCAGAGTTTAAGAAGGTATTTCAAGAGAGGTAATTTGGTGATGACAAAACTAGAACCATGTTGTTAAAGGAACCCATCAATATTAAAATGGGGAACACTTAGAAAGTTAAATATTTTAATCAGAAATCAACCATTATTTTGAATAAGTTCCCCATCGATGTACAACTTCATGATTCTACCACGTCAGATTATTACACTTCATATTTTCCAACCAATATCTCCATGTTTTTCAAGAGAGCCAATAAAGTCACTTTGGCCCAAAACTTCAATGAAGCCATAGTCGTGGAAAAGGATCTTAAAGTGATTAGAGTGATTACTACCCAAGAATATTCGAAGGGCACTAGTAATAAACCTCAACCTTCCTCAATTAAAAGGATGGTTTTTTCTCCTATGATCACTAAAGGTATGCTTGCACCTAAAAAGACAATTGAGCAAAGAGAAACCATGGAGTATCCACCTATGCATGAAGATGAGTCACCATCGCAATAGCCTGATGAAAAAGTGCATATGGAGGTTGACATGGCAGGGAAGGTGAAAGAAAAATCAGTTGAGGATATAGTAACGGAAAATGACCCAAAGATAGCAGAGCTAAAGGACAACTTGTCAAGGGTAAATTTTATGATAACCTTTCTACAACAAGAAAATAAGCAATTGAAGGTGAGACAACTGGTCCAAAGCAAACCAAAGGAAAATATTGAGGAAGAAAAAGGTAAGGGAAAATATGTGGTGGATTTTGATCAGTTGGAAGACATAGAGTTTGAAATAAAGAGAACGAGGCCAAGAACAAGAGGATTAACCAGGGAAAAAGAGAAAGAAAAAGATTCATCTCCTCCATGAGGTCATCTAACCTTTGATGAGTTGATCGCTCCTGAGATTGAGAAAGACAAAGAGATATAGCTTGAAAGGGTGAATGTGAATCTTGAGAATATTTTGAAGAAGGCAGAAAGGATTAATAATCTCTAGAGGCACATGGCGAGACACTATTTCACTTGGAACCAAATCACCAAAGACAGGGTGAAGAATTTGAAGAAAAGGCTTAAAGAAACCCTAATTAAGATAAAGGCAAAAAATAAATTGGATTTTCAAGCTGAGGCCTCCCTAGATTTATAATTCATCCTTCAAGGATGTCATGGACCAAAATTCAACAGGTTTTGGGCATTTTTGGTATTTTTTGAGATTTTTTGGAAAATCTGGAAATTTCACCTTTCTAGAAGCGTCGCATAACGGCGCAACGCTTTTCCTCAGAGCCTCCAAATGATGATTTTTCTACATGGATGGATTTATATTTCCATTTAATTTCTATATATGGTCTCAATTTTTCATGGCACCCCCCAGTTTTGGAGAAAAACCCAAAAAAACACCCTCTTTTTCATGCTTCTTCAACTTCTTTTTGTTGTGCATGGCGCTTCTAGAGTAAGCTTTGGAAAATGGATATTTGAAGGCCTTGTAGAAGGTATTTTCTCAGTTTCAAGGTTGGGTTGGATAGAGGAAATCCAGGTATACCTATCCCAATATTCATATCAACATGAGGATGCTTTAAAGCCACCCAAAATTTACCTCAACTTGGCACGACGCTTCTGTAAGTGGCGAGACACATTTGTCTTGGATTCTTTTTGCACAGGTGTCAAGGAAAATTGGCCCAAATCTCAAGGTTGAAACTGTCCTATGAGTTTTTTTGTGGATAAGAGAGTTTTTCCTTTTCCCTCATTATTGAGGAATCATGTAATTACTCAAGGAGACAAACACTCCTAGTTATTAGCTAAATATGGGGGGATTGTTTCTAACTTCCCTAAATTCTAGGTAATGACTCATATGGTGCATTTATGATGTATTTTGAGTTAGGTTTCGACCCAATGAGGTGGAATCTCCTCTATTTTCTAGATTTAGTCCAAATCAAGTCATTTTAGGGGTTGGATAATTATTATTTGCAGTGTGGAGCTTATGTACAAACTTTTTCAGTGAAACCAAAGACATGTTGCAGCTATAATTTTGGGACTCCAGTGGTATGCTTATTAACATTGTTTTTTCTCAGTAACACCATCAATTTGAATGTTTATGCTTTCTTAAAATCACATGTATGATTCTATATGATGATCTTATGTGTCTATGGACATAATTCTTGCTTTTTATGCTCTGTTTTATAAGATTTTCATGAATTTGTTTTACCTCTTTTGATGAATGAACTCATGTATCATGCTCATTCTAACTCTCTTTCTCTTTTCAAACCCTATACACAATGACAATTTAAGTATGTTTCTTAAGTATACCTACTTGGCCTCATCTTCATCTCTGCAGTTGTACCTTTGAAATCAGACCTAAAACCTATACTTAGTTCCTTAACTGGCATTCCTGTCCTGCAAAATTTCAAAACAAAACCCTAATTCATTGAGCTTATATCTAGCCTAATATCATTACATCTACAATCACCTCATTGACTATAAAAGTGAAATCGATAGAGCCCTCTCTGATTTGGTAGGGCTAGCTACCAAATCTAAACATTGGTTTTAGGTTACCTCCTTCAGTCTCCATTCTCAACCTTGGGAAACAGAGGGAGTGATAACATTTCTAGCACCGTTTCCGAGGACCGAAGGTTAAATATTTCTCAGGAAAGAATGAAAAATATTAGCTCTAATCGCTAATGGTGAACAATGGTCAGGAACAAGAAGGCATTGCATCTTTCACCTGGTGTCTCCAGTGTCGAAGAATCCAAAAGTTCAGAGTTTTCATGGTGAATCCATTGTTCAAGAACCAGTAGCTTGAAGAATGTTTTGGTGACTTCAATGTTTTCAAGATGGGTTCAACTGCAAGAAGGAATGACAGGTATGCTCCTAAGGATCAATATCGTATCCATGGATTTCCAAATCCTATGCCTCATGTTGATTGGTTATCTTATCTTCCCATGTTCAAATATGAAAATAAAGATGATGACACCTTGCACTTGATCAAGTTTCGTATGCATGTACTTAAAGTTAAGTTTCCAGAGTATTTATTAATGAATATATTTATGGCTACTCTGGAAGACAAAGCAAGAACATGGTATGAATGGCTAAGACTAGCTAGTATATGTTCTTTAAAGGATTTTCATTTAGTTTTCTTTGAAAATTATAAAGAGTATTATCCATCTTTGTTATTGGTACAAAATTGTTGTGATCATTTTGAGGGTTTTATTCAATATATTAAAGTATTGATGAGGATCTAGAATTTATGGATGATGAGGAAATGTTAGAGGCACTTTATGAATTCTCTTCTCAGTTTATTTGTCATGATGATCAAGAGGATTTACAACATGTCAAAAATTTACAACCATCAACAATTTCTCTTTTAGCTGAATATGAAATCAATCAGGAACTTGATGTAGATATCCATGTCCTTTCTCCAGAGATAAGTGAAAATTTGCAACCAGTTTCTCAGTTTTTGTTTGATCAAGGTGAAATTAGTGAACTAATTCTTGTAGACAGCATTCCACAGTTGCAAGAGGATCAAGTGTCAGAGATTGTTTTCCATCATAAAAATCAAGATGATAGTCTTCAAAAAGAATTATCTAATGCAACTAAAACATAATATTTTGATCCGCAAAATAACAGTCCCGGTATACATGATATGGCTATTATAATTGAAGGTTTCCATGAGGATGTGCTTACAAAGAATGACAAACAAATTTTTGATACATAATTTGTTGTCCCAAAATGTCTCGTTGCAGATTTGAATGATCAAAAATCTCAGTTTGTGCATAATGATATGATTGCTCCTATTGAAACATTTCATGAACATTAAGAGTCTTGTTTTGGAAATGATATGAAGGAATATTTAGTTAACCAAGCTTCACTTATTCATTTTGATAATGATCATGAAGTTCTGGGTGAAAATTTTAAAGGAATTTTGCATGATTTTCATGATCCTTTGGTCATCTTGTTGTAGCCATATGGGAATATGAATCTCATTTCATTTATGAATCATGAACACATGTAAAATGGACACTTTGATTTTCCTATCATTTTTTTCTTTTGCCTTCTCGAGGAAAGTGTGAGCAGGATTCAAGTAAGTAGCCATTTGCTAGATTGGTTACACTAGAAGTATCATATTACATGATTGTATATATATCTTTAGTAGGTGGGAGGTTATCATCAGGATTTGAAGCTTAAGGCGAAGGCCCTAAGATCCCGATGGTCTGCTGCCATAAGTAAGTTCAGTCAGTAGTCGAGTTTTTGAGTCAAAGTTAGTTTTTGTTTCAGTTATTCATTTGCATGTCTAGTGTTTTATTTTTGACTCCATTTCCCAATGGATGAGGCTACCTGGTCTACCGTTTTCTTGACACCTCCTGAAGGAGCTGCCATCCCTAGCTGGAACCAATGTTAGTGTCTAAATGTTTAGTGATCAAACACACTCTTTCAGGTTTACTTGGTAGTGGTCCTTGGTCAAAATTCCATCTTTCCAAACCAATTCTCAAATAAATTTTTGTTCACTAAATTTTTTCTAGGTCCGAATGCTACTCCCTTCACTCATTCATGATCATTATCATCATTTCAAGTTCATGTCACTTATCATCACCTAGGGTCATAAATCAATCAACATACCTCCATCTAGGTCATGGTCTAGGTTTACTTTGTTTCTCCATCATAATGTCCAATCATATCATGAAAGAAGGCAAACAAGAGTCATTTTCACCATATAAATAACCTTCATTGGGATTTAGCAAAGATATGGAAAATAAAGTAAAGGAAATTTTTCTTTTCTCAAAAAGTATGCTACATGATTAAGTTTTTTCAAAAAAAGAATTTTTTCTCAAAATATTTATGATTTCACTAGAAGAAACAAAGGCAAATTTTGTGAGTTATAAAAGGAAATGGAGCTTTGGAGTTCATTTCATTATTCAATTTTCAATATAGCTCCTCTATCATACTCAAAACACTCCACAACCATCAAATATTGAAGACAATCAACAAAAAATTGTTCCAACTACTCTGTGCTACGCTTCTGGCAACTGCGCTACGCTTTTGGTAGTTACGCTATGCTTTTGGAAAGGGTGATGTGATTTTTCTTAAAAGCTCAAAAAAAAATATCCAAGTGTCAAATCAAATTTTCTCAAGATCCAGAGACCTCCAAACTAGTAAGTGATTTTTCCTCACATCTCCTTTAGGTTAATTTCTTAAGCAAAGGGTGGATTCCCTGATCTAGGTTTTCTCCACTATGTTTTTGGTTTCATTGATGTTTGGTTTCTTCAGTTGGAAAAAACCCTACTTTAATCATATAAAAACCTTCATACATCACCCATATGTCTTATCAAATCACTAAATACCACTCATACGTCTCATAACTACCATTTTTATTCAAACCCTAGTTTTCACTACATTTTTGTAGAGAAACTAGGAAAACTCTGTGTTTTAATCTTTTTGGCACCTTTCTCATGCCCATTTCCAAAATATTCACTTTCATATTGTAGCTAACTCATCACCCTACCTCCCCAATTTTTTATGGATTTTTCCCTAACTTCCTTCCATCTCATTTCTGTCGCCAAACCACTGTACCACTATCCCCTGTTTTCCTAATTTTTCACCTTCCCTTTCCACTACATCAAGCTAGGGTTTTCCTTATTGAAAAAAATTATGGAGGGTGAAAAGAGGGTCCATACGGGAGGTCACCATTCCAGGTTTGAGCCATCCAATTTGCAGGTGATCAATGCTTCTCCTTATGTTAAGAAATCTTTTGAAAATAATGGTTGTTTAAGGTTTTGTGAGAGAATCGAGGAGGTAGGACGCCATGCTCATTTGACAAGAATTTTTGTCACCATCTTCAGGAGAGATAAGGCTATCATAGCAGGTATCACCATATCAGCAGATGTTATCGCCTCAACAATAGGTATCCCAAACCATGGATAAATCTGGTTCAAAGGGATGGACTTGGACATTGACAACTATAAAATGTTCTTAAAACCTCATTGCAAAGATGCTCTTGAACACATCTATCCTTTAAGGAATTTACTTGAGAAGTATGCCCCTTTGATGAAGATAATCATGAAGTATTTTACATGTGAAGGAAGGTTCTCAAGATTTTACTAGTACCACAGAAGGTTATTGATGCACTTTACTGCCACCAAGCCACTCAATTTTCCTCATTATCTATCTAGGAGTTTGGTCAAAATGACTGAAAAGGTACAGAGTAAAGGCAAAGATCATCATACTAATTTGTTCCACCATGGTTTGGTCAAGCTTATATTTTTGCATCAGCTCTAAGTAATCAATATTACTTGGGAAACTTTCATGAATAATTTTGCATCTGTGCCTACTACTAGTCCACCCATCATTCAAAGCATACCATGAACATCAGTGGTGAGCCCTGGTATTGTAGCAAGAGTGTTACAACTCCCAGGGGCTTCCCTACTTTACTTTATCAACCCAGGGTTCATTCAAACTTGGAGGTGACAATGCTATATACACAACAGATGCATTCTGTTCATGTCATCCTCTTCTACTTTACGAAAGGGTGCTATTTCTTAAGTTATGATAACAACTGGAAAGTAAATAGCTGGAAGGAAATGATAGAAAGGAAATTGGACTAAATTTCTGGAAATAAATGACAAGAATGAGGCTAATTAAATTTGCAAAAAACAAATAGCAGAAAGGAAACCAATTCTCAACCACACTTAACTTGGCCAACTGGCTAAATGCACTCTACTTATCCTATGATCTATCTACGATGCTCTTATCCATGCAACTAAATTACCCATGACCTAATTCTAACTAAAAGAGTTAATTTGCAGCTTGGAGGAAGAAAAGGGCTAAAGTGGCGAATTGAGGGCTTAGCACATGAAACAGGGCTCAAAAGTGGAAAGCGGCAGTTAAAACCTTATAATATGGCAGAAATGGCTTTGGAGCAAACAGAACTCAAAAGTGCGATGGCGGAGTGCGATGGAGGGAAAATTTGCGATGTGCGATTTCGCAATCGCAACTTTGAAACTTTAAAGGGATAGCGGTAAAGGTTAACGAGATGAACTAAAATGTGCAAAGTGCGATTTGCGACGTGTGATGTGGCGGTGGGACCAACGGCGAGGTGCGATTTCACAATATCGTAGTCGCAAGAACAAGAGGTACGTGATTAAAGGTAAAAGCTAAAATTTGTGGGTTGTGATATGTGATGTGGTAAGTTCAGCGAAGTGCGAAGTGCGATGAACGACGTGGTAGATTCATCAAATTAGTGGAATAAGCGGTAAGTGTTATGCAAAAAAGGTAAATGATGCGATTTGTGATTTCGCAATATCGCAATCACAAGAATCAAGTGGTAAGCATTAAAGGTAAAAGGTAAATGTTGCGATATGCGAAATGCGATGTAAGGTAGTGATAATTTCGAGGAGGAAGGCAGAGGTGGGGTTTTCAACAGTTTTCAAGCGTTTTTGTGTTAAAACGAGTCCAGTGATGGTGACCGATAGAACGAAACAATAAGGCAGGAAATTGTTGAAGGAGAGCGATAAGTCTTCAAGGCAAAAGTTAAGAGCCGCGAAGTTTGATTGCGATGTACGGTGGTAGAAGATTCGAGGAGAAAAGGCGGAAGTTCGTTTTTTTGGTGGTTTTGAATAGTTTTCCACGTGTTTTGCATAAAAAGGGTAAGGCGGTCGTGAACAAAAAAAACATAGAAATAAGGCTTTGAAGGGCTTAAGTGCGTTAGGCAAATAAAAAGGCAAGTGAATTGTTAAGGTGAGAATGACAGGAGGGGAATGGAGGCAGAAGAGAAGTGCTCAGAGGTGAAGCACACATACAAATTCATGCATGGGAAACAAGCATAAATGCGTGATGAAATAGTGAAAGAGATGCTTGGACTTGGTAATACAATTTATTCCCAAAACTTCAAACAAAAAGAAATTTTTGCCTTTGGGAAGTTCTACCCTCCTCTAACTCTATTGAAAGAGATGAGAGGGGGAGACTTGACCACAGTTTTTGGATTTTTACCTCTATTTACTATGTATAAGCAATTAAAAACTACAACATCACAAAAACTAAACAAATGAAACTTGTCAGAAGCAGATCTAACTTAAATGGCAGGAGCAAAACTAGCTAAATGACAGAAAGAAAAAGATAGTAACAACATAGAAGCTCAGGAACATGGGTTGGGCCCTAACCCACAAGCCCATCTCTCTGGAATTAAATCAGTAAAATGAAATATGTCTACTCATTGCATTCAAAAAATGAAATCTTATTACATCCCAAAGGTCTTAAAACAACAAAAGCCTAATAGATTTCAGCAAAAATTCTGAATGGAATCGAATCACTAACTAACTAACTAACCCCTTCCTAGCTATAGCTCTACTCTATCTATTCTACAGGGAAGATACCAACAGTTCCCTTGAAAATGGTGATTGAGTCCACTTTGACTCCAAGTAAACATAGATTGAGTGCCCTTTGTCTTGAGTTTCTTGGCTGCCTCTTGGAATTTGATTTTCTGGAGACTCCAAGTGAAGTATGGCTTGAGTGCACTTGGTCTTGAGTTTCTTGGCTACCTCTAGAATTCGAATTGCTGGAGAGGGATCTCATGAGGATCCTTTGGCTTCCTTTGAGAGTTAAGGAGGGTGGACAATCCCCTTGAATCTCTCCACGATTTCTTCCTAATTCCCTGATGTTGTGCTAATTTATTCTCCAATCCTGATCTTCCAGTGGCAGGGAGCAAGTCCCTAAATCATCTCCTTATCCAAATCTGTATAGTCTACCAAATATTTCCAAAATATTTTACAAAAATAACCAATATTAGGAAAAAATATGCAACTACCTTTAATCCTTCTTAAGAACATATTAAAGCATAATAAAACATTATTAAGTGCAGAAGGAGAGATTTAATATATCCTTTTATGTGCATAAGGAAGGTAGATGGGCCTAAGAAAGGTTAGATGGGCCTTATTTTATGTCTAATTTAGAGGTCCATCATCACCTGCCTACTGAAACTGTTGCTCATCCTCTGAGCAACCTATTCATCCTCCCTCCCTTATGGTTCTTCCTGCATGCTGGCTTATTTCATTTTATGTTTCTTCGGCCATGCGCTGCTCTTCTGATAATATTCTTGCTACAATTATTCTTGTAGGTTCCTCATGGAGGTCCTCAGATTCTTTAGGAAAATATATTTTGCATGCCAAGAGGTGGTGGGTCCACATTTTATTCTATTTTTCTTCTTTTTCTTTTTCTCTTTTTTCCTTTTTTTTTCTTCTTCTTTTCCTTTTTTTCAACTTTTTATTTATTTATTTCATGCAAAATAAACTTACAGTTATTTTTTTGTTAACTGAGTTCCCCCTTGGTCACCACTTTGGCACTCCTTGTCTTTGATTATAATGAACTGCTTACTGCCCACTTTCTCAAGTCCTTTTTACTTTTGTCTTGTTTCTTTTCTTGGTGGAAAAAGTGAGGCTAGTTGCTAGATAAGGCTGAGGTTGCTCTGCTACTAATTTTGGTTATATAAAAAACTTTCCTTATCACAATTTTTAATGTTTTATTAAGCTAAAATAGATTCTAAGAGAGGGTTAGATGATTTCATACCTGAGCCTTACCATTGATTTGTTTTTGCATGTGATATTTAAGTTGCTGATATTGCTATTGAAGTTGTATTTGGCGGTTTTGAAGTTGCATTTGATAATCTGCTTGAGGTCCTTTTGGAGCTCCTGAGCATAGGAGTAGGAAGTCCAAGTTTGACTACCTTTTACTAAAGTGTTGACCAAATTTTATTTTTGTGCCAACTTGTTGTTTTCTGCTTACAAAGGTTGGAGAGCACCTGCATTCATCAGAGAGACATACATGGAGAAATGCACAATTTTTTTTTTGTTTTTTTGTTTTTTTTAAGGCCTACTAGCTGCCTCCATGAGGTTTTCAACTAGAAGTTCTACCTAGGTACCTCAAAGGAGGTTTTCACCTAGGATCTTCTATTTTTATATATTTTTTTCAACCCAATGACCGCCTCATGGAGGTTTTCAATCAATGAGATAATCTCAGATGCCTCGAAAGAGGTTTTCACCTGAGATTTTATTCTTTTTCCCTTTTTTTTATTTTTTTCACTTTCCTACTCTACTTGAAAAAAAAAAAAAAACCTTTTTCAAATATAAGAATAATTCCAATGGATCCATGTGCACATCAAGATGGCAAATAAAATAATGTGTACACTTGGAATACATGTTCTGACATGTACCTGAATATGAGAGATGAATTGCTTCGACTGGGATTGTATAAAGTACTATTGGAGAAGAGTGTGTTGTTGAAATTTAATGACTATTTGGAACCATATGTCAATATAGTTGTGATGCCCCTGGTTCACTTGCTAAGCTGGATCACCTTGGATGTCCTCTTCTATTATGGTAGTCAAATATTCCTCTTTTTTCTGATAGTTCTCTTGAACACATGGATGAAATGCTGGTAAACATGAGGGAACTATCTCAACATTTGATTATGATATCTTCTCTTCATCAAGTGCAACACTTGATTCATTGATCTCCTCATTTGAATCTCTTTCTTCTTGAGGTTTTCCTGCAATGACATTGATAAGATCTCTTCTTTGCAATACCTTTCTTGAACTAAGATGCAGACCATTTAGATCAAGAGGATATGTTTGGTATTGTTGTACCTCAGTATTGTAAGTGGGTTTAGATACTTCATGGTGTGGGTTTGGAAATGGTGGTATATGTAGTTGAGTGGGGGTGGATATATGAGATGGATGTGGTTGAGGATGTGGTTGTGGTGGAGGTGGATGGTAGGGATAGCATGGAGTTGGGTATGGAGGATATGGAGGGAAATATTGAGGATATTGTGGATTTTCCCAATAAGGACCTTGCCAACCATGTTGCCAAGATTGGTTTTAGGGTTGAGATGGCCAAGGTTTCCAAGGAGGGAGTGTGTCCCAATTAGTTCAAGACGGATGTGAATAAGCTTGAAATTGTGAAGTGGGTCCTTGCATCATATCAAGTTGACTAGGATGCCAGGGTATCCTTGGAGCTACATAACATAGCTTCTTTGGTGATTTCCTTGCTCCATCATCCTCCTCATAAAATTCATTAAACTTGGGGAATGATGAACAACAATTAGTTGCATATTATTCTACATGGATAACAAAAAAATCAGCATCTTATTTTTGTTCATTTTTCGTTCTTAACATTTCTACTTGTTCACTTAAATTGCTAAGGATTTATGTTTTAAATTTTTCAAGCAAATTTCCAAGTTCATCTTGCCTTACCAATGTTGATTCTAGCTTAATTACTCTTTCCCTTCCTCTTGATATGCGCTTGCATGTTTCACAAATTTCTTCAAATGACAATTGATATACATCTCCTTTTCTCATGAGATTAAGGAGATCAATCCACTCATCCCTAATTGTTCTAAGTAAGAGGGTTTTTAGTGTGTCAAATGCTAGATGTTGCAATTTTTCCCTCTTAACATTATACATGAACCTCTCTATTAGATCCTCAAGGCTCTCATCTTCTTCTTGGTTCATTCTAAAAATTTCTCTCTAAGATCATGATCTTTATATTTTTCTAGAAATATCTTTTGCATATCATTCCATGATCTTATTGAATTAGTACCTAGACTCATGAACCATTTAAGATCTCTATCCGTTAATGTTGCAGGAAGAAATATTATTTTTTGATAAGTAGCCATAATACATACAAAATATCTCAAATTCAAAGAGAAATGTTTCCGGATCCTCTGTCCTCAAACCATGGAAGTTGGGAAGGAAAAATGGAAGGATGTTCTTCATAGGTACACTGATGTCCATATCTTGAATGGGAAACCCAATAAAATCTTCCTCATTTTCATCATATCCATCCATCTCTTCTTCCTTCAAAAGTGTATGGTGATGTGGTTCTTACTACACCACGAGGTCAAGTGGGGGGGTTTGTATTAGAGAAATATTTTTATGAGTATCCCTACTCCTATGAGGCATGAAAATCAGATTTTTTTGTATTTTTCAATATTTCGGAAACAACATGATGGTTATGTCAGGTCCTCACTATCTTTACAAGCCTTCTGCACATGATCAAATTTATTTTCCCTTACCATGCCTTTAATTGAAAATTCATCCTTCTAAGGGTTTCATGGTTTTCAAGAGGATTTTTTTTTAATTTCATGATCCAATATATGATCAATTGGAAGCATCATACTTAGAAAACCATTTTTTTAATAACAAAATAGGGTCTTCCTTCATGTTTTCTATGGAAGACAATGCAAATGCAGGCATATTCACAAGGAGTTTTCAAGGTTTGTATGAATATGATTTTCATGGAAAAGGTAAGATTGCAAGTTGGTTAGTGTTGGAAATATGATGTAATGTGTTGTCCTTGATGGCAACCTACTTGATGAATTTGTCCTTGATGAAAACCTACTTGATGAGTTTCCTATGATAAGCAACCTATGTGTTAAAGATGTAAGAATGATGTAGCTACAGATTAGTTCAGATGTGACAAAGAAAAGAATTCCAGTAAGTGCCAGAGAAATGATAAATTCAAAAGTATCTCTCCCATAAATCCAAAAACATATAGCCATTAGGTATTGATATACCTTCCTCAACATCTTGGTCTTATAGATACCATCAAGCTTTTTTCCGAATTCTTGGTTCGTCCCACTAAGATTTGAGGATCTCCTTGGTTGAATTCTTAAATCCTCCATACCACTTGTATTTTAGGTATTACAATGGCTTGTGAAGCTTGTAATACATGTAAATTTCATATGCATGATATGAAGCCAAGAGTATTCCTTTTGAGTTTCGAATTATAATGTTATCATGGTCAATGTGTTGTAGAATCCATTATATAGTCTCATAGTAAGGAAACATGGGATAATGGGCACCAACCTTATGAAATATAGAATTGCTAATTTTGATGTAAACATATCTATATTCTTAATTCTCTAGGATTTCTTTTCTAATGAATTCTTTAAATATTACAAGCCATGATATGGATATTGACTTGCCAATGAAACGTGTTGTGTCCTTGAGGATTGGAACCTTGGATTTAATATTGTTTACAAATCCTTAAATGCTACTTTCTATTGTTTCCCTTACTGGCCGTTTTCTTGTCACTCGAGGCATGATTTTAGTGGATGAAGATATGATGATGTATGGAATATATGTTGTCCCTATAAATTCAATTCCATTCATTGCAGAAAGAAAAATTCAGTCTGAAAATCTCTATTCTACCTTTTTATTATGTTTATGTATTTTAACTATGAAAAAATAGTGTGTTAGGTGAAGTTTCACTGGACAAAGACAAGGTTGATGGCTTGGAGCATTTAGAATTGATAACGCTATAAGGATTTGGGCTAGGAGACTAAGATGCACTAGCTACACACTAGCCAAAGGCTAGGAGAATGTATGAATCGCAATCTAACTCCATAGATATAAAGGTATCTTATCGATCTCAGTGAGATGTGTGAGTGCGACAGAGACTCAAGTATTTATCGCAATTAGAGTTGATAGAGGTAAGGGTTCCAAGATTTTTCTTCTATCACACACGGTCACAACAAAAAAAAGGATAGGTTTAATGATGATGGAAACATGCTTCTCAGTGGCAAGGATAAAAGGATAAGAGTCTAAATCGTAGCAGTGCGATACAAGTCATCAGGTAAAGTATTCGGTGCAATCAGATTTCATAGTGATAGCCAAAACAAATTAAGGGACTTTATTTTCGCAGGTGCGATGAGATCAAGACTTGGGTGAATTTCGACTAAGGGAAATCACATTCAAGATTTGTAGGTGGATGAAAGATAGGGAAATTGGCTAAGTTTCTGGATCAAGGTTTCCTAAATGTATCATTTAAAATGAAAACCCCTATTATATATATGTCTTAACCATTAGCAATAATACCAAGGGTTTAAGAAGGACAAAATACATATATTGACAAAAATGCATAAATCAAGGGGCACGATACCAATTGCAAATTCAAAGCATGAGAGGAATGATGCCTACTCGGTCTTGCCACGCTAGCACAATCGCATTCTATAAGGATAGGAATATCTATATGGATAAAAAGTGTGTGGAGCTCCTATGTGATGAATTGATTGATGAAATGAAGTTTGGGGAAAACCCCTTTTAAACTTTTCTCCACAAATGTGACTTAGTCGCACTTTAGGATGTGATAAGTGATAAAAAAACTGGAAGACACAATTTATATTCAATAACTAAGCAGCTCACATGTGAGGAGCTTCACCTGGAGACTGCATATGCAGAACGCTCTACATTCAAATCACATTACAAATCATGAATATATAATTTACACGCACATAGAGAAGTTAGAATTGATATCTAAGATTCTGGTGAACCAACTCTATCTAAATTAGAATTCTCCATTATCTACAACACTCCCGCTTGATGGAGAAAGGGGTTCACAAGTATACCTAACATCGCCCTAAATGACTCAAATTTAATTCTACCAAGAGGCTTAGAAAAAATGTCAACAACAATAGAAAAAGGAAGAAGCATATGGTATAGATGCAGTCATCAAGCCAAGTCCATCAAGTGATGATCAGAATAGGTTTGAAGCCAGTCCACCACTCAGGAGATCAGGTAGGAAAACTCAATTACCAGCAAAATATAGGGAAAATTATTTTATAACTAGTATGTTAAATGTTGTTGAAACCTCTAGTTATAAAGAAGCTAGTCAATATAGTGAATGCAGGGCAGTCATGGAAGAAGAATACGAATGAATACTTAACCACAAAACTTGGGATTTAGTTGAATTACCTGAAGGAAAACAACCCATAGGTTTCAAATTTCTATACAAGACTAAATTTAAAGCAGATGGGAGTATAGGTAAATATAAAGCTAGGTTGGCCGCAAAGGGGTACCCATAGAAAGAAGGTATATACTATGAGGAAACCCTCGCCCCTGTAGCTAAATTAAACACAATCAAAATATTAATTTCTTTAGCTACCAAACATCATTGGATGATACACCAGCTAGATGTGAAATATGAATTTTTAAATGGGGAGTTGAAAGAAGAAGTGTATTTAGAGAAACCTGAGAGGTTTTTTAAACAGGATAAAGAAAATTTAGTTTGTAGATTGAAGAAAGCATTGTATGGATTAAAACATGCACCCAGGTCATGGTATAATAAAACTGATTCATTTTTCATGCAACACAGTTATAAAAGAATCAAGAATGATCCTAATCTGTATATCGTGTCTAATAAAGAGGGGAAAAATTGTTTTTCTTTGTCAATCTCCTCAGCACATTAATTTGATGTATAGTGGAGCCATAAAGAGCTCAGGAGCATTGTATCTGTGTGTGATCCAATGGACTATGTGATTTAGCTGAGGAGTGTTTAGAGGCCATGGAATTTGGTTTGGTGGCAGATTTAGTAATGGGTCAACAAAGGATACTGAAACAGTATTGAAGAAAACTGAGGAGAAAGCATCAAGAGATAGTTGCGATATATTTTTCATGTGAATTTGGTGAAGTTTTTCAGGGTGACGTATATGGACCAGTAGTTGATCAAGTCAAGGATCAGAATGAAGATCTGGAATTTGATGAAATCGTTAAAAGGTTAAATACAGATCTACCCTCTTTTTCAGGTATGGATTATGAAATTTGGGTAACTGACATGAAAACAATATTGTGGAAGGTAGATTTATTAAATTATGTTGAATATGATCTTGTTAAATCAAAAAATGATATGATTTCAACATTACACCTTATAACAATTGCATTAGATGAAAGCATCTTATTCAATATACTGCATGAATATGGTGAGATCCACAGTGCAAAAGTATTGTGGGATATTTTAGAAACGAAGTACAGTCAGAATGAGGGAAAATATGATGAAAGTATTGTCCTTAAAAATGATGGTTGTACTTTCAGTCCATAACTAAGTATCCAACTGGAAATGAAAACACTGAAGATGCAATGATGGATGTTGAATGTGTGCCTATAACTCACATTAAAACATGTGATGATGAAGAAAAAACCATTGTTGTAGAATCTGAAATTTTTTATGAAGAAATCTTCCCTGATGCAGAGACCTGTGAAGTTAAATTTGATGAAGACAATGTATCTCATGACTAGTGGATCAATTTGATGCATGAAAAGCATCTCATTGATCAGTTTTTTTTCGGTGAGAAGGAAATTCTATCTCCATATACATATCAAATGTAGGACAACATGTTTTCAGTGATATAATTAAGTGAATAGGTTGAAGGAATATCAATGGAGAAAGATGAAGAAATGAAAACTCTCTTGAAGGATCAGAAAGAAAGGAGCCAGTATGGTCCTCTTTATGAATCTAGCATTGATTTTAATTATGTAGATATTGGCAGTCAAGCAGAAGCAATTGAAAATTCCCAAGAACCTACAAATACAAATAATAACCGCCTACAATCAAGATCAAGGAGGAGAAGAGTTCGAGAATTCCATCTTTGGGAAATAAAACGTAAAAAGGAGGAGAAGATCTATCACTACCTCATGGAAAGAAAAGTAAAGATGAAGCCTCACCTAGGAATGAACAACAATGGGCTCTCAAGCAAGAAGACTAAAATGAAACCTTTGTTACCAAGTTTTTTTGTGTACTATTGTAAGCCTAGGTGAGACTCAGACCAACAGGAATAGGTTATTCTTTCAGTACCCTTTCTCCATTAAGGTGGGGTGTTATAATTAATGGAGAAATCTAAACTTAGTTGTTTGTTGTGATAAGGATAGGATTCAGACTCTAAGATTAGGTCTGGGATCCTATTATCTAGGGAGTGGTTCAAACCACCCTGTTAGTGTGTAAGACTATATGTACGAGGTTCTTCTGAATGAATAGTGTACATTTTGTGAAGTGCTTGGGCACTCTCCAGGTAACTCACCTAGAGATCCACTTAATTAATTAATTATCGAATTTTAACAATAAGGTGCATGATAATGTGATAAACCTCTAAGTAATGACTGTTATCATTCTATAATTTTAATATTGGCAAGAATAATTATATAGGACAACATCAAACCACTTTTAAAGATGGGATCTAGCCCTGCTAGCATCAAAGAGGGATCTCTCTGTGTAATTTATCTTTGTTTCCTTAATTGATATTAGGCTAGTTATGATTATTACTAAATTTTTTGTTTGTTTGTTTGGTTGGTTGATTGGTTGGTTGGTTGGTTAGGTGATATTTTTGAATTAATTATTTTCCATTGGGCTATGAATTCAAATAAAATATAGATGTTGCATCAATTTTTTAAAGAGTAATCACAGGGCAAGCTAGTTACAGTTACTAGATCTTTAATTCTAAATGAATTATGAAATGAAGCATGGGTGATTTCAGTAGTGATTGAAAATCTTGCATTCAATAATTTCTTACTCAGACTTCAGAAGAAAACATATATATTGTAAATACAACCAGAAATAAGGTGTTCCAATAACAAATCTTACTTCTTCACTTTATGTTTTACAATTAGATAATACACAGTAAAGAAACACAGTGGAAACAAATATCACAAAAGGAAAAACATCACCAGTAACATATAGCACAAGTACCCTGTGAATGGTCTTCTTTATTGATGTATCAGCAGCTCAAAAAAGTACAATTCTCAATAGAAAGGATTACAATAATCAGATTCCAACCCTTGATACTTCGAATGCATGAAGTATTTAAACTAATCTATGAAGGATTTCGTATCAAAATGGGAAATATCCTTATTAATTACAACATAACTATTTTAAACAAATGTGCTCCAAAAAGGTAGAGTAATTTGAGAATTTTTGGACATATGGCACTTATGTCTGGGAAACAGTTGCTACACATTTTAACCGTTGGTTACATGATCTCATTGTTGTTGCGCTGGCCGGTGTGCTAGTTTTAGCTGCTTGTTCACTCATCCTGGTACTCACACAACTTTTACCATCGATCATCATCAGGAAGAAGTATTTTGTTTTCTTTCCGATAGATTTCATCAACCTCCGTGTATCGATCAAATGTGGGTTTGACCATGAAAATGTGCTTTATCTCATGTTGTATGAAAATTCATTACTCGCAACTTCCATGAAAGCTCTCCCTGTCATTGCACCTTTAATATTTGAAAATTTTGTTGTGTCTTTGGAAATTTCCTTGAGTTTTTTCACATAATCATCTCTGGACATTAGTTTGTCATTAATGAAAAACAGAGAAGGGAGGCCCCTTTTGGTCAATGGCTCAATTCTGCTGAAGAATCTGTTGATTGCAATTTCCAGTCCATTACACTTTTCCTCAAGTTGTTGCACCAAATTTCTTAGTGTAAGGACTTTCTTCACTTCCAGAATTGTTTCAATTTTGTCATGTACTCCTAGATCATCAAGCTCATATCTAATTTTTTCATTCAAAAACTTAATGATCTTGTTATTTGTGTCAGGCATATCTCCTATATCTTTAGTTATATCTAAAATTTCCTTATTAGCCTTCTCAATTGGGTCCTTCTGCTAAAAAACTGATCTGGATATATGGCCAAATTTCATTCATGGATTCAGTGATGCTGGTCCATATGATTTCTTTAATTTGAGCCAAAGTGTTGCCAAAAGAGTATTATTTTAGATACTTCTATAAACTCTTCATTTTCTTCTGAATTTCTGTGATTCTATTGGATGAGCAATTTTAGTGTTCACCATCTGATCCTGTAAAATCTTGCACTGATCTTGTAGTCTTTTGATTTCCTCTGTCTGCAATGACATGTTTTCCATTGATTTAGCAAGCTGATCTGCAGCATATCCTATACTGGTTGTTGAATTTGTTGATGCAGGAATGGTTGTAATGGGTACAGCCTCTAAAGGAACAATTGAAGTTTTGGCAGCCTACTTTTTCTCTTTGACCATCTTTTCCATTTCAACCTCCATGTTTTTCAATTGTGCAGTCTACTCCATGATGAGTTTCATCATGTAAGATTTTTGGGTCTTTGTCTCTTCTATCTCTTTTGTAATAGGGTCCTCTATAGCTGACACCTTCAACTTCTTCTTCAAGGCTGCTATATCTTCATTTTTATTCTTAATTATATCCTCCACGACCTGTAGATTTGAGGGATCATATCCTATCTTTACGACCAGATCTTCCAAGGATTTTATCCTTGTATCCTTGGACATAGAAGAGATATTTTCCATCTTGAGCTAATATTATATATTTTCTAGGGAGACCTGCAACTTAGAAAAATTCATAGATGTGTTTGTTAAGGTGGAAGAGATCATTTCACATGTTTGTTTGTGCATTTCCATCTGGTCGATGGGGTGAATGTCCTTGATGTTGAACTCAAAGGAACTCTTCTTGTAGTATGCTTCCATCTTGGGTTTTGAGATTTGAGCTTCTAGAAATTCCATGTGCATTTTCCCCTCCTTTGAATCAAAGGCAGATGACAATCTGCTCTGTGAGCTAGAGGTTTGCTTCGAAAATTAGGTGTAGGTGTTTTTCTTTAATATTTCATTCCTCAATTTGATCTCTCTGAAAGTATCAAACACCATTTTCTACCTTTCTCCTGTAGCAGCACTAGATGTAGATGTTTGGAGGGCCTGCTATTGATTTAGGATAGAAGTTGAGGTAGTAGGAGAAGTGATGGGTTGTCCTCCCACTGGAGATGATCCTGGAGTGTCTATGATGTTAATGATAGTCTCCTGATCTGTTTATATACCTTGATCAATATCCATGTGTATCCTGGCCCTTTTCCTATACTTCATCTTGAATTCTTTATTAGAAGTATCATTCACTAAAGGTGACTGATCTTCCCTCTGCCTCTTTCCTGTAGCCTCTTGCTGATCTTCTTTGATTTTTTTTGTTGTTGTGGTATAGGTGTTTGCAAATCCGAAGTAGATATGGCATGCTCCTCTGCCTCCTGAAAAGTATTCTCAGCCCACTCTATCTGGTTTCTGAATTGTTCTATGTTTGGCCTTTGTGTATGAATGTAGGGTGTAGAATTTTTCTCCACCCCCATTTTGGAAATGACCCCAAAGGGATCATAAGGCCATGTGAATCTGGGAGAAAACTTCATTTCTTTCAGTCTCTTGTCAGCTTCCTCTCTTGCAGCCATGTTGTTGCATATAAATGGCCCTATCTCAGACTTTATCCTGAACTATGATTTCTTTTTTCCTGAGACAAAATGCACTTCATCTGCATTCAGCATTTGTCTGATATATTCCAGGGAAAAAACCCTCATTGGGAGGAATTTTTGTAGCTTATAGGGAGGAAATTCATACCCATATACTCTCAACTCTGTATAATTTTGGTATAAGTACCAATCTGTTGTTTTGGCCCGATCTAAAAGCTGAAATATTATTTTAATCTCTTCACTTACTCTGGGCTCAGTTGTCACCATTTAGAATACTCATGGTAGGATGTAGAAATAGTTCAATAAATTGTTTGTTACTGAATTCTTCTTGCTCCTCCATCAGTAAGGTGGTCCAAAAATGACAGACTGTGGATGTCCATACTCATCCATTTTCTTCATTGAAAACTGAAACTTTTCTGCCTAAAAATATAAGAACATGTAGACAATGACATAAGTATACTTAAATACTCCTTCTGTATGAAATTTCACAAACTGGTCATGGATGTTATCAACCAAGAATTGGCTAAAATAAAACATGACAAAGGGCTTGGATTATATAGACAATATAGTAAAAAATCCTATAATTGCCTCATCTATCAATTGGTCAGAGTAGTACCCAAGGAGGTATGCAAGGACTGTGGCTATTTTCTTGGTTCTTTCAGGGAATAAAGATGAGGCATATGGGGGATTTTTCTTAGGCAAAGGAGTATTTTCAGTTAGGAATATCTCAAGGGTTGAGGCTCTCTTATCAAAATCTATCTTCTGGTATTGGTCTATGAGGGCTTCTCGGGAGAATGGTGTAGTATTTTCTATTGAAGGTGCTTGCATCATTTGGATGATGGATTGGGCATTAATGGTAAACAAAACTTCACCAATAGGAGCAATTACAGCTCTCTGGTTAGGAATGTAGCATCCACAACATCTTCTAATGAACGCAGGGGCACTGTGGGTTTTAGGGAAGATGTAGTATGGTAGTTTTGTGTCCCACGGGAAAATTTCATCAACCCCATGTATTAGCTTGTCTTCTAACCAGCAATAGACATCGAAAAGGTCAAATTCACAGAGTGTCTCGTGTATCTTAAAATTTTTATCTGCTAGGCCAACATGATCAAGGTCAATCAAAGGGTGAATCATGGGATTGAGGGGGGGTTCCTGACCTTTCTTCTTGGGTGGCATGACTGGTTCAGGTTGCGGAATGATTGAATTTTCTAATGGTGCAGGTTAGCAGAGTGCAATGGAGGAGTTGGAGTGACGAAATTCTGGAGGAAACGTTGGAATTTACTATACTTGACCTGTAAAATAAAAAAACATGTAGCAGATATGATAACAATAAAGTTTGAAATAGGTGGGAGGGTTGGATTTTATAGTTTTTCTGGTTTTCTCGTTGTTCATGCCACGAGTCTATTGATTAACAATTAAACACATTAATTATCCAACAAATTTATTTAGGTGGGAGCAGAGCTAATTTGATGTAAAACGGATGGATGAGGTGGAGTGATGTGATAGGAGGAAGGATAACAGTCGGGAGGGTAGTTTATTGTAGTGAATAATATCGCTTTCGAAGGGGGTAGCGCGCGGTGAGTGGCTTTGGAGAAGGGGGTGCGAAATCATTTGCGCCTACCATGTATGGGTCTGGTTTCAATACCACTAACTCCCCCGGATGAAAAAGTTCAGATGGTGCAAGGGGGTGGAGGCGAAGAGAAATTGCGACCGTCAAATTAATATGTATGAGGTGAGATGAACGGAAAGGTGGCTGAAGTATAGCTGCAATGTGACAGGGATGGATGGTGGGGTTGGGAATAAATGAAATGTGCACGGGACATTATTGATGGAGGAAAACATAGGAAAACTAAAATATAACGCCCGAAAGCCTTTGAATAAATTTAGTCTTCAGACTTTAGAATAAACTTTCATCCCTTTTTCTTTCTCCAACATACAAAATGTCTTCAATCTAAAACTTAAGATAAATTTTTCATGTTTTTTCCCAAAATCATCTTCTCCTTCTCTACCTACCCTTTCATCTAATCTAACATTTTTTTAACTTTTTCTTTTGCAGGGTGCATTTGAACTATCAGACCTAGATCATCTCTTTTTTTTATGAAAATATATCCTACCCTATCCCTTATTTCATCTATTGATTCAAATTAGACTGTTGAATCAATTTCATTTCCACCTAGATACTGACTTACCAAGATTAAACTGTTTTTTAAGTCTTTATTAACTAACCTATTTAACAAAAATTCAAACTTGTTCAATCATGCTTAAATTGTATGATTTGAACAAACTAACTTATCAGTAGTGGCATTTTGACTTGCAGCACTTTCAGTGTTATTATTTTGTGGGGTTTTGTTTTTAGTTTCTTTCTTTCTTTTCAATTTTTTTCTTTTTTTAACATACCCTCTCTTTTTTTTCATTTTTTTTAAAATCATTTGAATATTGAAAATTATGTACAATATGAAATTGCAACTATAAAATACTCAATCACCTTGAGATCCTATAATTTATAGGAACCTAACAGTGGCTCCAGTTGGGGATGGCACTTCTCCAAGTGAAGTGTCAATAACATAAGATCAATAGCCTTGAGTACTCCATTTCTACAAATTCTTTATCTAATTTCTTTTTCTGTTTTATGATAGCTCATCAAACCGGGATTAGGGCCTTCTCTGCGGGCTTCAACCTTTGTTAATGAGTTACCCATCTATAAACTATAAAAACTATGGTATTCATAATGATGATGAATAAAATTGTATTCTTAAGAGAATTAATGCTTCAGAATCCTGCCATTGACAGGACCTCCAGGTATCTAGGTTCCATCTCGTTCTTTAAGGAAATATGCATTATTTCCCCTTAAAAAATAAATAATGTATGATCCTTGCCAAAGGTTGTCAAATTTTCCATGTTTACCTTTGTCTTCTCTTATAGAATCCCATTTCAACACTTTGTCACCTAGATTTAAATCATCAACCTTTGTTCTTCTATCAAATATCTTCTTGATATTTTCCTAAACAACTTGGGTCCTATTGTAGACCTCTTCTCTAGACTATTGTAATTGAATAGTTTGATTGATCCTTCTCTGTACATCATTTGGTTCAGCTTGTATTTCTTGAATGATCTTCATGATTGGAACTCCTAAAGAGGAAGGAAAAACATCATCCATTCAATAGACCAATTGGTATGATGACATCCCAATTCATTTTTTGGTAGTAAGTCTATTAGCCCAAAGTGCATTTACCAACTTGTTATGCCAAGATTTCATGTTTTCCTCTAATAGCTTCTTGATGATATTTACCAAACTTTTATTTTAGGATTCAGCTAACCCATTACCCTAAGGGTAATAAGTTTTTGAATGTCCCAAAGTAATGTGGTATTTATGACAAAAATCAATCATTTTCTTGGACTTAAAAGCTGCAACATTATCAATGATGAGTTTTCTAGAAAAGCCAAATCTGGAAAGGATATTAGTTTCAAGAAATTTGATAATGACAGAATCATTGGCATTTCTGGAAGGAGTGGCTTCTATCCATTTGGTAAAGTAATCAGTGGCAGTAATAATCCACTTATGCTGAGCAGAGGAGGGAGGATGAATTTATCCAATGAGATCTAATCCCCATTGTTGGAAAGGGCTTTCAACAGAAATAGGCTTTAATGGTAGGGGTAACAATTTTCTCTTTCATTCAAATATTTTGCATTTATGGCAGGTAGTTACCATCCTATGTATGTCAGGGAATAGAGTTGGCCAATAAAAACCAGCCCTAAGGATTTTATTTGCAGTGGTTTTCCAATAAAGGTGTCCACCATAGTCACCTACTTGTAAATCCTCCATAAAATTTTCTGCATCATCCTTTAGCAAACATTGGAGTAAAATACCCCTAGCATCTTTCCAGTATAAGACATTTTGTAGAATGAAAAATTTAACTGCTTTCAACTTCAAAAATCGTGCTTTTGTTTTTGTCAGACCAGGAGGAACATTTAAGTTGAATAAAACATATAAGAGGTCTGCATACCAGGGAGATTTTGGGAATGCTTTGTCAATTTGTGGGGTCATTTGATCCTCTTGTCCATCCATTGAATAAACCATATTGATATCCAGTGCTTGAAAATTAGACTCAACCATCAGTTTGGCCATACCTTGTCCTTTGATCAATTTGGTTGGCTTGATTTCTAAATCGTATTCCAGAATGATGGCAATCCATTTGCCTCTCTTTCCATCAAGTCCATTCTACGTTAAAATGTCTTTGACCACAGCATTAGGAACATAATAAATAATATGGGAATGTAAAAGATATACTCTAAAATATTTTATTTCTTTAACCAATGCAAAGGCTTGTTTTTCCATAATGTTGTATTTCAAAGAGGCATCCCTTAAATATTTGCTAAATAATGCTATAGGTTTTTCAAATCCTTCACTATTTTTCTGCAATAGGACAGTAGCAACAATATTTTCAATGAAATCTTTGGTAAAATATTTGGTAAAATCTGGGCTAATCAGCACTGGAGTTGTTGTCAATGCATGTTTGACTAGATCAAAAGATTGTTTAGCTTCAATATTCCACTTGATTTCTAAATATTTTCTAAGCATGTTGGTTATGTTTTTAAGAAGTTCTACAAGGTTAGGAATGAATCTCCTTAGGAAATTGATTTTACAAATAAAACACTGAATTTCTTTGAGGTTTCTTGGGTGACTGATTTTAAGTATAGCTCCAATCCTACTAGGATCAATCCTAATACCATCCTTAGAAATAATATGACCAAGAATTTTTCCTTCTTCAATACCAAAAAGTGTTTTCTTAGGATTTCATGAGATGCTAAACCTTCTACATTTTTCAAAGACTCTTCTTAGATGTGGCAGGTGTTCTTCATAATTTTTTGAATAGACAATAATGTCATCAAGATAAATCACAATAAAATTCCCAATTTCATCAGCAAAAGCAATATCCTTTGCTCTATGGAAAATATCTCCAACATTCATCCATCCAAAAGGCATTTTGACATACATGAAAGTTCCCCATGGAGTAGTGAAGGTGGTTTTATCCTGATCATCAAGATGCACTAAGACTTGGTTATAATTGAGAAACCATCTAATAAAGAAATCCTACTAGATCCTACTACCCTTTGTAATATGTGATCCATTTTTGGTAGTGGGTAGTTATATTTTAAGGAGACCTTATTCAGATTTCTGAAATCAATGCATAATTTGATTTCCCCAGTTTTCTTTCTTATAGCCACAATGTTAGATACCCATTTAGAATATATAATAGGAACTATGATTTTAGCATCCTACATTTTCTTTACTTCTTTTTCAACCAAAGGCATTAGGACAAGATTTATCCTACGCAGTTTTTGTTTAAATGGCTTTTGATCTTCTTTGATTGGTATTTTATGTTGTATGATACTAGTGTCATAGGATTTCAGATCTTCATAACTCCATGCAAAAACATCTATGAATTATTTGAACAAGGCTACGTACCTTTGTTTTGTAACAATAGGCAGTGATTTTGATAGTTTTATCATTTTGGGATTGTTTTCACTACCTATGTTACACTCTTCTATGTTTGCTCCTATGGGTTTCATTTTTGGCTTTTTCGCTACATCATTGAAATCAAAAATTTCTTCTAATGGGACCAATCCTCTAGGTAGGAAATTATCCTTAAGCTGAAGTACTTCAAATTCTTATTTTTGGGGTCTTTTTCATGCAATTTTGGTTTATGTACAATTTTATTTTCTGAATTATTACATCAAAAACATCAAATTGTTTATCTATATTAACTTGTACATCAGTTTGATTTTCCAATTCACAATCTAAATCTATACAACTATCTTAAAAATCATCCTTTAATTGTAAGAAAATCTCAATCTATTTATCACTCCCAAATACTTGTCAATATCTCATGTTATCAGGAACAGTTGGATGGTGTTTAACTTCTATTATGTATTTTCTGTTGGGATGAGGTAACTTACAAGTTCTTGTTGAAAAAGCCAAACCATTAGCTAGGATATTTTGATTTCGTGGAATGACAGCAAGATAATATTCATCAAAAGTTCTTAGAAAGTCAATCACATCCTTTTTGAATGCTCTCAATCTAGGATTTTTTGCAGCATATTCTCCTTTGACATGTTTTATGATTAATTCAAAATCTCCATGAGCATAAATTCTTTTAGCTCCCAAATTTTTCAGCAATTGTAACCCTAAGAGAAGTGCCTCATATTCTATTATGTTATTAGTGCACTTAAAGTTAAGTTTGTAGGAATTACCTTCTCACCCAAACACCAACCCCTGAGACTACTTTGCCACATGAGCCATCAAAACTCATGTTCCAAAAAGGATCAATTTTAGTGTTTAGTGGTATAATTTGCATTGGGTTTTCCTGTTTTTCAACAGAGTTGTTTTCTACCTTGGTAACTTGTGCATCAATGTCTCCATAATTATAAATAATGAAGGAGTCAAGGCCAGAATGAACATAATAAAGGGGGTAGTTATGTGGTTTCTCTTAGCTACTCACCATATACTTCATCAAGTTTTCCCTATACAATCTTCTCTTTTGACCAAATACTGGTATTGTGGCATAAGACATGTCCATTTGAAGGGTTCCTTGTAACTTTTCTCCCCATGAGCATGACAACAGCATGTCATACTTAGGAGGAATGTCTGCTACTACTATGTCCATTACTAGACTCTTAGCTAGGATTTGCGCTAAAATGACACAGAGATCTTTAATAACACCTAAACATCTAAATTTGCTAGAATCAAATGAATATAAGTCTTTGTAAGGTTAGTAATTTCAAGGCCAAGTTTCTCCATAACATCTTTTAGCATTAAATTATGAGATGCACCTGAATCCACCATTTCATTGTTAATAATCTTGTCATGAACGTTGATACTGACATAAAATGGAGGGACACCCCTTTCTTGTGGTTGTTAGCCATCTATAATTTCTGTTATACCTAATGATGGCTAGAATCATTTTGCAACCTTCAAGAAACATTTTCAAGTTAACATGTTAGTTCTCGAAGCCTGGTTGTTCTCTCTATCCAAAGAAACCTACCTTCACTGATGTTTTCACTTCAAAATCTTGCTATTTCCAAAGAGAAAGATGTTTTTCAAAGCCTCATCTCCATCATTTCATTTCTCCATTTTATCTTCATAATTCCCTTCATATCACTCGTTTCTCCCCTCATTTATCCTTTACTTCCTCAAAATCCCCTTTTAAACCATTTAAACCCTTTATTTGGTTAAAAACCTCTTTTTCCCCCTTATCGGAACCCCTAAAAAAGGTTTAAAAACTTCATTTTTTGGCCTTTTCCGCTCCTTTTCAAACATCGGGCCTTAATCCCCTTTCGCTTAAGCCCTAGCCCCTTTTCTGCCATGCGACCGCGCCCTGCGACCAAGCACTAAGCCCATCGGCTATCGACTATCGCAGTTCCCTATTTCCTCTTTCCCCTTGAATTTTCTTTTGTCGATGGCCAATCCCCCGAGTAAATCCTAATCGTCGATCTGCTACCATCCGACGGTCTGTGCTCCATCGGCCATCGCAATTTTCACGACTGCACTCTTTTTCTTCGTCTATGGTCGATACCCCCAAGCCAATCTCCATCGTCGATCTCCCCTATATCGGACGGTCTTCGCTCTCCTCCATCGCATCGGCGCATCGCATCACACTTCGCCATCGCATCGCTCCATCGGCACTTCATCACATCGGCACATCACAACTTCTTAATTCCCTTGTCCCCTAACCCTCCCCGCCGATGCGATCCCCCGAGTAAATCTCCACCGTAGATCTTAATCTCGATCTGACGGTCCTCCATCCATCGCATTTGCCTCTCCCATCGGCACATCACAGTTCATAAAACCTCCTTCCCAGATCCTCTTCTATGCCGATTGCCAATCCGCCGAAGTTAATCCTGATCGTCCATCTCATAGATCTGACAACCCGCATTGATTCACCTCCTCTTCCACCCACGGGCACTTTCAGCACAAAGGTCAACTATATGAATGCCCCCGTAGTTGATTCCTTTGACTATGGGAGATCTTCATCCAACGATCCAGATTTACTGCTGAGGCACCCAGCCCACAAACCCGTCCGTACCTCAAGTTCCCCCACTATGTGTATTTTCTTTCAATTTTCCATATAATCCCGCCGGTCCCACCCAACTGCACTGGGCATTTTCATCATATTTTCTTCAAATCTCCACCTTTGATCTGGCCCTCCCCCCAGATCCAACAGCCCGCATTAATTTCATGTTCAATTCTACCACACCACTCCATAGTACATTTTGAATGCAAAATGGGCGGTTTTGATAGGATGCGTGTCGTCCTCCAACCCGTATCGCGTTCCCCCAACCCATTACCGCTTACCACCTTTTGGCCACGTGAAAACCACTGTTGGTTTTCCACAAACCACTTTTCCAATCTCGCGCCATAAATCAAGTTTAAACCATATTTCTTATGGTTTTTACCATGGAATCTCCTTCCGCATGCTTCCCCCCCCCCCCCCCTCTGCAACGCTCCTCCGCTTCCGCCAAAGCCCTCTAAAGCGGTTAACCAAGTAACGCAGGTTTTTTATAACTAGTTTGTGTTTCTGTGCAGGTTTCATAGCAGCTGAATATTAAAAGTTGTCCCATAGTCACTAAAAGGTGACACAGGCCAAGGATGACGATCCTCTGTGGCCCGATCAAATGCAGAAAGGGACAGAGGGATGAATTTCCAAGTTTAAGTCGATAAATCATTATTGACTGTGTGAAGACCCTCCAACGCGAAGAAAATTACCTGTACAGAATGAAACAGTGAAAGGTATCAAAGATTAAAGATTAAAAAGGGCTAAAGCACGAAGATTGAAGATCAAAGACCTTAATCCATAGTTAAATGGATAAAGTAGTGTAAGGACAAGTAATTAAAGTTAAATCAGTCGGCAAGGACAGATCAACAAGGCAAAAGGCCTCGTGCATGTCAGAGTAAAGCAGTTAATTCATCAAAATATCTGAAGCCACCTGTAGCCTGTGTTTCACCTACAAAGACACTTTGACAGTTATCACACTGACAGAACATCTTCTGACTGTCAGAGCAGTTATTTTAAGACATGGGAAAGCCTTAAAACCCATTCTTTTCACCTACTTTATCCTCAAGGAGTAAAGACAGAGTTATTAAACAGAGAAGTAGTGCAACTCATTCCTACCTTAGGCCTTGCATGGTTTTCAAGGTCAGGAATGCATTTACTCTATAATTAATGACACTTTACCCCTAAAAAGAGTTCCACCTCCTCATTCTTCTATAAATACTCTCTGAGGAGCTCTTTGTTAGGGGTTGGTTGCTGGCATTCAAACTCTTTGAAGTTGTACATAGTCTGGCTAAAGATTAAAGAAGAAATTGAAGTTTTGGAAGATTGATGATGTTTTGACATGTTTTGTTAATGAGAAGTCTCTATCATTGGATCCCTGAGCATGGATGTTGGTGATGTATTCTAATTTGTTAATTTTTATTTCCTATTTTCCATTCTGTTTCATCATTTCTTGCTTGCAGTAGAGTAAAAAGCTTAGGCTAAGAAATGTCTCCTAGAAGCTCCTTATACCTGTTTACTCTTCACTGCCTTTATGTTTTCATCTGCTGAAGGTTTCATTGAGTAGTTTGACTGCTTTTCAACCCTTAAGCTTGTTTATTTCATAAATAGTTCAATATAGTTGGCCTCAAGAATGATTTATGGTTTTCCCTGCTTACTTGCTGCTACTTAAAAAACTGTTTCTGAAGTCTCCCTTCAAAGTACCATTGTCCAAAGTCTGCCAAAAAGGTTTTTTTTTATCATACCCTTTGTACTTACTCAAATAATTGTTTTGAAGGTATTTATAGCTGTAATCAAAGATTTCTAGGAGTTTCCTCTTCTATGAATGCAGTTATTTGTGAATCTTAAATGTTTTCTTATCCTTGAAAGTGAAATCTTTGGATGAAATAGAGCGTTCCTCGACTCCTAGATTTTATTTGAAAATTTTGTCTTGGAATTATTATTTGCTGAAGTGTGGTTTCTAGAATTTATGGTTAGCCCTGTCTATGAAATGCCTCTTCATGTTCAAAATATGTTTTAAGTCCCTTTGTTGAGATGTACATATAATTAAGGATTCTTAATTTCCCTTAGTTCTACTTCTCCTTCTAAACCCTTAATTTCCATTTCATTTCATCCACCAAACCCAAGATCCACTGGCCAAGTTAGATTTGCCCTTTGATATCCCATATCCATTGATTGAGCTTGTTATAACTTCTTCTTGACTCCATTTCCCAATGGCTCTAGTCTTTTCCCCTTTCTATCTGTGTTTCCTAGATCATTCATGTCCAACCAACCAAACCCAAACAAACAAATTTGCACTTCATAACTAGCCTAAAATCAACCTCTTAAAATCATAAAGCTATATCCTTACAAACATATTGAGAGATCCCTCTCTGAGACTAGGAGGGTTAGATCCTAGAGCTCTAAAGCTTGGTTTGAATGTTTCCTTGTCATTTGGTTTGCCAATCAGCTAAATCATAAAACCCCAACATTTTGGCGATCACGATGGGACTTCTGAGTACATAATAGTCCAGCAAGCTCGTATAGACTCATTATTCCTTAAACAACCATAGAAACTTAGAAAACCCCAAAAACATTTCAGATTGGTTTCATAATAAACATTGGTGGTGGACCATAGAATATTTTACCTCCAAAAGAGCTAAAAATTTCCACCATGCGACTCCACTGGCCTCCAATGGGCCTATTACTTCACTAGTCCTTGTCGACTCCCTTGGGAATGCATTTGGAAAACCCAATCATACTGTTGGTGGACAGCAAAGTTCAAATCTTCCACCTGGCAACTCCACAACCTCCAAAAGACCTAATGACTCCACTGGAAGAAGACTCTGAACTGGTTGAAAAGATTCAGTGACCCTTTCTGATAAACAAACATGGATCCAAGGATACAGAGGAGATATGCTCCAATGAATAGAGATCATATCCCTGGATTCCCACACAAAATGCCTCAAATAGATTGGATGAAAAACCTGCCTGTTTTTCAAAGTGAAAAGTTTGATGACCCTTTGTTACATCTCATAAAATTTCATATACATGTCTGGAGGTTAAAATTTGAATGGCATGAGGACTGTCTTATGAAAATTTTCATGGCAACATTAGAAGGTAAGGTAAGAGATTGGTATGAATGGTTAGAACCTAGGAGCTTGTTTTCTTTAAGAGACATGCACCAAGTATTTTATGAAAAATATGGAGATAACCCTTCATCATTGTCATGGACTGCAAATTGTTGTGATCAGTCTCAGAACATCATACAATACTTGTTAGATATTGATGAGGATTTGGTTAATATGCATCCTGAAGATCTATTAGAAGCCATTCATGAATTTCATACCCAAAACAACTATCACAAGAACATAGATGAATCATTTGAGGAAAAGATTAATCAAGAAATAAAAGAAATTCCTCAAGATATCCCGAGCATAAATAATGATTCATCATCCCTTTTAGCTGAGGCTCAAGAAGTCATCCAGCCTCAAGTTCAGTCTTCACAAGAGAGAGAGAACTGTTGTACTTCTACTCAAAGAAACACAGAAACATCTTCCCCTTTGACAGAAGAAGAAATTGATCAAATTATAAACAAACAGCCAGCCTCTGAAATTTTTTACAAAACAAACACTCTTGCCCATTCACCTAATGAACTTTGTTGTAAAAATTTAGAAATTTCCCTTGTAGATGAGAATAAATAAAGACCTGCTGATAATCCAGTATGTTTGATTGGTGACATTACTAATATTAATGATTTTCCTAATTTTGATCTGTCTAATGATGATGTTCTCCAAACAGAAGTTGATCTTGTAGGACCATCATTAGTAGATTTGTGGGAGGAAGATCAGTTCCACCAACTCCGAGAAAGTAATGAGCTAAAGCAGGCTATTTATGATACTAATGAAGAAAGCTTTAAAAATGGAGAAGAGGGTGAAAAATGTCTGAACCTTTGCTCTACTTCATTACAGCTCATCAGTAATAGTTTCCATGTGATTGGGAATCAACAGTCTTTCAGCTCAAAGGTTGAGGAGGAAAACAATGAAGAACTTCTTGAGCCAATTGAAATTAAAGAACCTTCTCCTGAAAGGGTTAAGGTAATCAAAGAGACCTTGCTAAAGAATATAATGACATCTTCACTGAGCTCAGTCCACTGAATCAAAATACCTCGGGACTACAAGAGGACAGCACTGCCAAATATGATGAGTCCTCCAGTTCAGATCACAATGAAGATGAGGAAGATTTTCTTTCTCAAAAGAATCTTTTTCTTGATCCAGTGGAAGAAAAAATAATCATGGTTGAAACTTACCTGTCAAATACTCCCAACCAGGTATTATTTCAAGACCCCTTTGCTCATTTTTTGAAGACATTTGAAGAAGGGATAGAGATTGTTAGGAGCAGTGTATCACCAAATGCAATAAAATTATTTAGCATTGTTGCCAAAAAACAAGTGAGATGGGAGTGGCCCTATCTGTCCGACATGTGCAAAGAAATGAGCAAAGACCAGTCATGGAACCATCTGATTGACTAGATGTATTGGAAAAGAGAATTTTTCAGCTAAACATGTAAATATTTCAGAGTTAGATTAGGCTAGGTAGGAATGTCAATAAAGCTCAGCTTGTGAGCATTTAGTTAGTTTTTTGTTTTTTTCTTTGAAAGAAAAATTGAAAAAATACAAAAACAATAGAAAAAGAGAAAAGAGGGCAGAAATAAAAGAAGAATGGTACAGCCCCATACCAAAAAAGAAAAAGAAAACCTGAAAGTGTGCAAGCTTAAATGCCACTACTTAAAAGAGAGCATTGTTATTTAGTCATACAACCTAATCATGACTAGATAGATTTCAATTTACTGTTGATAGGTTAGTGAGGAAGATTAGCCAAACAATTTAATCTTGGCTTATCAATAGACTATATTAGGATAGAGAAGGAATGGTTCAAATAAGCTTAAAACGTGAACCAAGAAAGCACAAAAAGAATGGCTCTAATCAGATCAAAACCTAAGCCAAAGATACAAAGAATATTGGTTCTAACATGCTGAAAACTTGAACCAGGTAAAGAAGAAGAGGACAGCTCAAAAGGATAAAAATTAGAGCTGAAAAGAAGTGAAGGATGTTTAATATTATCAAATCTCAAGTCTTCTCAGTTTTTTTTTAATTTTCTGCAAATAAAAGTCTGTGCAGCTGGTTTCTTATGCCATAGACACTACAGCAAATCAGACTGTTTAATCCTAGTTTGTCTGTGTTTAAATTTCTATTTTAGAATGTAGAGAATGCAGATATGTCAAACAACTTAATCTTGACAGATAGTAGATTAGGTAGAGAAGTTTTTGAGTCCAACTGTTTAATCTGGACTCTTGGAAGAAATAAGGGTAGCATTAGATAGTCTTATCTTTCTGTTTTCAAAAATAATATGTAAAAGAGATGCCAGTCCAAGTGCACTCAAGAGAAGAAAAAATGCTAGGACAAGTAGTGTGGGTAGGTAGACGTGTTGTCTTAAAGTGTTTTCATGCTGCAGGTCATTGAAGAATTTTCAAAATACAAAGAAAATCAGCAAGAAAAAAAAAAGAAATTCTTCCCAATGGATAACGCACTAGTCTACTAAAAGCCAGAGATTGATAAACTGAGGTTTTGGACACCTAAAGGGCAAGCTGTCCTCCCCAAGTGGAGCCACTGTTAGCCATCTATAATTTCTGTTATACCTAATGATGGCTAGAATAATTTCGCAGACTTGAAGAAACATTTTCAAGTTAACATGTTAGTTCTCGAAGCCTGGTTGTTCTCTCTGTCCAAAGAAACCTACCTTCACTGATGTTTTCACTTCAAAATCCTGTTGTTTCCAAAGAGAAAGATATTTTTCAAAGCCTCATCTCCATCATTTCATTCCTCCATTTTGTCTTCATAATTCCCTTCATATCACTCATTTCTCCCCTCATTTATCCTTTTCTTCCTCAAAATCCCCTTTTAAACCATTTAAACCCTTTATTTGGTTAAAAAACCTCTTTTTCCCCCTTATCGGAACCCCTAAAAAAGGTTTAAAACACCTCATTTTTTGGCCTTTTCCGCTCCTTTTCAAACATCAAGCCTTAAGCCCCTTTCGCTTAAGCCCTAGCCCCTTTTCCGCGATGCCACCGCGCCTTGCGACCAAGTGCTAAGCCCGTCGGCTATCAGCCATCGCAGTTCCCCATTTCCTCTTTCCCCTTGAATTTTCTTCCGCTGATGGCCGATCCCCTGAGTAAATCCTAACCATAAATCTGCTTCCATTCTACGGTTTGCGCTCCATCGGCCATCGCAATTTTCACAACCGCACTCTTTTTCTTCATCGATGGCCGATACCCCCAAGCCAATCTCCACAATCGATCTCCCCTAGATCGGACGGTCTGCGCTCTCCTCCATCGCATCGGCGCATCGCATTGCACTTCACCATCGCATTGCTTCATCTGCACTTCATCGCATCAACACATCGTAAATTCCTAATTCCCTTGTCCCCTGACCCTTTTCCACCCGCCAATGCGATCCCCCAAGTAAATCTCCACTGTATATCTCGATCCCAATCTGACGGTCCTCCGTCCATCGCATTTGCCTCTCCCATTGGCACATCGCAATTCCAAAAACATCCTTCCTGGAACCTCTTCTCCGCTGATCTGCCGAATTTAATCCTGACCGTCCATCTCACAGATCCGACGACCCACATTGATTCACCTCCTCTTCCACCTGCGGGCACTTTCAGCACAAAGGTCAACTATATGAGTGCCCCTGCAGTTGACTCCTTTGACTATGGGAGATCTTCATCCAACGCTCCAGATTTACTACGGAGGCACCTGGCCCAAAAACCCATCCATACCTCAAGTGCCCTCGCTATTTGTATTTTCTTTCAATTTTCCATATAATCCCACCGGTCCCACCCGACTGCGCTGGGCCTTTTCATCATATTTTCTTCAAATCTCCACCGTTGATCTGGCCCTCCCCTGGGATCCAACAGCCCGCATTCATTTTGCATTCAATTCTCCCACACCCCTCCATAGTACATTTTGAACGTGAAATGGGTGGTTTTTATAGGACACGTGTCGTCCTCCAACTCGTATCGTGTTCCCCCAGCCCATTACCGCTTACCATCTTCTGGCCACGCGAAAACCACTGTTGGTTTTCCACAAACCGCTTTTCCAATCTCGTGCCATAAATCAAGTTTGAACCTTATTTCTTATGGTTTTGACCATGGAATCTCCTTCTGCATGCTTCCCCCCCTCTGCAAATCTCCTCCGCTTTCGCCAAATCCCTCTGAAGAAATTAACCAAGTAACGCAGGTTTTTTATAACTAGTTTGTGTTTCTGTGCAAGTTTCATAGCGGCTGAATATTAAAAGTCGTCCCATATTCACTAAAAGGTGACACAGGCCAAGGATGACGATCCTCTGTGGCCCGATCAAATGCAGAAAGGGACAGAGGGATGAATTTCCAAGTTTAAGTTGATAAATCATTATTGACTGTGTGAAGACCCTCCAGCGCGAATAAAAGTACTTGTACAGAATGAAACAATGAAAGGTATCAAAGATTAAAGATTAAAAAGTGTTAACGCGCGAATATTGAAGATCAAAGACCTTAATCCACAGTTAAATGGATAAAGCAGCGTAAGTACAAGTAATTAAATTTAAATCAGTTGGCAAGGACAGATCAACAAGGCAGAAGGCCTCGTGCACGTCAGAGCAAAGCAGTTAATTCATCAAAATATCTGAAGCCACCTGTAGCCTACGTTTCACCTACAAAGGCACTTTGACAGTTATCACACTGACAAAGCATCTTTTGACTATCAGAGCAATTATTTTAAGACATGGGAAAGCCTTAAAACCCATTCTTTTCACCTACTTTATCCTCAAGGAGTAAAGACAGAGTTATTAAACAGAGAAGTAGTGCAACTCATTCCTACCTTAGGCCTTGCATGGTTTTCAAGGTCAGGAATGCATTTACTCTGTAATTAATGACACTTGAACCCTAAAAAGAGTTCCACCTCCTCATTCTTCTATAAATACTCTATGAGGAGCTATTTGTTAGGGGTTGGTTGCTGGCATTCGAACTCTTTGAAGTTGTACATAGTCTGGCTGAAGATTAAAGAAGAAATTGAAGTTTTGGAAGATTGATGATGTTTTGACATGTTTTGTTAATTAGAAGGCTCTATCATTAGATCCTTGAGCATAGTTGTTGGTGATGTATTCTAATCTGTTAATTGTTATTTCCTGTTTTCCATTATGTTTCATCATTTCTTGCTTGCAGTAGAGTAAAAAGCTTAGGCTAAGAAATGTCTCCTAGAAGCACCTTAGACCTGTTTACTCTTCACTGCCTTTATGTTTTCATCTGCTGAAGGTTTCATTGAGTATTTTGATTGCTTTTCAAACCTTAAACTTGTTTATTTTAGAAATAGTTCAATACAGTTGGCCTCAAGAATGATTTATGGTTTTCCCTGCTTACTTGCTGCTACTTAAAAATTGTTTCTGAAGTCTCCCTTCAAAGTACCATTGTCCAAAGTCTCCCAAAGAGGTTTGTTTTGATCATACCCTTTGTACTTACTCAAATAATTGTTTTTAAGGTCTTTATAGTTGTAATCAAAGATGTCTAGGAGTTCCCTCTTCTATGAATGCAGTTATTTGTGAATCTTGAATGTTTTCTTATCCTTGAAAGTGAAATATTTGGATGAAATAGAGTGTTCCTCGACTCCTAGATTTTATTTGAAAAGTTTATCATGGAATTATTATTTGCTGAAGTGTGGTTTCTATAATTTATGGTTAGCCCTGTCTATGAAATGCCTCTTCATGTTCAAATTATGTTTTAAGTCCCTTTGTTAAGAGGTACATATAATTAAGGATTCTTAATTTCCCTTAGTTCTACTTCTCCTTCTAAACCCTTAATGTCCATTTCATTTCATCCACCAAACCCAAGATCCACTGGCCAAGTTAGATTTTCCCTTTGATATCCCATATCCATTGGTTGAGCTTATTATAACTTCTTCTTGACTCCATTGCCCAATGGCTCTGGTCTTTTCCCCTTTCTATCTATGTTTCCGAGATCATTCATGTCCAACCAACCAAACCCGAACAAACAAATTTTCACTTCATAACTAGCCTAAAATCAACCTCTTAAAAGCATAAATCTATATCCTTACAAACATATTGAGAGATCCCTCTCTAAGACTAGGAGGGCTAGATCCTAGAGCTCTAAAGCTTGGTTTGAATGTTGCCTTGTCATTTGGTTTGCCAATCAGCCAAATCATAGGACCCCAACAGTGGTTTACCATCAAATTCTGGTCCAAACAAAAGTTCAGGTTGATCATCATTCAGATTGACAGTATCTGTGTTTTCCCCTATGTTTAATGCTCTCTTGATCTAAGTCCTGTACACATTTTTGTTAATTAATTCAGTTAAGGGGATAGAAATTTTCAGTTTGGAAAGTTCATTTTCAATATTGAATGGTGTTTGGCTCTTAAGAATATTTGAAAAATCAGACTTTTCAGCAGCTCCCTTTGTGACAAGTTTTGTTTGTTGACTAGTGGTAGGGATATCAGCTTGTACAGTTTTAGAAGAAATATCAATTGTTCTTTTATCAGGGCTTTTTGTGGTCTTTTTTCCTGAATTATCTATACCTTTCTTAGGACTTTCTGTATTTTTATTAGGATCATATTCAGAGACCTTTTTGGCAGAGTTTTCAGTGTTCCTTTTAATGGAGGTGTCTAAATTTTTCTTGCTCCTAAGATTGTACTGCCTATGGACTTCCATAATGGCATTTTTAAATCCTTGTTTGTATTCATGAGAAACTTCAGCTTTAAGTTTAGTTTGGGTCAACAGGAATGATTCATGTTCCTCCCGAGTGAGAAAAACAGTATCATCTTCATTTACACCCATTAAATTTATTTGGTTTTCTTCTACTTCTTCAGTTATTTTCCAATCTTCATCGGCATAATTTTCCTGAAATGGAGGCCTAATCTGCTGAATGGGGCCCCTTTATTCTCTTTATCTTATCTGAAGAGGATTTCTTCTGGGATTTTGATTACGATTTTGAGGTGCATGCTGGTTTTCTCTGGGATCAGTCCTCTCGTTTAGGCTAATCCTCTCCATCATTCTTTCTACAGTTCTATTCAAGGCATTTATTTTGGTATCAGCTGAGGAAGTTTTAGGTTCATCTCTTATGGTGACTCTTCTCTCATTTCTCATCCTTCCTCTCTTTGCTAACATATTGGGTTCTACACTTACTGTATCCCTCTGCATTTCTTCTAATGTTGCTAAATTTCTCTCTATGAGTTGGTAAGACATCTCTGGCTCAAACCCATCTGGGAATTTGACTAAGGCTAAACCTTGTGGTGGTTTATGTGAGCAGGAATTTCATTATACAAACTATTGAATCTGGTGTAGTAATCTTGAACACTTTCTGCTAGAGCCCTCCTAATGCTTTCTTATTCGTATAAAATTTGAAGAGGGTTCTTATTAACTTCCCACCTATTAAGGAATGTAAGATGGAATGCAGGAATATCATTAATAATGTTTGCAGTCAAACCCTTAAACCATTTTCTCACTTCTCCACTCAAACTTTGAGAAAACATTCTTAACTTAACACTCTTATAATCTACTTCCTGAAAGTCAAAACAGTCATTCATCTTGTCGATATGTTGTTGATTTTTTAAAGGACCAGCCCCATCTAATTGTGGAATTTCTGACTGATAATCATGTGGCATGTTTGTCAGAGGTGCGGGAGCACCAATGGAGCATACCTTGCTGCCATGATTGGTGGAGGAGGAGGTAGAGGGGGATTAAAAATAAGTGGGGGAAGTTCAGAAGTAGGTGAAGTAGGGTGGATAACGGAAAGAGGTAAATGTGATGGGGTTTGTGTAGTGTTATGAGGAAATAAAGGAGAAGTGGTGGGAATCACCAAAGGAGTAGGACTAGATGACTTAGGGTGTGTAGACTGAGAAGCTATAGGGGAAGCTACTAAGTTTAAAGTAGATAATTCAACAAACAAGCTATAGGGGAAGCTACTAAAAAGCTACTAAGCTACTGTTGAAGTAAAGCTTATTACCAAATCTTGAAGTTCATCAAAATCTTGTAGAAGCTGAAGGTCAGGTTTAGTCTATGAAGAGTCTTCTCTAACTGGACTTTGTTGTAAAATTGATGGATCAAGTATTGTTTTATCTACCCAACTCTTAGATTTAGTCCTAAATAAACCTTGTTCAAAGTTTAAGTCAAATTAAATATCTTGTATAGTGTCAAACTTTTCAGGAAGAGAATTTTTTCTAGAAAGAGGGTTATTTCTCCCTGGATTCTCTAGTTTTCTGGTTTTCTTAACAATCTTTCAGTATTATCCACTATAGTTGCAGGATTTGGGTCACAATGAGATCTAGTGTAGGCTATTTTGGGAGCCAAAACTAAAACCTAAGGCACATAAACTCTGATTATTTACAAAAATGAAAGAAAACCAATCTTTATGAAATATTTCTATCATACACAGTTATACAAACCAGGGTTTCAAAATTCAGAAGAAATGACATTTTTTTCAATTTGTGTCCCTAGTATGGTCACCAATATGTTATCGTTCTATAATTTTAAGATTGGCAAGAAAAATTATATAGGACAACATCAAACTACTTTTAAAGTTGGGATCTAGCCCTGCCAGCTTCAGAGAGGGCTCTCTATGTGTGATTTAGCTTTGTTTCCTTAATTGATATTAGGCTAGTTATGATAATTACTGAATTGTTTATTTGTTTGTTCGTTTGTTTGGTTGATTGGTTGGTTGGTTGGTTAGGTGATATTTTTGAATTAATTATTTTCGATTGGGCTATGGAGTCAATAAAAGATAGATGCTGCATCAATTTTTTAAAGAGTAATCACAAGGAAATGTAGTTACAGCTATTGGATCTTTAATTCTAAATGAATTATGAAATGAAGCATGGGTGATTTCAGTAGTTATTGAAAAGCTTGCATTCAATAATTTCTCAATCAGACTTCAGAAGGAAACATATATATTGTAAATAAAACTAGAAATAAGGTGTTCAAATAAAAAATCTTACTTCTCACTTTCTGTTTTACAATTACATAATACACAGTAAAGAAACACAGTGGAAACAAATATCACAAAAGGAAAAACATCACAAGAACATATAGCACAAGTATCCTGTGAATGGTCTTCTTTATTGATGTGTCAGTAGCTCAAAAAAGTAGAATGCTCAATAGAAAGGATTACAATAATTAGAGTCCAACGCCTCATACTTCGAATGCATGAAGTATTTAAACTAATCATATGAAGGATGGAGTATCAAAATGGGCAATATCCTTATTAATTACAACATAATTGTTTTAAAAAAATGTGCTCCAAAAAGTTGGAGTAATTTGAGAATTTATGGACATCTGGCACTTCTATCTGGGAAACAATTGTTGCACGTTTTAACTATTGGTTGCACGATCTCACTATTGATGCATTGGCCGTTGTGCTGGCTGTAGTTGCTTGTTCACTCATCCTGGTACTCACACAGCTTTTCCCATCAATCCTCATCAGGAAGAAGTGTTTTTTTTTTTTTTTTTTTTTTTTTTTTTTTTTTTTTCTTAATTCAGAAATATTTCATCAACCTCCATGTATCAAGAAAATGTGGGTTTGACCACAAAAACGTGTTTTATCTCATGATGCATGAAAACATCATTACTCACAGTTTCCATGAAAGCTCTCCTTGTCGTTTCACATTTAATATTTGAAATTTTCGATGTGTCTTTGGAAATTTCCTTGAGTTTTTTCACATCATAATCTCTGGCCATTAGTTTGTCATTGATAACAAACAGAGAAGGGAGGCCCCTTTTGGTCAATGGCTCAATTCTGTTGAAGAATCTGTTGACTTGAATTTCCAATCCATTACACTTGTCCTTAAGTTGTTGCACCAAATTTCTTAGTGTAAGGACTTTCTTCACTTCCAAAATTGTTTTAGTTTTGTCATGTACTCCTAGATCATCAAGGTCATATCTATTTTTAGCATTCAAAAACTTAATGATATTGTTAGTTGTGTCAGGCATATCTCCTAGATATTTAGTTATATGTGAAATGGCCTTGTTAACCTTCTCAATCAAATCATTCTGGTAAAAAATGATCTGGATATATGGCCAGATTTCATTCATGGATTCAGTGATGCTGGTCCATGTGATTTATTTAATCTGAGCCAAAGTGTTGCCAGTAGAGGATTATTTTAGAGGCTTCTGTAAACTCTCCATTTTCTTCTGACTTCTCTGTGATTCTGTTGAATGAAAAATTTCATTCTTCACCATCTGATCCTGTAAAATCTTGCATTGAGCCTACAGTATTTTGATTTCCTCTGCCTGCAATTACATGTTTCCATTGACTTAGCAAGTTGATTTTCAACATCTCCTTTATTGATTGTTGAAATTGTTGATGTAGGAATGGTTGTAAGGGGTACAGCCTCTAAAGTAACAATTGAAGTTTTGGCAGCCTGCTCTTTCTCTTTGACCATCTTTTCCATTTCGACCTCCATGTTTTTCAATTGTGCAGTCTGCTCCATGTTGAGTTTCATCATGTCAGAATTCTGGGTCTCTCTCTCTTCTATCTCTTTTGTAAGAGGGTCCTATGTAGATGAATTCTTCAGCTACTTCTTCAAGGCTGCTATACCTGCATTTTTATTCTTAATTATATCCTCCACATCTTGTATATTTGAGGGATCATATCCTATCTTTACAACTAGATCTTCCAAGGATTTTATCCTTGTATCCTTGGACATAGAAGAGATTTTTTCCATCTTGATCTGAGATTGTATATTTGCAAGGGAGACCTGTAACTTAGACAAATTCATAGTTGTGTTCGTGAAGGTGGAAGAGATCATTTCACCTATTTGTTAGTGCATTTACATCTGATCGATGGGGTGAATGTCCTTGATGTTGAACTCAAAGGAACTCTTCTTGTAGTATGCTGCCATCTTGGGTTTTGAGATTTGAGCTTCTAGAAATGCCATGTGCATTTTCACCTTCTCTGAATCAAAGGCAGATACCAATCTACTCTGTGAGCTAGAGGTCTGCTTCCAAAATTGGGTGTAGGTGTTGTTATTTAATATTTTGTTCCTCAATTTGATCTCTCTGAAAGTATCAAACACCATTCTCTCCATTTCTCTTGTAACAACACTAGATGTAGATGTTTGGAGGGCCTGCTGCTGATTTAGGATAGAATTTGAGGTAGTAGGAGAAGTGATGGGTTTTCCTCCCACAAGAGATGATCCTGGAGTATCTAGGATGTTAATCATAGTCTCCTGCTCTGTTTATGTACTTTTATCAATATCCATGTGTATCCTAGCCCTTTTCCTATACTTCATCATGAATTCTTTATCAGAAGTATCAGTCACTGAAGGTGACATCTTCCCTCTGCCTCTTTCCTATAGCTTCTTGATGATCTTCTTTGCTTTGTTTTTTTTTTGGTACAGGTGTTCGCAAACTTGAAGTAGATATGGCCTGCTCCTCTACCTCCTGCAAAGTATTATCATCCCACTTTGTCTAGTTTCTGAATTGTTCTATGTCTGGCCTTTCTGCATGAATGTAGGGTGTCGACTTGTTCTCCACCCTAATTTTGGAAATGACCCCAAAGGGATCATAAGACCATGTGAAGTTGGGAGAAAACTTCATTTCTTTAAGTCGCTTGTCAGCTTCCTCTCCTGCTGCCCTGCAGTTGCATATAAATGGCCCTATCTTAGACTTTATCCTGAACTGTGATTTTTTTTTTTTGCTGAGACAAAATGCACTTCATCTGCATTCAAAATTTTTCTTATATATTCCAGGGAAAAAATCCTCATTGGGAGGAATTTTGGTAGCTTATAGGGAGGAAATTCACACCCATATACTCTTAGATCTGTATAATTTTGGTATGAATACCAATCTGTTGTTCTGGCCTGATCTAAAAGCTGCATTATTATTTTAATCTCTTCACTTACTCTGGGCTCAGTTGTTCCATTTAGAATACTCATGGAAGGATGTAGAAATAGTTTAATAAACTGTTTGTAACTGAATTCTTCTTTCTCTTTCATCAATAAGGTGGTCCAAAAAATGATAGACTATGGATGTCCATCTTCATCCATTTTATTCATAGCAAACTGAAACTTTTCTGCCTAAAAATATAAGAACATGTAGACAATGACATAAGTATACTTAAATACTCCTTCAGTATGAAATTTCACCAACTGGTCATGGATGTTATCAGCCAGGAATTGGCTAAAATCAAACATGACATAGGGCTTGGAGTCTGTAGACAATATAGTCAAAAAGCCTATAATTGCCTCATCTATCCATTGGTCAGAGTAGTACCCAAGGAGGTATGCAAGGACTATGTCTATTTGCTTGGTTCTTTCAGGGAATGAATATTAGGGATATGGGGGATTTTTCTTAAGAAAAAGAGTATTTTCAGTTAGGAATAACTCAAGGGTTGAGGCTCTCTTATCAAAATCTATCTTCTAGTATTGGCCTATGATGGCTTCTCAGGAGAATGGTGTAGTATTTTCTATTGAAGGTCCCTGAATCATTTGGATGATGGATTGGGCATTAATGGTAAACAAAACTTCACCAGTAGGAGCAATTACAGCTCTTTGGTTAGGAATGTAGTAGGCACAACATCTTCTAATGAACTCAAGAGCACTGTGGGTTTTAGGGAAGATATAGTAGAGTAGGTTTGTGTCCCATAGGAAAATTTCATCTACCCCATCTATTAGCTGTATTCTAACAATAAATAGACATCGAAAAGGTCAAATTCACAGTGTCTTTTGTATCTTAAATATTTATCTGCTAGGCTAACATGATCGAGTTCGATTAGAGGGTGAATCATGGGATTGAGGGGGGGTTCCTGGCCTTTATTCTTGGGCAGCATGACTGGTTCAAGTTGTAGAATGATTGAATTTATTGATGGTTTAGGTTAGTAGAGTGCAATGGCAGAGTTGGAGTGAGGAAAATCTGGAGGAAACACTGGAATTCATTGTGCTTGACTTGTAAAATAAAAAAACTTGTAGCAAAGATGATAACAGTAAAGTTTGAAATAGATGAGAGGGATGGATTTTATAATTTTTCTAGTATTCTCGTTGTCCATGGTGTGGGTTCGTTGATTAATGGTTAAACACATTAATTATCCAACGGATTTATTTAGGCAAGAGCGGAGCTAATTGGATGTACAAAGGATGGATGAGGTGGAGCGATGTGATAGGAGGAAGGATAACGGTCGCGAGGGCGGTTTATGGTAGTGGAGAATACCGCTTTCAGAGGGGGTAGCGCGCGGTGAGTGGCTTTGGTGAGGGGGGTGCGAAATCGTCTATGCTTGCCACGTATGAGTTGGGTCTGGTTTCAATACCACTGACTTCGAACCCACCCACCAACGATAATGTTCGGATGGTGCGAGGGGGGTGAAGAGAAATTGTGACTATCGGATTATGATGTGTGAGGTGAGATGAAGGGAAAGGTGGCAGAAGTATAGTTGTGATGTGACAGGTATGGATGGTGGGGTCGAGAATCAATGAAATGTGCACGGGACATTATGGATGGAGGAAAACTTAGGAAAACTAAAATATAATGCCCGAAATCCTTTGAAAAAATCAAGTCTTCAGACTTTAGAATAAACTTTCATCCCTTTTTCTTTCTCCAACATAAAAATGTCTTCAATCTGAAACTTAGGATAAATTTTTCATCGCTTTTCCCAAAATCATCTTCTCTTTCTCTACCTACCCTTTCATCTAATCTAACATTTTTTTATATTTTTCTTTTGCAAGGTGCATTTGAACTAGCAGACCCATATCATCACTATTTTTTATGAAAATCTATCCTGCCTATCCCTTATTTCATCTACTGATTTAGATTAGACTGTTGAATCAATTTCATTTCTACCTAGCTATTGACTTACCAAGATTAAATTGTTTGGTAATTATTTATTCACTAACCTATTTAACAGAAATTCAAACTTGTTCAATCATGCTTAAACTATATGATTTGAACAAACTAACTTATCAGTAGTGGCATTTTGACTTGCATCACTTTCAGTGTTATTCTTTTGTGGGGTTTTCTTTTTCTTTTCTTTCTTTCTTTTCAATTTTTTTCTTTTTTAAAATACCCTCTTTTCTTTTTCATTTTTCTTTTGGAAATCAGTTGAGTATTGAAATCATGTACAATATTAAATTGCAACTATAAAGTACTCAATCACCTTGAGATCCTATAATTTATAGGACCCTAACAATGACTACAACTAAAATATGTGATTGCACTGGAAAACTAAAGTGTGCTATGACTAAAGATTGCGACTATGATTTTTCTTGGGCATGACTTAACCAGAATTATGACAAGTAAAAACACTTCGAAAAATTTAGAGCTTTACACTTTGAGAGATTGATAGGGCTCCAAAATTTGAAGAGGTCGAGAATTTTGGTGAGTCTTTGTCGCAGCTACAACACCACCCTACTTCTGGAATCTTCTAGCACCCTACAATTGAAAATTCTAGAAGAAGTTAGTTAGGAAACTGCTAGTTGTTTGTAAGAGATTCCTAGTGGAAAATGAATACCTATATTGGTTTTAGGGTTAGGTTTTGGTCTAGAGATCTTATAAACAGGCCTCATTTTGATGTAATTCATGAGAGAAAATTCTAATGTACTAAAACTCTATCAAAATTTTGTTGGAAATTGTTGGGACATGTTGAAGTTGTTTTAAGGAAGGAATTATGAAGTACATTTTAGCCTCTTAATGCTCTTATTTTCACATGTAATTCTAAACCCACTTTTAACTTGAATTGTGCAAATTATTAATACAATTACATAAGTTATTCATGGAAAATCATGGTTTAAGCTTGATGCGTGTATGGAATTTGAATATGATTGTGTAAATTAAAGGAAACCCAGAATCTATTTGATTGTTTTCTTTAGTTTTTATGAAGTTTATCAAGGTCACATGGAGTATCCTTGTTTACTTTGACGAATTTTCACATGGGATATCTATATATATATATATATATATATATATATATATATATATATATATATATATATATATATATATATATATATATATATATATATATATATATATATTATTTTATTTTATTTTCAGTTGAATTCTTAATTGCTCAATTGTTTTCTTTGATGTCAGTTTTCTAGGAATGGATTCTTAATTTACCACCTTATCTTATTGATAGATGTTCTCCATGCTTTAAATTTTCTTCATAAAACCCTCATAACCTTCATGTCAAACCCATGTTGTGTGGATGCTCATGCCTGAAAATATGCAGAAAGCATACCCAACATAACTCTTATAAGCTTTGGCAATTTCATGCATAATTTTCAAGTAGAAACAAAACCCTTAAAATAGAAAATTAAAAATCATATTTAGATGTTACCGGGCTCTACATTGTAGTGCAACACAGTGTGACTTTGGGGCCCCAACAGATCATCTACAACACATGGTGTCAATTAGGAAAATGGGTTGGGTCAACTATTGACCAGGAAAAGATAACAAATAACATTTATTAGGAAAAGAAATGTGATCAATCAGATGAAATTATAAAAATTTGACCACTTTAAATATTGATTAAGAAACGATTTATTAAATGAAATAACCTTAGAAACTAAAAATATTTTTTAAATGAACTACCCAGACACATAATGACAAAATAACACTAGAGGCCAATTAATGTCAATGATTTCCTATGGTTTCCACACTAACACATCAAAAGACTACCTAGATATTTAATGATGGAATAACACTATATGCCAATAATTGTTAATGGTTCCTTGTGATTTCCATGCTAAATGATCTAGGAGGATTCCTACAACTAATCCAATTTGATGGTTTCAAATGATGATGAAAATGTTCTCACAACAAAGGGATTTCCAACATAACTTAAATTGGGTCAAATGGTACATATTATGCAAAATTTAAGCCCTACTAAAATTGAAGATAAATAGGGGGCAATAATTACATGTAGACCAATAGAAAACTGGCACATGGATCAATGGAAAAATGACATATAGACCATTATAAGGTTGGTATAGAAACCTATCAACAACACATGAAGATTGGTTATTGAACTTAATAATATATTTTTTTATTATAATATCATATCAAATCCCATAAAATAAAAAATTCAAAATATTATTAAATAATATACCCTCATAAGTGCAACAATCCATGAAGTCATAGCTCCAACAACCCATGAAGTCAAAACTCCAACAACTACCATTATCACATGTGGTATGGAATTAATATTACATTTTTTTTTAATTTAGTGCATAAAATATATCAACCTCATGCTCCAAGACTTCATATTATTTGTATCATGAACATTATCTCATAAAATTAGTACTATGTACCAAAATTTTGTGCCATAAAGATATTTTAGATAATATTATATCTATGTAAAAAGAAGTATGAGGATTTCATGTAATTTGAATCATGATATCCTTTGGAAAACTCTAACAACTTACCTCCATACCATTAGCGGTTACATTGTTATATGTTTGAGAGAATTTGTTTTGAGAAAAGATAGCAGTGCTTTTATAAAGAATAGGCAATATAGGTAAGAAGGCAATATAGGTTTTTTTCCAAGTGATATAGTTTTTTTTTAAGTGAGAAGATGCCCAAGAGAGTAGTGATACTAGCACTATTAGCACTATTATATTTTATGGAGGAGAACTTTGAAGATGCTTTTGCATATTTAAGGCGATGTAAATTTTTTTTTTTAAATGAATAATAGATTAAAAATGCAATGTAGAGAGTTGAACAATATTAATAAATTTGTAAGAAATATTTATATTTTAGTATTGTTTTTTTTTTTTATGTTATATTCATTTAAATCACTTATTAAATTATTTTTTATGAAAAATTTGAAAATTTTAATTAATAAATTAAAACAATTTTCACACTAACACATCCCAAAAAAATGGATGATGAAATAACACCAATGGTTAATGGAAGTGAATTATTATTATTATTCGCACATTCATGTGCGTGTCTTATAAGTGCATAAAGATGCACTCAATGTTCAAAACTCTGTCGCATTTGATGCCACCCTTGGGCACACACTTAGTTATCATATTTAATTTTGTTATTCATAAATATAAGGTAAAACCTAGAATACCAAAAGGTCCATCATGTATATATTCCACAAACTTTGTGTGGCCTTCAAGAAATAAATAAAATATAAGAGTGCCACAAAGTTCATGTAGCACTGTATTGCCTTAAGAGGCATCAAATGTAGTTGACCTTTAACTCTTGGATGCTGTATTGCGTTAAGAGGGCATCAAATGTAGCACGACCTTTAGAGATATTTTTATTTTTGTTGAGATGCCAAACTTTGAATTGATGTGATGTTGGAAAAGTGTATACCTCAATGTGCTATTTTTTTTCAAGTAATTTATATATATTGTCTCATGTCAAGGATGGCGATATACTTACATAGGAATAACATATTCTTTCGGTTTTTTCATATTTTTTTATTAATAAAGTGATTACATTGAGATATTTTTTTATTAATAAAGTGTTTATATTGAGATAGAAAAAATATATATATAAAAGACGGATTATTATAAAATTTATTATTTTAAATTTAAAAATATTAAAATTTATAATATATATTAATATTAAATATTTAATGTTTTAAGACAGTTTAATTGGTTATCTAAGAAATGTGAAATTGTTATAACTCGAAAGATCTAGGTTCAAATCTCTTATTATAATCTGAATTGTGAGAAGGAGAACAATTCATAACCCCCAAAAATTTGCTTGCAGTAAACAGACTGCTAAATACCTCTAAATTAAATAAATAAATATTTAAAAATCTATAATAATTAATAAACAATATAGTATTATAATAATCATTAATATTCATATTATAAACAATATAATATTAAAATAATTATTAATATTCATATTACACATTAATTTTTTAAATATTTAATGTTTAACTTGCCTTTCCTCTCTACATGAACTTAGTATAAACTCAAGATTATACTTATTCAAATATGTTTTATTAATTTATTTTTTATTTTTTTAATATTATATTTATATTTAAATTAATATAATTTTATATTATTTTTTAAATATTAATATTAAAACTTTCAAAATAAAATATATATTTTTGTGTAAGAATGAGGATGAGATGGAAACACCGCAGGAAGAAAATAATAAAACTTCTCTTTTTATTCCCACTGTCGTTTGTTATATATATAATTTTTTAATAATTGAAAAAAATACCAGAGTGCACATTTAAAAAAAAGTTTCATTCATAGTGTGAAACTGAAAATTATGAACTTTAAAAATAGTTTAATAATTCAATGGAGTGTTAAAATGGTTCAACTAAACTTTTCAACCTGAGTATTGGAAAATACTTGGTATACTCTTTTTTTTAGAAATTTCTTAAAAAAATCATCGTATCGAAAATGGAATTTTTTTAATAATGTTTAATTATAATAAATAAAAAAAAATTATTTTTGATAATTTTTATTTTGTTTATAAAAAATTTTTTTGGTGAAAATCGCAGGTTTTGTTGACGCGTTTATCAATTATATTAATAATTATTAAAACTATAGTGTTAATGTGGCTATTAAATATTCACTATTTATACTTATTAATCACTATATAAATAACACACACACATATATATAATATGGGTTATTACTAATATTATTTATTTATCCATCATCGTTATCTCAATGATTAATATAAATTTATTAACATATTAATATAATTATTAATATCTTTTATACATAACGATAAATTTATGAACGATTCTTAGATAAAAATATTAAATAAATTATTAGAAGTCCTCATATTATAAAATCCAAGATTATAAACCCTAAGATTATATTATAAACCTTAAAGAAAATATTTTAAACCATAGGATTAATATTATAAACCTTAATCTTAAAAAAAAATCAATCTTATATAGTCCAAAAAACCGAACATTTCACATCCTCATATTAAATGCAATATTATAAACCAAAAATTAAAAACTACAATATCGCAAATCGAGGGGATTAATATTATAAACCCAAGGGGAAATAAACAAAAGGGTTTAAAATTATAAACCCAAGGATTACTATTATAAACTCAGGGGAAAATAAACTAAATGGAAAAACACTAAACCCTAGGATTAAAATGTTACATTATTAATAAGAACAATGTGATACATCATGATATTAAACTTTAATATTACACCTAATATTATAAAACCTAACATCATAAAGCCCAATATTATAACCCCAAAGATTAATATTATAAACCATAAGATTAGTATTATAAACTCTAATAATAAACCAAAGGTATTAATGATATAAGCCGAAGTGATTAATTTTATAAACCCTTGGGAATAATAGACCCAACGAGATAATATTATAAACCCAATGGATTATAAATATTAAAAAACCAAGGGCAAAATATTATAAACCCTTAATATTTGATGCAGGTTTACCCTGCAAACCCAGAATCTCTCCCTCTCATGCATATACAAAATGCATCTCCAATAATTGCCCAAATAAAACTTCAATGTCCGGGCAATTACCTACACTATCAATTACACACACAAGCTCTTCAATATATGTTCACAAAAACCATACTCTCATAAGCGGAAGCTAATAACATATGTTTCAAGTTTTATGGTTCTTTGGAAACCATAAATACACAAGGTTCTTTTATAAAACCCAACATTCAATTACTCATGTGAAAGAGACCATAACCCAACAATCACCTCTTCTTGTGATTAAACCCCCCAATGTCTATCATGGAATGAGAATGTTACAACCTTGTGAATTACATAACCATGGATTCCAATTTATGCATATCCACCATCTGTTTAAGAGTTTCATTGAACAAATTATACCAATGCATATCATTTGAAATAACATCGCCACACAACATTACACATCGATCATTATGCCACATCACCATTTCAGTCGACGTAATAAGAGATATGCCACGGTATTAATACACGGGTGCTTACCTCATGAACGCCTCTGCAAATTCATAGTTCGCTTTCAAGTTTAATTAACGCCTTCACTCATCGACTTAATGCCTCTGCTTCTACACATGGACTTGGCAATTCATCACAATTCCATTCCACTGCCACCAATCACACCTTCTTTCTGTGCAACGTTGTAAATCGCCCTCACTATCCAGAATAACAATTGCGACTTCTCCATCGCTGTTCAAGTTTGTCACAGGGTTAACGCATTCACCCTGCATTAAATTTGATAACAGATGTGGGTAACACGACCACCCTTTGTGGGTACGAATCCATTCCTTACCTCTGTGACACAACAAAATCGATCCCAAAATAAATAAACAGATTTTTATTACAAATTTTGCGCCTCCTTTTCCGTTGACTTATAAGCCAGATCCATTCTTATGCCTCGGTCCAGAACTCCACTCCAGCATTTATTCAAACTCTGCGTACATTTCATGGATGTAATGTCGCTCTCTTCGCTTCTGGAATCGAATTAAGCATTGGTTCATGCCTATGCTCACAGCTTCAAACCACTGTTACATGTTGACTACACATTTTCAATGCCAATTACAATTGCTTTCAACGCACTCAGTTTCATTCGATTGCATATTGTTCCTTCAATGTGATACTCCGCATGTTCAATAACCCGTCCAACAATTTATTCAGATTCCCATCATCGCAGTTCAAGAGGATATGCCACCGTGAGCTTGAATTGAAATTCAATTTCAATCCTTTTCATATATAATCGATCTTCCCAGTGATCGATATACCCAATATCAAACTGGAACTGAAACTCGATTTCAGTCTTCACGTGTAATCGATCCCTGCATTAATTGAATACACCAACTGTTCACACAATTTCCCTCCTTGCGATTGATCTCAAGCGGTATTCCATTTTAAAGCCAGCGCTACAGCTCGACTTTGAAAGCATCCACGCCTCTCTTCAATTAAATCAACGACCAATGCTTTAGATCGATTCAAAAGCTGCTTCACACCATCGTTTCAATTTCACCATATTATATGAATTTACAACCACTATACCCGTGTATCAATAACAAATTTGAACTGGAAGTCGATTTCACTATTCCAGCATCGATTAATGTTTACAAAAACTCTGGTTCCATATAGAACTTGCGGTTTTTCAATTGATTCCACTTACAGTCAATTCCAGCAATTGCGCCAACCTTTATTGCATTATTAACTTCCATTTTTGTGCTAGAATGCGTTCTCAATTCATATGTACATTCTCAATTCAACCCCAATTACAGAAATTAAACACACAATTTCAAAATCAACCAATATATATATAATTCTGAAACAATGTTTCATGTAAACAAAATGCGATCACTTACAAACTTTTCTTTGGCCAAATATTCAAAGTTCATGGCCCTTTCAATTGCCCAGAGGCTTACAACTTGGCTGTCCAAACCTCAACTCTCCTCTCTATCCTATTCTACCTGATCTATTTTGCCTTTGAGGCATAACAATTTATACAAATTTAATTGAACCAATTAAGGTTCAAATCCCCTTAATCACTCAACAAAATCCCCAAATATCTCAACACCCCTAAAAGATAGATCTATATCCCTAAAACCTTGCAACTAAATCTATCTTAGGCTTCCTAATTATCTCTTAGATATATATCATCTAATTTCTCTCATGTTTTCCAGTTGTTTGGAAACATTTACAAATTCTCACAAATAATTAATTAAAAATATAATTAATCACTCAAAATAATATTAATATTTCCATGAAATTAATAAATTCTCAAATACATGAGACCCCTAGGTTCAATAAAAATACAAGGTATTTTTCTGAGCTAATGCTCCTGCATCAAACTCCCAAGGTTGAAAATGATCATGATCTCCTGATCATGCGTTTAAGTCTTTGTCCACCTGGATCCCACATTTTTTTCTGCAACTTATCATCTATATCTGTTGTCTGCTGCTTTTCTCCAGGTCTCCATATCTTATGTTGTCTTGCTCCACTCGCTGCACTTTCACAATCTATTTCTGTCTTCATTTTGCTGTTGTTGCTTCTCTTTCTTGCTGATGTCTTCCTCTGAGATACTTTCATCATGATTCTTTCGATTAATTCAATTTCTCGGTCCAATAAATCTATAGGTTGTTGATTTCTTGCTGTCTGCTGAGCTAAGACGTCTTGCTCAGTTCTTACTCGTTCAATTTTTACTGTCACTTGCTGACTTCTTGCTGCCACCCAATCATCCATGCTCTCTTGTCTTCTACAACGGAAAACTTCCCCTCTGCCTCCTCCTATCAGCAACTTACTGGACTGATACATTATGTACTTCTTTCTGCTATCTTCATCACTCTGCATCTGCAATTCCCATCTCTGAAATTGAGATTCTTTCTGCACTGAATTCTAATCATTCAGCATCTTTTCCAGCAACATAACTTCTTCATCCCATGGATTAGAAATTTCCACAGAATTCTCATCTTCTTTCATTCGACTGCTCAACTGAGTCAAATGTTCTTCAGTACCTGCAACAATACCTGCATTCACAAACCACTTGTTAAAACAAAAATCATAAGGCCTCAGTGCCTTACTTCCCTCTGCCAGCACTTCAGTATGTTGTCCTGAATTTTCCATTTCAATCAGCACATCAGTATGCTGATTCTTTCTGTTCAAAGAATTCTCTGAAGAACTCTCAAGACTGTCAACCAGTATTTCTCTCACACCATCTATCTCCATGATGTCTTTCTTCTCTCGTTCACTGTACTGAACTCTTTCTTCTGCTGCAATCTCCCTGTCATACTCTGAATTCTCCAACAAGTATTCCAACAATGCAATTTCTCTGTGGCATTTTTGAAGCATATCATTATCACTTACAGTCCCTGCATTCACACACAAATCTTCAGTTTGAAAATCACAAAGTTTAACAGTCTCAACTACTGGTTCATATACCAGCTCTTCAAGTTGATCCTCTTCTTCATTCACATGAACTTCCTCTTGTACTGCAAGAGCTTCAAGTACAAAAGCATCACTGCTTCCTTCTTCAGAATACTTATCTCCTGAAAGAATCTTTTCCACACTTGCGACAGCTTCACAAGATTGCGCATCCTCTTCAGTAAAACCTATAATCACATCACAATTGTCAGCTACAAAAACACAAGATTTTACATCATCCAGCTGATCTGGATCTGCCCAGTAACTCAAGAAATCATCAATGATATCCTCCTCTATTTCATCAATGGAAACCTCCACTTCCAACTCAGCTGCTCTGAGTTGCGTACACCCCAATTGTACATCCATCATCTGCTCGAGCTTCCTCGGCTCTTCTGTTAACTGCATGTTTATCTTTTGATCTCTTCTCTGTTGTAGCTTCTGCCACTTCACTGTCTTTCTCATGGTCCAACCACATCTCTGGTCTCTCACACTTTCCCGTAACAACTCCATCAATAACTCAAGATGAACTGCAATCTCAGCTTTCTCTTTCTCATACTCTTCATCAGTCAACTGATGTCTTATGCCATTTTCCTTGGCATCTTTCTCCCTCTTTCTACTGTGGCATCTCTCTGAACCTCTGCTCTCTCCTTTATGACTTTCAGTAGTCATCTTTGTCACCATGAGTTCCTCACCCATGAGTTGCACCAAGCCTCTACAACAGTAAACTCTTCTGCTACCACTTACCTCACCAATCCCTTCCTCTGGATCTGGTCTTTTGGTAATCACCGGTCCTCTGCTGGAACCTTTCGAGCATTTCTCCACTACTCCTTCAGGCTTCACTCATCTGCAACTTTATTCAACCTCTGTTGAATCTTCAGGTTCTGCCACATTCACCTAGAATCCCTTGCTGGACTCCTTCATCACTGCACTCCAGCTGTGATCTTCAAGATCCTATTGATCTTGCTTCACTTCTTCAACTACACTGCATCCCTATGCTGCAATCTTCATTAGCTTCAAAATCTGACATTCATTCATCACATGCAATTAACTCAATTTTTTTTTTAAAAAACCTGAATCTTCACACAAAGCTATTCCAGCTCTGATACCAAAATGATGCAGGTTTACCCTGCAAACCCAGAATCTCTCCCTCTCATGCATATACAAAATGCATCTCCAATAATTGCCCAAATAAAACTTCAGTGTCCGGGCAATTACCTACACTATCAATTACACACGCAAGCTCTTCAATATATGTTCACAAAAACCATACTCTCATAAGCGGAAGCTAATAACATCTGTTTCAAGTTTTATGGTTCTTTGGAAACCATAAATACACAAGGTTCTTTTATAAAACCCAACATTCAATTACTCATGTGAAAGAGACCATAACCCAACAATCACCTCTTATTGTGATTAAACCCCCCAATGTCTATCATGGAATGAGAATGTTACAACCTTGTGAATTACATAACCATGGATTCCAATTTAAGCATACCCACCATTTGTTTAAGAGTTTGATTGAACAAATTATACCAATGCATATCATTTGAAATAACATCGCCACACAACATTACACATCGATCATTATGCCACATCACCATTTCAGTCAACGCAATAAGAGATATGCCACGGTATTAATACATGGGTGCTTACCTCATGAACGCCTCTGCAAATTCATAGTTCGCTTTCAAGTTTAATTAACGCCTTCACTCATCGAATTAATGCCTCTGCTTCTACACATGGACTTGGAAATTCATCACAATTCCGTTCCACTGCCACCAATCACACCTTCTTTCTGTGCAACGTTGTAAACTGCCCTCACTATTCAGAATAACAACTCCGACTTCTCCATCGATGTTCAAGTTTGTCACAGGGTTAACGCATTCACCCTGCGTTAAATTTGATAACAGATGTGGGTAACACGACCACCCTTCGTGGGTACGAATCCCTTCCTTACCTCTATGACACAACAAAATCGATCCCAAAATAAATAAACAGATTTTTATTACAAATTTTGCGCCTCCTTTGTCGCTGACTTATAAGCCAGATCCATTCTTATGCCTCGGTCCAGAACTCCACTCCAGCATTTATTCAAACTCTGCGTACATTTCATGGATGTAATGTCGCTCTCTTCGCTTCTGGAATCGAATTAAGCATTGGTTCATGCCTATGCTCACAGCTTCAAACCAATGTTACACGTTGACTACACATTTTCAATGCCAATTACAATTGCTTTCAACGCACTCAGTTTCATTCGATTGCATATTGTTCCTTCAATGTGATACTCCGCATGTTCAATAACCCATCCAACAATTTATTCAGATTCCCATCATCGCATTTCAAGAGGATATGCCACCGTGAGCTTGAATTGAAATTCAATTTCAATCCTTTTCATATATAATCGATCTTCCCAGTGATCGATATACCCAATATCAAACTGGAACTGAAACTCGATTTCAGTCTTCACGTGTAATCGATCCCTGCATTAATTGAATACACCAACTGTTCAGAAAATTTCCCTCCTTGCGATTGATCTCAAGCGGTATTCCATTTTAAAGCCAGCGCTACAGCTCGACTTTGAAAGCATCCACGCCTCTCTTCAATTAAATCAACGACCAATGCTTTAGATCGATTCAAAAGCTGCTTCACACCATCGTTTCAATTTCACCATATTATATGAATTTACAACCACTATACCCATGTATCAATAACAAATTTGAACTAGAAGTCGATTTCACTATTCCAGCATCGATTAATGTTTACAAAAACTCTGGTTCCATATAGAACTTGCGGTTTTTCAATTGATTCCACTTACAATCAATTCCAGCAATTGCGCCAACCTTTATTGCATTATTAACTTCCAGTTTTGTGCTAGAATGTGTTCTCAATTCATATGTACATTCTCAACTCAACCCCAATTACAGAAATTAAACACACAATTTCTAAATCAACCAATATATATATAATTCTGAAAAAATATTTCATGTAAAAAAAATGCAATCACTTACAAACTTTTCTTTGGCCAGATATTCAAAGTTCATGGCCCTTTCAATTGCCCGGAGGCTTACAACTTGGCTGTCCAAACCTCAGCTCTCCTCTCTATCCTATTCTACCTGATCTATTTTTCCTTTGAGGCATAACAATTTATACAAATTTAATTGAACCAATTAAGGCTCAAATCCCCTTAATCACTCAACAAAATCCCCAAATATCTCAACACCCCTAAAAGATAGATCTTTATCCCTAAAACCTTGCAACTAAATCTATCTTAGGCTTCCTAATTATCTCTTAGATATCTCTCATCTAATTTCTCTCATGTTTTCCAGTTGTTTGGAAACATTTACAAATTCTCACAAATAATTAATTAAAAATATAATTAATCACTCAAAATAATATTAATATTTACATTAAATTAATAAATTCTCAAATACATGAGACCCCTAGGTTCAATAAAAATACAAGGTATTTTTCCGAGCTAATGCTCCTGCATCAACATTAATAAACCTAGGGGATTAATATTAATATTATAAACCATAAAATTATAAACTCAATATTATAAACCCCAATATTAAAAATTGAACACTTAAAACCTTTATACTAAATGCGACATTATAAACCCAATATAAAAAAAACCCCAATATTACAAACCCAAAGGATTAGTATTGTAAACCCGAGGGGAAATAAACCCAATGAATATAAACCCTAAAATTAGTAAACATAAGAGATTAATATTGTAAACACTAGGCTTAATATTAAACCCTAGGAATATAAACCATGTCATTAATATTATGAACCCAAGGAATTTAGATTATAAGCCTAATGAATTATAAACTCAAGGGATTTATATTAAACCCTATGATTAATATTATAAACCCTATCAATAATATTATACCCTAGGAATATGAACACTTAGATTAATAAACCCAAGGGATTGATATTATAAACCTAAGGCACTAATAAAAACAAGGGATTAATGCTAAAAGCGTAGGGGATTATAAACTTCGGGGAATAATATTAAACACAACAAATTAATACTATAAACCGAAGGGATATAGACCCTAAGATAAATATTATTAACCATAAAATAAACACTATACCCTAATATTCATATCATGAGCCTTACGATTAATATTATAAACCCAAGGGATAAATTAACCCAAAGGATTAATATTAAAAACCCAAGAGAATAACGTAAACCCCTAGGATTAATATTAAACCCTAGGAATATAAACCATAAAATTAATAAACCCAAGAGATTAATATTGTAAACACTATGCTTAAATTTTAACCCTAGGAATATAAACCCTATGATTAATATTATAAGTTCCCTAAGGAATTTGTATTATAAACCTAATGGATTATAGACCCGAGGGATATATATTAGACCATAGGATTAATATTCTAAACCCTATCAATAATATTACATTATAGGAATATGAACCCTTAGATTAATAAACCCAAGGGATTGATATTATAAACCTAATGCACTAATAAAAAAAGGATTAATAATAAAAACCTAAAAAAATCAAAGGATTAATATTGTAAATCCATTATATATAAACCCTAAGATAAATATTATAAACCCTAAAAAAAACATGGTTGACCATGGTTGATTTTCATATTGAGACAATATTTGTCACAATGCGACATAGGACCATGGTTAACCATGATTTATTTTCATATTAAGATAAGCTTTGTGACAATGTGACGTTATTCCATGGTTGACCATGATTGACAATGGGTGACAACGATTGATTTTCATATTGACAATCTTTGTCACAATGCGACGTTAGACCATGGATGACCATGGTTGTGATAATGTGACGTTGGACCATGAGACAATCTTTGTCACAATGTGACCATGGTCTTTTACGATCATTAACCATGATTGACCATGGTTTATTTTCATATTGAGACAAGCTTTGTCACAATGTGACGTTGGACCATGGTTGATAATAGCTGATGATGGTTGACGATGGGTGATTTTGATATTGAGACAACATTTGTCACAATGGGACGTTAGACCATGTTTGACCATGATTAACCATGGTTTATTTTCATGTTTACCATGATTGACCATGATTGATTTTCATTTTGAGACAATCTTTGTCATAATGCGACATTTAACCATGGTTGACTATGATCGAAGATGGTTGACCATGATTTATTTTCATATTGAGACAATCTTTGTTATAATGTGATGCTAGACCATGGTTGACAATGAATGGCCATGGTTGACAATGGTTTATTTTCATATCTAGACAATATTTTTCACAATGTGACATTGGACCATGGTTGACCATGATCTGGATTTATGCAGGAATGCAAAAGAATACACATATAACCATAAACACAGAGATGCGGCGGAAATAGTGTTTCATTTTATTAAAATCAAATGACTGAAATGTGTTTTAATAGAAATGAACAGCTAGGGAACTGGTAGGCTTATCTCTGAGAAGAGATGTGGCAGCTACAGGCCATTGAACTGTGTTACATTGAAGCTCGGAGGCCTATTACAGACATCATGGAAATGAGCGGGCGAGGGCACTGGTAGCGTATCTCTAAGAAGAGATGTGATGGCTACCAACCCCTCCACTGTGTTACAATGAGGCTTGAAGGACTATTTATTGTTGAGAAACAATGTAAAACCTGAAACATCCAAAAACCTAACCCTAGGAGATGAAGCGTCAAAATTGTGGGTCCTGTTTGGGTAAATTGGTGTTTCAACTTCCCGGGGACGTAACTTTGGCATCTAATCTCCATTTGACGCGCTCAATAGCTCATTAGAAAGATCTATCCAAGGACTACAACTTTTGGTGTGATTAACATCGGTCCATGGACCCATGTTGCTCCCGGGTTTCCCAAAAAACGTCGTTCAGGGCCTCAAAACGACTTAGGAAGTTCAAGACCTGAAAAACTGCTAAAAATAGTAAGTTTTGTTGCAACTTAAAAATTGAAAGAAGTGATGGTGGGGGTTCAAATGGAATAGGTGGGTGGCCACCAATATCCACCTGGATTATTAATGCCCCAAAACGGCTCCGGGTGTGCAGGACCCGAAAACCTGCTATAAATAGTAAGTTGTGCTGAAGCTGAAAAACTGAAAGAATTGATGCTGCGGGTCCAAATGGAATAGGTGGGAGGCCACCGATATCCACCTGGATCATTCCTCCCTCCTTAGGAAGCAATGGTCTCCATTGCGTTAATTTCCTCCATGAGGAAATTTATGCGAACTTAGTATTGGATTTTTCGATTTCGAGACTGATGGTGGGCATGCAGATGTAGATGTCGTCGATGGCGATCGTTGAAGGATACGGGAAAATTCTTCAATTCAGCGTTCTATGTTTCTTGTTGGCCTCCTCGAGTAAGATTTTGATAGGATCTTGCTCAGCTCATGTTGCTCTAGCTCTGTCATGGGGGTCGTTGGGGTTTGCAGGCACGATCTTGCGAATTACAGCCAAATCGAGCTCGAAATCCTTATACCCTAGCCGCGGCGAGGCATGCGAAAGAAAATAGAGAGAAAAGAAGGCCCCACTCCCCGATACACGATACTGGATTTATCCGGGGAACACAGCCAAAATCTGATAGACATAAACACGGAGATCTGGAGTGGAAATAATGCTTCATTTCATTAATATCAAATAACAGAACTATGCTTACAGGCATAATGGAAATAAAATAGCTAGGGTGCTGGTAGCGAATCTCTAAGAAGAGATGTGATGGCTACAGACCTCTGAACTGTGTTACAATGAGGCTCGAGGGCCTATTTATTATTGAGAAACAATGGAGAGCCCTCAACATCCCAAAAACCTAACCCTAGGAGATGAAGCGCCAAAACTATGGGCCCCGTTTGGGTAAATTGGTATTTCAACTTCCCAGGGACGTAACTTTGGCATACTATCTCCGTTTGACGCACATGATACATCATTAGAAAGCTCTATCCGAGGACTACAACTTTTTGGTGTGAGAAACATCAATCCATGCTCATATTTTACTCCCATTTTTCCCAAAATTGTTTCAGGGCCTCCGGCAACCCGGAAGTTCGGGACACAGCCCTTTAAAAATAGTAAGTTGTGTTGCAACTTAAAAACTGAAAGAAATGATGGTGGGGGTTCAAATGGAATATTTGGGTGGCCACCAATATCCACCTGGATCATTAGGCTCCAAAACGGCTCTGGGAGTGCAGGACCCGAAAACCTGCTAAAAATAGTAAGCTACTGAAAGTGAAAGACTGAAAGAATTGATGGTGCAGGTCCAAATGGAATAGGTGGGTGGCCACCAATATCCACCTGGATCAGACCATGATTATAAACCCAAAGGATTGATATTATAAACCCAAGGGACTAATAAACGCAAGGGATGAATACTAAAAACCCAAGGGAATAATATTAAACCTAAGGGTTTAATATTATAAACTCAATATATATAAACCCTAAAATAAACATTGTTGACCATCATTGACCATGTTTTATTTTTATATTAACACAATATTTTTCATAATGCAACGTTCAACCATGGTTAACCATGATTGATTTTTATATTGATACAATATTTGTCACAATACAACGTTGGACCCTGGTTGAGCATTGTAGATTTTCATATTAAGACAATCTTTGTCACAATGTGATGTTGAACCATGATTGAGCATGGATGACCATAGTTGACATAATGTGACGTTGGACCAAGAGACAATCTTCGTCAAAATGTGACCATGATTATTGACCATGGTTAATCATGGTTGATCATGATTGACTATGCTTCATTTTCATATTAAGAAATATTTGTCAGAATGAGACGTGAGACTATGGTTGACCTTGATTGACCATCGTTAACCATGGTCGATAATGGTTGACTATGGTCGATGATGGTTGGCCATGGTTGATTTTCATATTAAGATGATTTTGTCACAATATGATGGTGGACCATGGTTGACCATGATTGACCATGGCTTATTTTCATATTGACCATGATTGACCATGGTTGACCATGATTGATTTTCATATTGAGACAATATTTGTCACAATGCGACGTTTGAATATTATAAACCCTAAGATAAACATGGTTGACCATCATTAACCATGGTTTATTTTCATATTGACACAATCTTTGTCACAATGTGTTGTTGGACCATGGTTGACCATGATTGATTTTCAAATTGAGACAATATTTGTCATAATGCGACGTTGCACCAAGGTCGATTTTCATATTGAGACAATATTTGTCACAATGCGATGTTGGACCATGGATGACCATGGTTGTCATAATATGACATTGGACCATGACCATGATAATATTTATAATTAATGTTAAAATTAATGTCTATAAATATTAACAATAATATTAATATTCACACTCATATTAATTAATATTAATATTAATAATTATTATTAAATAATATTAAAATTTTATTCATATTTAATGTTATTAATGTTAATGATATTAATACTATAATTTATTAATTAACATTAATATTAATATTAATATTAGTATTCTACAATTGTTATTAATATTATATAAGTGTTAATATTAATTTAGTGAGAATTAATGTTAAAAATAATATTAAAAATGCTCAATAATAATATTATTAACCATTACTATAATAATCTAATATTATTAAATTTAAGCATAAATCTTATAATATTAATTACTATTAATCTTAATGAATGTTTTTATAAAGAAAATAATATTAATAACAATCATTAATAATGTTATTCATTATTATACAAAGCTATTATTATTATAAATATAAAATAATAATATTATATTATTATTAAAACTAAAGTGAATATTATAAAACCTAAACTTAATATTAAACCTAAATAATATCAAATTTAATATTTAAAAATACAAACCTAATATTTAAAAACTTAAATATTATAGTAATAAATTTAATACTAAACATAATTATAAATGATTATCATATATCTCACAAATATTAAATATAAATAGAGTCAATTATACAACATTAATTACTGACTCAAATATCACCATACTTTTCTATCAATATTGATCACCTAGATGCATAAAAATAAAATATTAATATTCTATATTTAATCAAAATTGAATGTGCTAATTAATTATAATATGGAACCATTAATATATTTTTTTATTTACAAAAATATATAAACAAGTTATAAACCTAAAATTGTATATTATATAACACAATAAACCTAAAACTTAATGTTAAAAATAATGTTTATAAATATTAACAATAATATTAATATTCGCAATCATATTAATTAACATTAATATTAAAATTAATATTGAATAATATTAAAACTTAATATTAAAATTCTATTCATATTTAATGTTATTAATATTAATGATATTAATATTAAAATTTGTTAATTAATATTAATATTAATATTCAGAATTAATATTAATATTCTATAACTAATATTAGTATTAGTCACTCTATAATTGTTATTAATATTATGTAAGTGTTAATATTAATTTAGTGAGAATTAATGTTAAAATAGTATTAACAATAAAGAATAATAATGTTATTAACCATTACTATAATAACTTAATATTATTAAATTTAAACCTAAACCTAATTGTTTTTTTCATGAAGAAAATATTATTAATAATTTATATTAGTATTGTATAATTAGTAAAATATTAATATTAATGAAATTTGATGTTAAAATATTATTAATAACAATCATTTATAATGTTATTAATTAATGCAAGCTAGCAACCACCTTGGGTGGAACCTCTTTGCTGCAATTATTTGAATGAGCTCCCGGATGGTTATGACTCGCTGCCATAACGTGAAGCACATGCTACCACATGAGAATTGTCACAGCATACTTCTGCGAGTGTGTCACAACAATGCACAACATATGCGCTTGTGCCATAGGTCTACAAAAGGGGAAGCACCTCCGCAAAGTGTTATTCATATTTTGTTCATTTTGGCTCATAATGCCCACTTAGCCTTTCTGCCTCAGTTTCAGCCCACCTGCGCATTTCACCGGCTGTGCAGCCTCCCCCCAATGCCAGGGTGTTGGGGACCCTCCAGGTCGCGCACCTCCCTGTCTGCGTGCTTCCCTTCACCCCCCCCTTGCCTTGTCAGTTTCTCCAGACTGCGCACTCTCAGCATCAAGCTCCCCCAGCTGCTCAACCCCCATCTACACGCCACCCAGCCCATTAACTCACCGTTGTGCACTCCCTGTCTTTGCTCTAAGCATCTTCTCGATACCTCTCAGCCCCCCATTCCCCTTTTGTTGCACTATCCCATGGCTCCGCGACTGCGCCAAAGAACAATCAAATGTGGCCAAAGAGGCACTTTCCCGGGACGCTATCAGCACAGCCCAATAACCGTTTGGAGTCCTTTGAGGCCTCCTCTTATGGTATTCATGCCAGGGATTCCCCTCAGAGCCCTGCGCATGAACAGGAGGAGGAGGCCCCTGTTCAGGGAATGTAGAGAGGCAGAAGTGGACCCAAGAAATCCACCATTGTGCACGAGGAGAACCCCATGCCCCGTAAAACCAAGCCTCTTCTGGTTCAGGAGGTAGTGGGGGAAGACACCGACGTATGGATCATGGACTCGGAGGGTACTTGCACACGCATACCAGATGTTGAGTACCCGGTCGCTCCCATTCTCTACGCACCTGCTTCGAGGCCTCCGCGCTAACCTACTGTTGAGGAGGAGGCCATAGCGCAAGAGTATGGATGCCAAATCGAAGAGGAGGACCCAGACACCAAGGACGATGCAGAAACTCCATGATTGTGCATTCGCTCAACTCTTTTTAGTTTTCTGTTATTTCAGCTCTTATCACAGAACTTTTACTTTCACAAGTGCCACGACACATTTTGTAATTTCCTGTCTGATATTATTACAGGGTTGGTTTCCTCCAAGGAGGCAACCCCATACTTGTGCTACTTTGAAAACAATGAAGGTTGGGATTAGATAAGCGCAACTTACCAACTCAGCCTATAACATATGTAATGTTTTATTTTGAATCAATATAGTTTAGCCTAACTTACCAAAAAAAAATGTTATTAATCATTATTATACAAGCCTATTATTATTATAAATGTAAAATAATATTATTATATTATTATTAAAACTAAACCTAATATTATAAAACTTAAACATAATATTAAACCTAAATAATATTAAATTTAATATTTAAAAATATAAACCTAAATTTAATATTAAACGTAATTATAAATGATTATCACATATCTTGTAAATATTAAATATAAGTAGAGTCAATTATAAAACAATAATTACTAACTCAAATATCACCATAATTTTGCATCAACATCTATCACCTAGACACATAGAAATAAAAAATTAATAGTCAATATTTAATAAAAGTTGAATGTGTTAATCAATTATAATTGGGGTCATTAGTATATATTTTAATTTATTAAAATATATAAAGAAGTTATAAACCTAAAATAGTATTAAATATATTATATAACACAATAAACCTAAAACTGAAAGTTGTCATATAAACAAAATTGTCCTACATAATATAAGTAAAGATAAGTAAAGTATTCAACCATTAGTAAATTCACCTTTAATATTAATAATATTAAACATAAAACTACTATTATTAATTAATAATATTAATTAATTATAATTAGTAATAATGATATTACTAATATTATTAATATTAATATTATTTTAAAGGGAAAAATTAGTAACTATTAATATTAATATTCTATACTTGTTGTTATTTTTAGTATTAATTAAAATTAATGTTAAAATATAATTATCAATGATCATTAATAATATTATTAACTATTATTATACAATCCTAATATTATTATAAATCCAAAATAATATTATTATTAAAACTAAACCTAATATTATTATTATTAAACCTAATACTATAAAGTTAATATTAAATCTAAATACTAAACTTAATATTTCTAAATCTAACTTGAATATTTAAAAACTTAAATTTAAATATAAGTACAGTTAGTTGTATAACTTACTAACTCAAATATCACCTTAATTTTGCATCCTTGATTACTTGGAGTTGTCATAGTAGTGGATTTACAACTAGTATAATTGTGATTAATGAATGTGATGAAACATTTAAGTGCTAGTCAACTTTACATTTTTTAAATGCAACACATTATTATGGTAAATTGTAGTTGTTTGAATAATACAAATTATTGGAAGGTTGAATATTTTGATATGATACTTTTATAGATAAAACAAAAAGTTATTATAAAGTTATCATAAACAAAATTACTTAATAATAAATTTAAATAAAAATTGGTTTCTTCAATACGTTTAAGATGTCTTTTTTATACAACATTATTTATAAAAATTACTTAAAATTATAAAAACAATTCTTTAAAACATATCTAAATTCAATTATTTAAAACATATATAAGAATGTTTCATTATGTAATTAGCAGTACACCAATACTTTAATTACCACACTCTACAAAGTACCAATGTTGATAGTTAAATCTAAAATTAAAATTTTAAAAACAACCTAAATCTAGGTATGCATATTATCAATCTCTCAATTCATCCTTCCAAAGAAATATATAAATAACTAAAGTAAATCCATCTCCATCTTGCGACATAGGAAAAAAATTTGTATCTCATTAAAGATGGAATATTATTAACATAACTGCATTTTAAAATTAATGAAGATGTAAAGATTATTATTTTTCTAAAGTATTTAAATTCAAGGAAGATGAAATGCACTTGATTTTTAATATATATATGAATGTCTTTGTGTTTTAATAAAACCCAAAAATAATAGTGAGATAAATTGGGTGTAAATATGATTATAATGTAAAAATATTTGAATTCTTATATTATTAAAAAACATTTATTTTGAATTAAATGAAAATTTAAAACCTAATCTCTTCTCTTTCTTAGAAGTTAATTATATTCTGGTGCTATTTGGTAAGTTAGTTATATTCTAGTGTTATTTGGTGTTATTTGTTAAAGATATCATTAGCATTTTTAGAAAAACAGATTGAATAACAATACAACAAGAAACACAAATATAAATTAATACAAAATCTAAATCAATACAAAATCATAAATAAATACAAATATTAATTAATACCAAATTTCTGCATAATTACTTTTGGGAACATTATTAAAAACAAGCCTCTAAATTTCCATATGTTTTCACACTTTTTAGTTGCTTGCATAACAATACAACAAGAAACACAAATATAAATTAATACAAATTTAATCTAAATCAATACAAAATCATAAATTAATACAAATATTAATTAATACCAAATTTCTGCATAATTACTTTTGGGAACATTATTAAAAACAAGCCTCTAAATTTCCATATGTTTTCACACTTTTTTGTTGCTTGCTTTCCGCACGTTATGGCCTGCCATATGTATCATCTAAGAACTTTTTCATCAGCCATCATATGTGATTGTTGTCCTCTTCTATAATTGATGTCATATGTATCATCTAAGAACTTTTTCATCGGCCATCATATGTGATTGTTGTCCTCTTCTATAATTGAGACCTGAAATAGAGGGTGAGTATATTATTCATAAATTATTTTCAATACGGTGATCTTATTGTCAATACGGTGATCCTGGTTTATTGGTGTTAGATGAAATAGGTGAAACTGTCTGCCCTTCTGATAATTGAAATGGGCCCCCTAGTAACGTTGTTGGAACTTTATGGGCATATGTAGCTTCGTTGTAGCCGCATGTCTCCTCTCCTAATAATGTAGAAATCTCTATGCTTGCTGGAAAATGAAAATAAATTTTGTAAAACAATTCTCTCGAAAATATAATTACATGTTACAAAGATGCAATGATTATATGTAATTCATTCTCATTAAAAAATTTATCCGTTATATCTAAACCAAAATCAGCATAGATAGAGAATTTTGAAATTATGATATTTTATTAATAGTGAGTGACCTTTTTCATAAAAAGTGAATGTTAATCTCTGTAATTTTGACAAAGTGAAATTATATAAAAATAAAAATAAATTACAACCACAATGTAACAAAACAAACTATTCATGAAAAAATGAATCAACTTGAATCAAAAAATTGTCTTATTTTTGTTACTTCTCTACAGATTTTTTTAAGCACATATCTCCATGATCCGAGAGAACAATCAAATCAAATCTTTGCAATTTAAACCAATAATAACACTCATTTAACCATTTATTGAAGCTATCATTGTAATTTAAACAATTAGAAACATCTTCTTACCAATTTATAAATGAATGTGTGAAGCTCAACAATCTTTTTTGTACTTCTAGACTTGAAATTTCCATAGGTCGGGCCATATCTTTCTCACAAAATTTCACAGTCTGTTCTATGCATGCATCTACAACGTTATGAGCAATCTTTCCTAAACGTTGTTCTATGCATGCATCCGCAACATTATGAGCAATCTTTCCTAAACGTTTTTCTACTACTCTCGAGACGGGAGAATAGAAGTAGGGTTATTAGTTAGAGCATAATGAAATGTTTAAAAGGACAGACAATTTAATGAAATGAACCAAGGCAAGGGAAGGACAATTGTTATTTAGAATTAGACACATGTTATCAACATGTTGAAATTGAAAACTTTTGACACATGTTATCAATACTTTAAAATTGAAAACTTTAGACACTTGTTATTTGGAATTGGACACATGCTATCAACGCTTTGAAATTGAAAACCCCGTATAGATCATACTTTTCCACTATTATGATAGGTGTCTATGTAACAGTCACTAACATAAACATGAAAGAGATAAAAAAAAAAATTCTACATGGTTAAAACCATCATCTTACATACACACATGCTCTTATAAATACCATTATAAAATTTGCTGCAGAATCAACATTATACTTACATCAATACAACGTTTATCAATTTGAATACCAAACTAAATAAATTTTCCATTCGATATGCGTGCAACTTTCGTTAGTTGGGTTTACATATGGAGTTTTTTTAGAAATATACATGGAAATCTGAACTACGTGTCGACCTTGTGCATTTTCCTTTTATTGTTAATTCATAACATTATCTGGCCTCCTCGGCTAGACTCACTGTCAACTCCGTCTATTATTTATGAGCCGGTACTGGCATTAACTCTTAGCGTACTACGGGTTGATTGCTTCGTGATCCGGTGATTACCTTTTTCGCTGGCGATGATCTCCACCGTAGGTTAATCATCTTGATCAACGACTAAGGTTTGGGCGAGAGTGGCCTTGAATTCTCCGCTAAACCCTAACTCTGCTTGACTTATGGCTTGTAATTTGTTTGAACTGTGATGGATTCTTTTGTTCTGGCTGAGGGTTTAGCTCCGCCTACCCTTCGACTCTGTTAGGAGCACGAGTCATGGCCCTGTTATACTTACTTCTCACTGATTTCTAAGTTGTGCTCTTTGGTCTGGTGTTGATGTGTTGAACCTTTCCACTTTGAGTCGGAAAGCTGACAAACAAAAATTATGAGGCTTTGTTGGTTTTTACGGAGGTCCAATTTCTTCCTACTGGTAAGACTTAACTCAATTTTGTTATCTTTCTCGTTCTGCCACTACGAATACTTAGGAATTCTGCGTGGTTCCTTGTTTACTTGCATAATGATTGTTTTTGTGTTTGAACTATTTAACTTTCGGACTTCTTCTCTTTCAATGTATAATTTCTTTGACAGTATCTAACTCTGTTGGTTATTGTGCCTCCGGCGCTAGGTGGAGAGACTACCCTCTGCCGAGTGTAAAAAGCTTTAGAGGTTCGACATCTTGGATTCGGCCCTTCGTGTGCAAGTCTCTTCCAGGCTAATCAACAATACAATAGCCTTCTCTCTTTAACACTCGTTATTTTATTTTCTTTTCGTGAAGATCTGGAGAAATTCTTGATAGAGTTCCCTTCTTCTTTTCAACAGGAATTTCCAGCTCGATGTATTTTATTTCATTAGGTCTGTGTGAGAAAGAGTTCATTATGTCAAACAGGACAGAGTTCCTATATTTATAATGTTTTACTCTTTTAGGGCATTTACAGTAGGTCATAATACTTTTGTATATGAGAATCTCTCATTCAATATAAGACCAGAGAATGAGTTTTGGGTATTATCCTTATTTCTTTGTGTTTGCATTGTCCTGGAAACCCTCTGCTACAGCACGATGTTTTATTATTTCATATGTCTTTACTAGTGAAGGAACTGTTATTTACAAGTTTGTATATGTATGGTGCTTAGGCCTATTTGGCGCCAGCTTAACTCTTGAATGTAATACATTAAAAGAAAATGTTAATTTTCCTTTTTCGTTTCTGGTTTGAGAATGGTCTATTCTTTTAATGGTAAAAGTTCTCGTGTTGTAGTTACGAAAACTTTATTTATATGCGGCAGATAATTTAACTTCAAAAGGTCTTACCAGAGTTCTTGTTGTTATAGAAATATATTTAAAGTTTTGCTCTTACCCTTGCTGGGGATAAGACTTGTTCCCTTTATCAATTCTCTTAAATAGTTTTCATTCTTATACTGTGGATTATGTTTAGCTTGGTGTCCGGACCGCCCAAAATCATAAGTCTGTGTTAGATCTAGGTTTTAGCTGGTTGAAGACAACGTACCTTGGATCTGAGTAAGCACTCGGAACTAGGGTCAACAGTCTGACAACTCCGTTACCCTATTCAGGTTAATCTGCTTATATCTAAGAATTTGCAGTTGCATTTTCTATAGAATGTTATGCCATATCTGTTAAATTTATATATATTTATGAAAATATACAATTAACAAGCAAAAACATGGATAAATGTATTGATTCCATTATAATCCGCTTCCTGCATTCTTTATATTCTATTTCTTAGATATTGCTACCGTATCTTATTTGTGTATACAAATATTATGTATAATCTGATTTTCTGTCATCTTTTCTCAATATGAAACTAATAAATGATATTTTCAACTTGCTCTGTCTCTTGAGTTAATAACAGAGAAGAACTGAATATTAATAATGAATTATTTTTTGTTGTATCACAAAATAATCAGAAAAACCTACAGATTTTATTTTCCTATCTTAACATTATTTTATATTTTCCAAACAAAATAGAACAGAAATTACACATTCGTATAGTTGTGAACAATATTTCAATCCCAATATTAAATTACTCAGAAAGCACAATGTTACTTATCTGTTAAGTGGAATTCAAGTTGTGGTCCTCCCAACCATCAAGAGAGGCAATAACGTCCTCTTCCTGCCCCCAAGCCCAAGTTTGGTGGTACAAGTTAACAGTGGATTAATTTTCTGCTGTGACCTCAAGACGCCCAGTCTAGTCAGAGCCAGAAAAATAATTTTGCTTCAAGGCTCTCTAAGTATCTTCCACTGGTCTCTACCAGCTCTGGAATTCCATACTCTATCCTTGTCCTTTCAACAAAACCCCTACTCCTCACCGGGTTCAATCTCTTATTCCCCAGAGGAGTGGTAACTGTCTCCAACCATTTTCAGTTCTTGGCACATTTACCATTCAGCTTTTTTTTTCACTTTTAATTAGGAAAATCCATCAACTGATTTAATATTAATAATTAATTATTAGTCAAATAATTTTTTCAGACAAAATAATAATTGAAGTCCTTTTCTTGACAAAGAAAAATAAAAATAAATAAATGTCTTGTAACTAGTTAACACTAGTTATCTTTAATGACGTTGTCACAACTTCCCCCCCCTGGAAGTAACACCGTCCTCGGTGTTTTACTCTAACTCAGCAAAGAGTTCTGGATAACTTTCTTGCACAAATTTTTCATCCTCCCAAGTAGCTTCATCCGGGCCAAAGTGCTTCCACTGCACTTTAACCTGGGTGACAACCCGCTTGCGGAGTACAATTTCACTTCGTTCAAGTATGCGTTGCGGTTCAACCAGGAATTCGCTGTCCGATTCTACCTGCAACCACAATGTTTTATGTCATTTTTTCATCATAACATATAGCTTTAAATTAGGATTCGTATTTCTATCCTACTTGAATATGTTGCTAATGAATTATATGCTTCGCATCATGCACATAACACTTCAAAAAAGATACATGAAACACATTGTGTACTCTAATGTGACTGGGTAAAGCTAGCCGATAGGCTACAGGTCCTACCCTTTCCAAAATTTGGAAAGGGCCACAGAATCTAGGAGCCAACTTGGCACAAGAATTCCATCATAGAGTACTCCTTTTTGGTTTCATCCTCACGTATACATGGTCCCCCACCTCAAATTCCTGATAAGACCTCTTTTTATCGGCATAGATCTTTTGTCAATCTTGTGCAGCTTTTAGATTTTGCCTTATTTTTCTTACCTCCAATTCCATCTCAGCAAGCATCTTGGGTCCCAGCATTAATTTTGTCTTGGGACTGCTCCAGTTTATGGGTGTGCAGCACTGCCTACCATACAACACCTCAAAAAGGGCTCATTTTCAAGGACTCCTGATAACCGTTGTTGTAGGAAAATTCAACAAGATGTAAATAATCTTCCCATTTAGTTGGCTGCTGCATTACATACATGCGTAGCATGTCTTCCAACACCTGGTTTACTCGTTCTGTTTGCCCGTCGGTCTAGGGATGGTAGGTTGTACTAAAGTTTATTTGAATTCTCAGTCCTATAAACAATGTCTTCCAAAAGGCAGAAGTAAACTTAACATCCCGGTCTGAAATGACGGTCTTTGGAATTCCATGAAGTCTGAAAATTTCCTTCATAAATATGTTGGCTATCTGTACAGTCTTGTATGTAGACTGTACATGTATAAAATGTGCAGATTTACTCAATCTATCCACCACCACCATGATGGAATCATTTAATCTTTTTGTTCGAGTAAGCTTATAATAAAGTCCAGGGATATGACCTCCCACTTCCATTCGGGTATTGGTATGGGCTGCAACAACCCTGCGGGATGCTGATGTGCCACCTTCACCTATTGGCATTCCAAACATTTACTTAAATACTCAGCAATGTTTTTACGCATACCCGGCCAAAAGTATACCTTTCTTATAGCAGTCAACATTTTTTGATATCCTGGGTGACCTGCATAATTGTTGCGATGGTACTCATCCATTATTAGCTCTTTCATAGCTATGCGATTAGGCACAAAAAAATTTCCTCTGAAAGTTAACATATGTTCTTCATTTATTCCATAATCAGATATTCTTCCTTGCTTTCTGTCTCCTTCCATTTGCTGCCATAAAAATTGGTATTGTGGATCTTTTTGTGCCTCTTCTTTCACTTGTTTCAAGAATTTATTTTCTAGCTGATTATAATACAGCTCAAAGATACCATGTAGTTTTCTGCTTAAAGCGTCAACTACTCGGTTCTCCTTCCCTTTTACGTGTTGAATGTCCATATCAAATTCACTTAAGAAGGCATTCCATCTTGCCTGTCTTGAGTTCAAGTCTGCTTGCTTAAAGTAACTAGTCAAGCTGCTATGATCTGTTTTAATACCTCAAAATGGGAACTCTAGCCCAAAAAGACTCAAAAAACATGAAAAAACACCCCAAAAACAAAAAAATATTATTCCAGAACGCACTTGCTTTTTTTTTAAGGTCAAATTTCAACATTTTATAAAATTATACTAAAAAAAATTGTTTCTTGAAAAAAAGATTGAAAAAACACCATCAAAACAAAACCAGTTGATGTTGGAATTTTAAAAAAATAAAATAAAATAAAATATTTGTGTCATATTTTTGACATTTTTAAAAATAGAAATAACATTTTTTAATTTTTCAAATTCAAACATTAAAAAAAAACCTAAAATTTAAAAAATAAAAACATTTAAAGCTTAAAATTTAAAAATATATAGGAATAAAAAAATAAAAATAAAAACAAAATAAAAATTTTAATTCAAACATTAAAAAAACCTAAAATTTAAGAAAAAAATTAATTAATTAATTAAAGATTAAAATTTCAAAATATATAGAAATTATAAATAAAATAAAATAAAATAAAAATAAAAATAAAAATTATAAAAAATAAAATATAGAAATTAAATTTAAAAAAGAAAAAGAAAATGTTTATTATTATTATTATTATTATATATATATATATATATATATATATATATATTAAAAAAACAAAAAAAAACATGATTTAAATTAAAAGTAAAACAATGAAAAATTAATTAAAAATAAAATACAATAATTATATTAAATTTAAAAAAACAAATAAATTTAAAAAAATAAATTAAATTTAAATTATAAAAAATTATATATATATATATATATATATATATATATATATATATATATATAATTTTAATAAATAAATGAATAAACAAATAAATTTTGAAAAAAAAAAAAAAATTGTTAAAATAAAAAGTTAAAAAATTTTAAAAATCAATTAAAAATAAAAAATTGAAAAAAAAAAATATATATATATATATATATATATATATTGAAAATATTAAATTTAATTTAAAATAAATAAATAAATAAAATAAAATCTAATTTTAAATACACAATTTTAATTGAAATATATATATATATATATATATATATATATATATAAAATTTTATGTAATTTAAAAAATAATAATAAAAAACAAAAAAAAAAAAAAATATATATATATATATATATATATATATTAAATTCAAATAAATAATAATAATAATATTAATATTAAATTTAAAAAAAAATGAAAAAACTAAACATAAAATTTAATAATTAAAAATATATATATGAAAAAAAAAAAAATTTAAATCAATTTAAAAAAAAGAGAACTTTTTTGCAGCTTCCCCGCCCGTCCAGCAGCCGGCCTCTGCCACCACCTGGGCGGGAGGCCGATTGGCGGGGCCACCACGATCAAATTCTTATTCTTCTTCTTCTTCTTCTTCTTTTAATATTTATTTATTTATTTTTTTAAATATTTATTAATTCGTAACATTTTTTTTAATTTTTTATTTATTTATTTATTTATTTATTTTCAAAAAATAAAAATAAAAAAATTTTAATTCAATTTTTTTTTTTAGATTCATTATTTTTTAAAATTTAAAATTTATTTATTAAATTTTAATTTAATTTAATTATTTTTTTATTTTTTTAGTTTTTCATTTTTAAAATTTATAAATGGTTTCATTAAAAAAAAAAAAAAAAAAACAGTAATTTTATGGATATTTGTTTTTTAATTATTTGCACGTGGTTTTTTCTTCTTTTTTTTGTTTTTTAATGATAGTTTTTTTTATTTTAATTCTTTTATTTCAATTTTTTTTTTCAATTTTAAATTTTTTTTTTTTTTTTTTTTTTTTAATTTGTGTTTTTTTTTACTTTAAAATTTGTATTTTTTTCTTATTATTATTATTTTTTAATTTAATTTTTTCTTTTTTATATTTTATTTTTTTTATCTAAATTTTAATTTTGTAATTTTAATTATTTTTAAATTTTTTTTTAATTATATGGTTTTTTTTAATAACTTAGAACAAAAATGTTTTTGATGTTTTTTTTTTTTGTTTTTTACTTTAAATTATGTGTTTTTTTTTTCTAATTTTGTCATTTCTTTTGATATAATTTCTGGTTTGTTTTTTGTTTTTTTTTGTTTTTTTTTTTTACGAGTTAATTTTGTTTTTGTTTACATTTTTATTGTTTTTATATATATATTTTATCTAAGTTTTGTGTTTTATTACCCACATGAAAATCACCACTCTAAAAAAAATAAAAAGGTTGATGTTGCATCAATACGTTTCAAAATTAGCATGAAAATCACCGCTCTAAAAAAAAAAAATTTGATGCTGCATCAATACGTTTCAAAATTAGCATGAAAATCACTAACATTTTAAAACAAATATTCATACTTCATAAATAAAAATATTAAAGTGTCAAAAATGTGCACAAAAAAAAGGGTGATTTTGCATCACCACTTTTCAAAATCAGGTGTTTTTTATGCTACCAAAAAAAAGTAGGTAACAATGTTGTTACTTATTTCATCGGTAACAGTGTTTGTTCTAAGATTTCCAGCCTACAGCTTGGAATTTTTGTAGTTATTTTTCGTTTTGCCCCAGTGGCTAGCTGTACCAGCCACGAACTTTTAAATTTATGTTCCTTCAATTTACATAGTTCCACTATCTTGGGACTAACATAGCTCAAACTTGCACCTGGATCTACCAAAATAGAAACAGGTTGAGTTAGTATTTTACCTTCCAACTCAATCATCGTTGGCTGAAAATCTGTCTATCGGTCTTCCAATGCCACGTTGATACGAGGGATGTTTTGCGCCACATCACCCACCGTAGAAGCCTCTTGCAAATTTTCAACTGCATCACTCCTTGCTCGTTGCGTGCAGTTTTTGTAGTAATGTGCTTCACCACATCCCCAGCGCTGCAAGGGTGGCTTAGTCACCTGCCCTTGCTCTGGCTTACTAGATGCCTCCGTAGGCTTTTCCTTTGCTGGCCAACTGGTTCTCTGGTGATTTCTGCTAAACTGTTCACTGGCAAGGTTACGTGCAGAATTTCTGAAATTACTATTTTTGGCGTTTTTGAAGTTTGTGTTATTTTTCTGTCCTCTCTTTGGTGGCCAATTTATGGCAGTCTCTCCTTTCGCCTTGGACTGCTGGTAACACATTTGTGCTTTACGAATGGCTTCATCCATGGTTCGGGGGTTTACAAATTCTATTCGCTCCTTCATATAGGTTGGCAGGCTGCTCAAAAACCTCTGCACCTTGCCTTTTCTTCTTGCAGATAGGGTACATATCGTAACAAGGAGGTGAACTTGGTGATATATTCATCCATAGACATCTGTCCCATCTTTAAATCATGAAATTCTTTGGCTTTCTCATCATAAAATCGTTATGTCAAATACTTGTCCTTAAAGTATTGCTGGAACAACTCCCAAGTGACATCTTGTTCTTCTATGTTGCGAATGTTCTTCACCTCTTCCCACCACAAGGTGGCTTTCTCTCTCAGTTGATATATAGCTAGCCTAGCCTTCAAGTTACTACTATATTCATACACCTAAAAGTACTTATTCATGTTTATTAGCCATGCTTCAGCTACTTCTTCCGCTTCACCATCGTACGTTGGTGGTTTTATCTTTCGAAACTCCCCTTGGAGTTCCACTTTCTACTTTTTAATTTCTTGCTGATCTGATATATTGCCAGATTCTGCTTCGTTATAACTTTTGTTCTTGCTTCGCTGTGATGGACTTCCTTCCACTCTATCCGCGATGTTAATTATTGTCTGTTGTTCATCATCTCTGTCAGCACTGGGATGTGCTGCCTCCTGATTTTGTTTATCTGACAAGCTTTTTAATATATTTTCTTGGTCTTGTAATAATCGTTCGTTGTCCTTTCGAACTCGCACCATTTCCTCTTGCAATTGTTGAACAGTGTTCAATAGGAAACGAGTTTGATGTTGTTGCTCTTCCAGTAATCTGTTGGTTTGTTGATGTTGTTCCACACTTAATTGTACCCACATTTCTGGGTTTATCACAGTTTGTGCTTGGGGTTCCTCAGTGTCTTGGGGTGATGGCACTGTTGTGCCCCTTCTCATTATGTTATCTAAAATCTTGACCCTCTCTTTCTCTCTCTATGCATCAGTACATACACAGTTTATCCGTTAGTGGATCCCCTAAGGTTCCAGCGTGTAACCTGGATTTGATACCACTTGTAATGTCACTAACATAAACATGAAAGAGAAAAAAAATTCTACATGGTTAAAACCATCATCTTACATACACACATGCTCTTATAAATACCATTATAAAATTTGTTGCAGAATCAACATTATACTTACATCAATACAAAGTTTATCAATTTGAATACCAAACTAAATAAATTTGCCATTCGATATGCGTGCAACTTTCATTAGTTAGGTTTACATATGGAGTTTTTTTGGAAATATACATGGAAATCTGAACTACGTGTCAACCTTGTGCATTTTTCTTTTATTATTAATTCATAACATTATCCAGCCTCCTCGACTGGACTCACGGTCAACTCCGTCTATTATTTATGAGCCGGTACTGGCATTAACTCTTAGCGTACTACGGGTTGATTGCTTCGTGATCCGACGATTACCTTTTTCGCTGGCGATGATCTCCACCATAGGTTAATCATCTTGATCAACAGCTAAGGTTTGGGCGGGAGTGGCCTTGGATTCTCCGCCAAACCCTAACTCTGCTTGACTTATGGCTTGTAAGTTATTCAAACTGTGATGGATTATTTTGTTCTAGTTGAGGGTTTAGCTCCGCCTACCCTTCGACTCTGTTAGGAGCGCGAGTCATGGCCCTGTTATACTTACTTCTCATCGATTTCTAAGTTATGCTCTTCGGTCTGGTGTTCATGTGTTGAACCTTTCCGCTTTGAGTCAGAAAGCTGACAGACAGAAATTATGAGGCTCTGCTTGTTTTTACAGAGGTCCGACTTCTGCCTACTGGTAAGACTTAACTCAATTTTGTTATCTTTCCCATTCTGCCACTACGAATACTAAGGAATTCTACGTGGTTCCTTGTTTACTTGCATAATGATTGTTTTTGTGTTTGAACTGTTTAAGTTTCGGACTTCTTCTCTTGCAATGTATAATTTCTTTTACAGTATCTAACTCTGTTGGTTATTGCGCCTCTGAAGCTAGGTGGAGAGACTACCCTCTGCCGAGCATAAAAAGCTTTAGAGGTTTGACATCTTGGATTCGGCCCTTCGTGTGCAAGTCTCTTCCAGGCTAATCAACGGTACAATAGCCTTCTCTCTTTAACACTCGTTCTTTTATTTTCTTTTCGTGAAGATCTGGAGAAATTCTTGATAGAGTTTCCTTCTTCTTTTCAACAGGAATTTTCGGCTCGATGTATTTTATTTCCTTAGGTCTGTGTGAGAAAGAGTTCATTATGTCGAACAGGACAGAATTCCTATATTTATAATGTTTTACCCTTTTAGGGCATTTACAGTAGGTCATAATACTTTTGTATATAAGAATCTCTCATTTAATATAAGACCGGAGAATGAGTTTTGGGTATTCTCTTTATTTCTTTGCGTTTTCACTGTCCTGAAAAGCCTCTGCTACAGCACAATGTTTTATTATTTCATGTCTTTACTGGTGAAACAACTGTTATTTACATGTTTGTATATGTATGGTGCTCAGGCCTATTTGGTGCTAGCTTAACTCTTGAATGTATTACATTAAAAGAAAATGTTAATTTTCCTTTTTCGTTTCTGGTTTGAGAACGGTCTGTTCTTTTAATGGTAAAAGTTCTCGTGTTGTAGTTACAAAAACTTTCTTTATATGCAACATATAATTTAACTTCAAAAGGTCTTACCAAAGTTCTTGTTATTATAGAATTATATTTAAAGTTTCGCTCTTACCCTTGCTGGGGATAAGACTTGTTCCTTTTATCAATTCTCTTAAATAGTTTTCCTTCTTATACTGTGGATTATGTTTAGCTTGTTGTCCGGACCGCCCAAAATCATAAGTCCGTGTTAGATCTGGGTTTTAGGTGGTTGAGGACAACGTGCCTTGGATCTTAGTACGCACTCAGAACTAGGGTCAACAATCCGACAACTCTGTTACCCTCTGTTCAGGTTAATCTGTTTATATCTAAGAATTTACAGTTGCATTTTCTGTAGAATGTTATGCCATATCTGTTAAATTTATATATATTTATGCAAATATACAATTAACAAGCAAAAACATGGATAAATGTATTGATTCCGTTATAATTCGCTTCCTACATTCTTTATATTCTATTTCTTCAAATTTGTTTATACAACTGTTATGTATAATCCGATCTTCTGTCATCTTTTCTCAATGAAACTAATAAATGATATTTTCAACTTGCTCTGTCTCTTGAGTTAATAACAGAGAAGAACTAAATATTAATAATGAATTATTTTCTGTTGTATCACAAAATAATCAGGAAAACCTACAGATTTTATTTTCTTGTCTTAACATTATTTTATATTTTCCAAACAAAACAGAACAGAAATTAAACATTCGTATAGTTGTGAACAATCTTTCAATCCCAATATTAAGTTACTCAGAAAGCACAGTATTACTTATCTGTTAAGTGGAATTCAAGTTGTGGTCCTCCCAACCATCAGAAGAGGCAAAAACGTCCTCTTCCTACCCCCGATACAGGTTAACAGTGGATTAATTTTCTGTTGTGACCTCAGGACACCCAGTCCAGTGAGAGCCTGAAAAATAATTTTGCTTCAAGGCTCTATGAGTATATTTAACTGGAATTCCGTACTCTATCCTTGTCCTTTCAACAGAACCCCTACTCCTCACAGAGTTCAATCTCTTATTCCCCAGAGGAGTGGTAACTATTTCCAAGTGTCTCTAACCATTTCAAGTTCTTGGCACATTTACCATTCATCCTTTTTTTTTTTCACTTTTAATTAGGAAAATCCCTCAACTAATTTATTATTAATAATTAATTACAAAATAATAATTGAAGTCCTTTTCTTGACAAAATTCCGTCCGTTAATATATAGTGGTGACCACAAAAATACACTGAGATCTTTAAATTTAAACCATCCTATCAAATTGTTTTGTTTAATTAGTAAAATGATTAAATAGCCCATTCCAACATGGAAAAACCTATAATACTTCCTATTCCACCCCTATTAATTATTTAATAAATACAAAATCATTTGAAAAACGACCAAAAACCGTCCGCTAGGGCATTTTATCTAAATATGATTCTGGGTCAACTAAATAATTATTCTACGTACGTTGTGTAATCGCTCATAATATAACTTCAATTCATACATTCAGATATTCGTGAAAGTTATAAATAACGTACGTTGGTAAAACTGTACATTTCAATAAAGGCCTAAGCTGTGTGTTAAATTACGTACGCAGGTGAAACTGCACATTTCAATAAAGGCTTAACCTGTGTGCTAAATTATAAAACTGCACATTTCAATAAAGGGTTAAGCTGGGTGCTATTAATGATTTTTAAAGGGTTAATTAAGGAGTAAGGTTTCATATAACAGTCGCCACTGAAATAAAGACATTGAAGGCCATGAATGATCACAAGGATTTTGAAGTACTCAACATGGGTGAGTTAACGAGTAGTAAATATATTCCCGAATAAAATTAATGATTTTTTTCTGTATTAAATTAGAAATTTAACATATGGAATTACATTTTAAAAAGATTGAAATTTGAAATGTAAAATTTTATTTTAATTAATAATTTTTCCTTTTAGTTCGGAGGATACGTTCCAAAACTCACGAAATAAAAAATCCATGGTCGAGACTCGACTCGATCCTATCGAATCGAGCATAAATAAAACTAAGACCAGTCGCATTACATTACAGTTGTTGTTTTAATAATCCTCCCAATGCAGAATCTCAAGCAACATGTGTCAATGCCATCTTGTTCACAGACAATCGACTGAAATAAAAACAAGGGAACTTACTATCTATCTGTTCACAGACAATGGATCCAAATAAAAACAAGAATAGATGTATCTAGATAACCAGTATCTATATATGATCTACGAAGAAGCACTGTGATTGCTGCGGTGACGCCTTCTTACGCTCTTTGTAGCAGCAACACCATGGCTCTTTGAATGCTTCGATCTCAGGATTTCTGAATCTACAGAAACGGATACAACCTGAGACTCTGACTGGTTAGGTAAGTGCAGACGTCTTGTGCCGTACCCGTCATTCAATTTTGCAGAGGACTGTGTTAATTTACACACTTGATTATTGCTACTGTCTTCCACAGTTTGTTTGCTTGTTTTCATACTCAATTTCTGCATCGACCTCACAAATGTACCCGTAACTCCAGTACTGCCACAGCCCTTACGCACCAATGTCGGCTGTTTCAAACACATTGCAGAAACCGACTTAGTGGACGCCCTTGGAAATTTCTCAGGCTGCTGTGGAGGTATTTCTTTAGTTTCATCTACTACAATATATTTCTTCTGTTCGTGTCTATGAGACAATCCAGTACTGTCGTCCATATCATAAACATTATTTTTTCTCAATGAAGCCTGCAGGTTGATTCTCATCCGAGCTATTTCCTCTTCTAAGTTTCTTAGTCTGCTGCTCGTTTCGTGAAAATCGGCCTTCAAATGGTTTTCCTGACGGAAAGCTTCGCCGAGCCTCAGGGTGTAGCCAGCGGCCAAACTACCTTTTTCATTTTCACAGAAATTATTATTGTCGATGTCTCTCGGAGGAATCTTTGGCGCCCCTGCAGGTAAATGCTCGTTTGCTCCGTTGATATTATCACCTTGGAAGCTGTTGCTATTGAAAACAGAACGTGCCTGCAACTGATGCATGAACATTGCCTGAACTATCATACGCAGAGGAAGCAGATCGTTCTGAACAGCGTGAACGCAGATTTGCTTCGATAGTTTTTGGCAGTTTAGCGTTCTGCATATATTTTGTCTCTCTTGGTCCGACATCTGCGGATGCGTCTGCGCAAAAAACAAATCAAGCATTAAAATTTTGTTGTTGCTAGGGTTCCAAATTAGGATTCTTTTATTATGTCCAGTCTGAAATCTTCAGACATGTACAGACTTTAAGTGCAGAGCCGAGCGTTCAAAATCTTGGAATTTAAAATCCGTCAGCTAAAAGAAAAGAAAATAAACCAAAATAATTCCTCTTCAGATGGATTTTAAGATCTTGAACTTCAAAACTTGGAGTTTCAAATCAGACCAGAAAACGATAAAAGAAGATGAACAAAATGCATCCTGTTCGAGAATCTTAGTATTTAAAATCTTGACAGTGAAAAATCTGACAACAAACGGAAAGTAAGAGAAATCTGATTCCTTTTAAGATGGAGATGAACTTGACCTTGAGATATATATGAATTGCTTTGTAGAGCCGATCATGCGAAAGGCGAGCTGATGACGGTACTATCTGAATAAGGTTCAGAAATGTAAATGGAGAAAGCATTGGATCAAAGGCGATTTCGGCAAGGTATTCATCCCAGATCTTTGCAACAACAGAAACGCAGGGATTCGTGCTGCAGAGGCTGCCTTTGATCCCTTCGTTGAAGAAAGAATCTTCTAAATCGTCCTTGCCCGTGCTGATATTCGATTGCTGTGAACTAGTTATATAATGAGAAACAATCCGCTGCATACTGTCTATTTCGGACCTGGATGCAAAAAGTTGTTCTTCGTCTGTCTTTAATGGAAGCAGGAAATCTGTGATTGTAGCTTGTTCCAGCTGTGCAGCTATTCTTTCCTCCAGCTGAGCTCGGCACTCCGAGCTGGCGGTCCAAGCAAGAGCACAACGAAGGATCGCAAATAAGAAGCTTACAGGAAGAACATCATTGTCTGGGGGAAGAAGCCTTACGATGGACTCAATAACGCCTCTCCTTTCGGATCTTGAAAACACCTGAATTTCTTCGCAATCCAAAGACTTGTCATGAAAATTGCTACTATAATCGCCGGCCCTCAAAATGTCAACGATCCAGCGATCTACGTAAAACAATAGCGCTCGACCAATGAATTTCTCCGGCATTCCCCGCCTGCGAATACAGGCGATTATCTGTCCAAAATAATCAAACGGCAGCGTCAACAGATCATTTATCCACCAGTCCTCACAGCTTTCCACAGAATTTCCTTCGTTTAGCTGATATTTTGTTTCAAAAAGGCCCATCAGTACCCTCATAGAAATAGCCTCAACACAGCTGTTTACAATAAGCATTTCTTCAGCCAGAGGATGAAGATTTTTACAGTTTCGGAGCACTTCAATCGCGTCTTCCTGGCTTTTCAGTATTACTTGGTTGAAGTAAAACTCGCTTTGCTTGCAAAGATTACCTCTGCAATATTCTTCCGTCATCTCTAAGAACTCCGCCGCGCATCTTAGAGCAGCAATGTTGAAAGGATTCATGAGAATCGAGGAACCGTAGCAGTAAGCTGCTATCATTTCAAAAAATTCCACTCCGCCAGGGAAGGCTTGTGGGAGATAAATCTCGTTCCCTTCCATTAGCTGCCGCTTCAAGAAACCGCTTCTGGAAACCAAAGGAAACTAGCCATTCGAAGCAACAGAAATAAATAAATAAATAAATAATAAGGATCCTAAATCTTTCGTTTACAGCATTACAAAAAGGCAAACAAGCCGATTAGTGTTCAGAACAGCTAAATGAAATTGAAATTTAATCAATTTTGAGCTGAAAATCACCTTGTGGAGCTTGAAACTGTGGCCTTTAATGTACACTGTAACAGTTGTTGGAAATCCAGTGGCTTCACCCCATGACCAGACGCTTCGTCGCAGAATCTCTTGACTAGCCGCGTATGCAGTGGCATAACGGCCGTTTTCCAGCAAAATGCAGGCGCCGTCTTTTGGAAAAGCCAGATTCATACCATTATAGCATGTGTTACTCATCGCATCCCCCGAAGGAGTTTGATGAACAGCGGCTTCTTCATGATCTTCATATATGGTATCCACAACACCAAATCGCCAGCGGATGCTCCCTTCTGTCCTCCCATCGTTATCAGAAACACCGCCGTAAAAATCATCATGGGAGCTGATCCGATCGTCCATGTCAACTTATGCCAAGAAATCTTTAAAAAACCTGCAAAATCTTGGAAAAGCGTGGCTCGAATATACAGGGGCCTTTCACATTTTCTGCATTGGAAAGGAGCAATTCTGTTGTGGAGGCTAAAATCTTATTATCCTATTTTGCTTTGAATGCGGCAGTACAGCAAATTCGAAGCTTATTCTGGTCGGTTCTGATCGCATGTGGACTGCGTCAGGATTGACACGAAAAAGGAAGTTAAATGAATGAGTTGACCTACTCCGTCACACCTTTCCTTGTCTTATATTAATGGCGTCTCTGCGCCTATTCAATGCCATGCCGTTCCCCTGCAATAATTTTATTTTACTTGTTTAGACTTGGTCCCTCGTTCTGACCATTTTGTTTGCAGGCAGAGCCAGGTTAACCAGATTTGCAAGGTATCTGATATTCGTATGCAGGCTGGCTGGGTGGGTGAATATCCAGGTAAATGACTCCAGAACAAGCTGGCATGCTGGCATTGGGTGTCAGGACCTCTTCGGATTTAAGGAATATTGTAAAATTACAAGAAAAAAAATTCAGACTTACTTCCAGATTTATAATAATCGAATAAAAATGACCAGACACTCAGTGACATAACTCGCATCGCCGGTACTAGCCAGCGACCACGGAACCTCCTAAGCGCGGATTTATGTAAAAATTTGTCTATAGTTTTATCCGTAATCGAGTACAACGGTTAGTCTCCCGAGTTATTTTGGGATCACACTTAATCTAGCGTAGACTTAATGAAACATAGATTAATGAGGTGATTTTTTCAAAATGGATTTATTTATATTAAAATTTATCCTTTCTAAATCTAATGGATTTATTTATATTAAAATTTATCGTTTTAAAATTTATAATGGATTTTTTCGAAATCTAAGTCGAAGGATATATATCTTTTTTTATTTTTAATAAAAATATTTATATTTTAAATTTAAATATATATTTAAAATAAATTATTTTAAATAAAATATTATTTTTCTAATTTTATAAGGCATAAAATTAAATAATACAAATAAAAATCATTAATATGAAATATATTTATTTTCTTAAAAATAATTAATTTCTCGAGTATTAGATAGGATTTGTTTGGTGTATCTATATCATGATTGAACATTCCATCTCACTTAATATTTCAAGTATTTCACAATTATGCTTAACCATAAGAGTAGTGTTTTGTAAACCTAGTTACAAAAGAATAAATTGTCATAGGCCTTGAGGTATTTATGTTTCAAACAATGCAAAAATGCATGACATAGTTAATTATGAGAGATTTACTAATCCATTTTAGTAGTGATTGTTGAGAGATTTACTAATTATGTTTTTTCTCTCTAAGTATTTATTTTCACAATTTGGATGTCATGAACTATATACTAAGTGGCTAAGAGGTCAATGAATGTTCCCAAATAATAAGAAATATTAGATAGAAATGTCTAGAAGATGGATCATCTTGCAGATTCTAAACTTCGACAACTTTCAAATGATATTGTGGATAATGCAGGTTATGTATTTGCAAAAACAAACAAAGGGAATCTAAAATCTACCATGTTAGATTTTTCAATATATTAGATCTCTTAAAGAAATGGAATATTATATGAACATGAAGAAAGAGAGGTGACCTAATTTCCTTGGGTTTATTGTAGTGAAAATCTTGGTAATAAGTTTGTAATGCCATTAAAATTCACAGTCATAACAAATGACTAATTATTTTGTTTTTTGTCAAGTGAAGGGTGAAGGCAAAGATAAAAAAGAAAAACATTATGGTGACTAAGGAATCTAAAAATATTAAATATGGACATTAAATCCCATGCCAATTATGACATCAATAAGAATAAAAAAATTCACTTAACAAGTGAATTCAATTGGAGATTCAAAAAGATAATGTATCTAATATTCTCTTTGAAGCTTAAATTAAGTGACATCTAAAATGGTGGATATCATGTTAATACAATGATAGGATTCTATATGCATGAGTTTGTAATGAATTTTATGTTATGGAATGTTATACAATAATAGAAAGTTATAATATGAAAGTTACAATGTTTATTGAGCATCCAAGAGTTGTTAAAGTTGGAGGTTGTTTCACTTCCATCTTTTCATAATATGAAAGTTACAATGCTCATTGAGCATCCAAGAGTGGTAAAGTTTGAGGTTGATGGCATTTGAACCAGTAACCTATTATTATTAGGAAAGTTGGTTGTTGATGGAATTTGAATCAGTGACATATCACAATGAGTACCTTAATAGTGCACTCATTGACCGTCAATCAAAAGCCTCCCCAACAAGGGTATTTTTTGAATTACCCTTCTAAGATGGTTTTGAACCCCTTGGAAGGGTTAGAATGGGTCCAATTTTGATCAATGATTCAATTCTCTCAAAAATTCTTGGAGCATTAAAATTATGTAGATTCGAGAACTTAAAATTACAATTTTTCTCCAATTTCTAATCAAATTTCAATTAAAAAAGTAAAAAATATATATCCAAAAAATATAAAATTTTGGTAAAATTAAACTACAACCCTCATTTTATTTCTAAAATAACATAAAATTCCTATATCCAATATTTTTTTTTAAATTTTAATAAAATGATAATAAATTACAACAAACCAACAAAAAAACATAAAATGGAAAATCTCACAGTTTGTATTTTGCCTTAACAACAATTTTAATAAAAAAATATTTTAATATAAAAATATATTAATTAAATGTGCAACTGATCATTATTGTGAAAGAGAACTTTATAGTATTGTAAATAAAGGTTTATAGTATTATAAATAAATTTTTAGAAGAGCTCAGTCAAAATATACTAGGGTGGGCATATATATATATATATATATATATATATATATATATATATATATTAAATGATGGATAAATGTATTATTTAAAAAAAAAAATGGTTTATAATATTATAAATAAATTTTTAATAGAATTAATTCAAAATATATTAAGGTAATTATATATAAATTAAATTATTTATAAAATTTGATAGACATCAAACCACTTAATTTATGAGACATCTCATATTGCCAAAATTAAAATAAAATCATAAAAAATTAACTCAATTATAATTTTATTTTAAATTATTATTATTATTATTAAAAACTTATATATGAATTACGTATATATGCTTTTAAAAAAATATGTAATAAGATTCTTAACTATGGAGTTTCGCCCTCATTTTACTATGGAGATTCACCCCATTTTACTATGAAGATTATTAACTTGTAAATAGGATTTGTTATGAGCCACATGTTCATATCACATTTTTTTTTAATTACTCAATTTAATTAAAAGGGAAAAGGGGCCATAATTACTTTTGAGATAAATCTCAATCCTTGATTTGCTAAAACTACTACAAATATTCTAGAATATTCTATGGAAGTGAAATCCTTACCATTCATTTAATAATTATTTATAATAAAAATAAAATTGTGAAAAATTATTTCAAAATAAAAATCCTTATCAACATAACTAGCACAATCATATAAATTAAATGTTTGGTAAGGGTGGATCTATAACAAGTGTTGTAGGGCAACTTAGTCCCTTCCACTCAAATTACATGTTGTTGTCTCATTGGGTTGTTATCCCCTCCACCAGATTTCAAATACAAATTAAATGTTTGGTAAGGGTGGATCTATAACAAGTGTTGTAGGGCAACTTAGTCCCTTCCACTCAAATTACATGTTGTTGTCTCATTGGGTTGTTATCCCCTCCACCCGATTTCAAATACCACAGGGGACACCATGGCCGGTTATAGTAACCTTGGAAGGATATGCATCTAGTTGGAGTCTAGGATCTTGTCTGGGATCTCGGCTTTAGTTTCTAAGATCTCATCTAGGATCCCTGGATCTATGGGATCTGACTCCAGTTTCTAATGGTCTCATTGGAGTTTGGGATCTTGATCTTAGGCTTAACTATGTATTTGTGTGATAAATTAATTTCTTGCGAAGGCACATGGACTTACATATATTTTGGTGGGTAGTAACCACTAGTAAGTCTACACATGTACAATATTATTGCTACATAAGTGATGGGAAAAACATAAATAATGGTGAGAAGTAACTCTTGGTAAATATATTTATTTACATCTTATTCTTTGTTGAAGATTGCAACAGTGAAGGAGGCATCCTGAAACATCATTCCTGATCCTAGTTGGAAAGTGATCACCTAAACTAGGTGGGGGCCACACAGGTGATTTTTGTCGCAAAGTCTATTTTTAGACATATGGAGCATATTCTATAAGTTGTGGGATGCTATTTATGGATGGTTGGTCAAGTTGGAAAAATAGATGGATTTATATTTTTAGACATATTGGGCGGAATCTATTTTTAGATTGCCAGTCTAAAAATAGATATGTCGAATATTATTAGCTCTTAATAATATTTGGACTATAAACATTATCTTATTCTCTTGGAGCACTTCAGTTAAGTGCACAGATGTGGCACAGGAGCTGACAGAAGGAATTACGCTATTCCTGAGGGTTAAGTGGAGCTATTGCATGGATACTTCAGTTAGAACTCATGTGAGAGAGTTTGGTGGAGTTGATTGAGGAAGTTAGTGGAGTTGTATCCAGTTTAACTAATCTAAACATAGTTGAGCTAGTTGTATCTAGTCTAACTAATTGATACACTAGTGAGAGTGGTGTGAATTAATTAATAATTAATTCACTAATTATAAACTCATTAATCAATTAAAGAATACATCAGTTCGATTATAGTGATTTGAGTGAGACAGTGCAAGAATAGGTGAAAGGGGTGAAATACTTGGCTATAGTGATGCATGATTTTCATCAAAACTGATGAAGATGCCTATCAAGCTACAGTGAGCAAAGGCAGGGTATTCATTTTCTCATCAAGAGGCATTGCTGTGGCAATTACCTGTTAGAAGACGAGGGTACAGTTGCAGATGGTGCATAGATTTGCAAGATAGAAACTGATTAGTGTATTACTTAGTGAGTCATCTTAAAGAGCTTGTGAGGAAGGCTTTGTATGATGATTGTTACATGATATCTATGACATGTATAATATCACAGAATGGTTGGGGGTTTTATTTAAGCTTTCCCATAGATTCATGTGTTCATATGTGTGAATTTTTATGGTTTTAATGTGTGCATGCAATTGATTTTATTTCCGCATGTGATGATCAATGGTAGAAGAGATTATGTATTATGCATGAAGCTAAAATAGTGTGTGATCAGGAGAATCTCGGTGGATAACATATCAGTTATTCAAATTTCTACATTCTTGTCCATTTTTTATCCAAGGACTTGCTTAAATTATGGTGGGAAGTAATGATGGTAAATATGTTATTTACATCTTTCAAAGCTTAAGGATAAAAAATCACTACAAATATCTAAAAATAATGCATGAATATTGCAACCATATCCATGCATTATGGCATAAAATATGTGCGGACAATTATTCACATGGCATCATGTTGTACATAGGTTACAATAAGATCATCAAGTTATGGTCCAATCAAATCTTTGAAAATTAGTTTTTTAATAATATGGAAAAATAAATATTTATTTTTTAAAGTTAAAATTATAAGTTGCATTGGTCAATTTTAAACTAATAGTTGTCAACAAGCAAATGGATTACTAGAGTATTGCCTTCGCAGGGACTAAGAAGCATCAAAACACTTACTACATGACACATCTCATGTTACTAGAATTTAAAAAATCATAATAACTAAATTATAACTTTTTTCTTAAATTATTATTACTATTATTATTAAATAATTTAAAAAATAATATAAACATATATACACTTAAAAAACATTGAACAAAATATTTAACCATGGAGATTTTTAATCTGTAAATAGACTTTTATACAATACCATGACTAATACCATGGCCTTTTTTTCCTAGGAAAGGAAAATCGATAGGTTTTCTATTAAAAATAAAAAAACCCATTACATAGTACGATATTCAAAATTTTCCATATCTACCCTTTTACACGGTGTCCCAAAATTTCACAATGCTTGACATTGAAAAAAAAACAGTCCTATCTACTACATAACCCAATAACAAAAACTGAGGATGAGGGTCATAATATGAACAAAAATAAAACATTGTGCACATAGATGCACCCCAGTAAAACAATACTCCAACAGCACAGGTGTACAATTCCGTAACTAAATAAACAATAACGCTTCCATCGCCAAAAGAAGACCACACCCATCCATATGCCAAGTCATGGGGATGATCCCAAATTGGTAATGCACTCCAGCCAAAAAATATCAAAACGTATGCATCCTACAGGGGACGTGAAACTCCTTTTAGAAAGGGAATCTGCAGTAGAGTTGAAATCCCTAAATATATGCTCAAAAGAGATCCTATAGAAAGATTCTTTCAGCATCAGAATCCTCCTCATCCAGTTTTGTAGCAGTGGTGGAGCAAAAGCAACTCTTCATCTAATCCAGTCAGCAACCACCCTGGAATCACTAAATATGTTGATTGATCCTAGTTCAAGCCTCCTTGCACACTGTAGCAAACCCCATAGCGTGATCACCTCAACTTTCAAGTTTGTGCCTTCACCAAAACCCCCGAAGAATTTATACCTCAACGATGTTGATACATCAATATGAGCACCAAAACCACAATAACCTTGTTGTGCAGCCCCATCAAAATATCCAGCTGGATATTGTGCCATATATGGGGTCGTCATGATTCTTTGAGGCTTTTCATTGCAATATTTCCACCCATATTCCTTGTATGAGGCACAGAGACTATCACATGCCCTGTCAATGTTGTATGTGTGTCCCTAATAAATGACAACATTTCTACCTTTCCAAATACCCCAAATAATGTAACAGGGGAGAGACATATGTTTCCCAAATTGAAACAACCATCGAGCAATACAATCATCCATAGACAAAATGTACCATTTCATATGAATGTTAAGACAAAAAAATGCTTGGTTCCATGTAGTGATGGCAAAGGGGCATTTTATGAATAAGTGAAAAGTGTCTTACGTCTCACCATTGCAGGTGTAACATCAACCTGGTCCAATGAAACCTCATTTGCACAGATTTGACCAGGTGTAGATCTTATTCCTCCACACCAACCAGCTAAAGATTGTTATTTTCAAAGGCATGTCCCATGACCACGGGCTAGTTTCTTGTATAAAGCCAATATCACGGCCTATCAATACCACATGTCCAAAAAACAGGTACTCACTTCATATGACACTTGTTCATATACCATATATTTTAATTAATCAGTTTAATTAAAAGAACAAAAAAAAGTATAATTACTTTAGAGATAAATCTTAACATTTGATTTATGTATATTATTATGAATATTCCATAAAGATTAAATCTCTCTCGAACATTTAATAATTATTAATAATTAAATTAAAATTCTATAAATTTTATTTTAAAATTAATGTACCTATCAATATAATTAAATAAACATACAACCAATAATTATTAAAAAAAATCATAACATTATAAACCATTAAAAAACAATACATCTTAATAAAAATTCTTTTTAAATCTTAAAAAATTACTTGCCATTAATTCTGTGAGAGAGGGTATCATCTAAACACATGAATCAAAATAATGGCATTGAAAGGAGCTAAATAATAATAATAATTTGAAATATAAAGGAAAATGTTAAAAATCTACATCGAGTAGCTAAAATTGCAAGGAGCTTTAACTTTGGCCTAAAATTTGTAAAATGAGGTCTCATTTTGTGGAGAACAGTTTTTCCTGTCAATTTTCTCATCCCACAAGTACTATGACATAGAATTTGTTGTGTTGTTGAGCTTGGCAGCAAGTTTGAATTCCCAGCAAGCCAATTCTGATTTTTGCCTTTGTGAAAAGGAAAGTCTAACTTGGAAGTACTCCACAACTCCACATCATAGCCAAGCTTATGTGACAGAGACTAAAAAAATTAGTTTCCAGAGAAAAACATCATTTTTCTCAACACTATATTTGTATGTGACGATTCAAAAAATATTCAAGCAACAAATAATTGTATCCAAAGCTCTTTATCTTCACACAGTTGCACAAGTGCCCATATTGCACATGTTTAACTTCATTTTAGTATATTACAAAGAAGTAAGCATCAAACTTAAATCCAACAAAGTTGTGAAGATCCTTAAAACGCTAAGGGAAAATATTGGAGTGTAGGGAATGAGAAAATTATTTAGACATTAAGAGAGCAAGGAGTTGGGTTAGCACATGTACCATCAAATTCTTTAAACAAGCTTAGAAATATGTTTAGATTACTAGCTTTGCTGGTTCAAAAAATAAGAATCATAGGTAGGCAAGATTTCAAATTTTGTGAGGAGTTGGACTAAGACTAAAGTTCCTCGATGATGTGGGTGTAGTGAAATAATAAAATTCAAGTAAATAATATGAACTTAAAGAAATTAAAAAGGGGATTAATGGGATTTTTTTCCTAAAACAAATATTGTTATAATTGAGCATAATGTGATCCAAATTCATATTTTAATATACATAATTCATGTGGATAACAACAAATGCCTATAAATGAAGAAAAACAATTATTTGAAACCTGAATTAGACTAGGTGTGTTATATATGAAATATGGAAATCCTAGAATTAAATTGAGTTGGTGTCTATATTAAAACCTCATTTTAGAACCACTAAATTGACACCGGATATAAATTTAGATAATGAGATATGACGAGAAAAATTGGTTTCCAAACATTCATTCAACATGTTTTTTCAGTTGGCTATGCTCACCTCCAAAATGATCCTCTTATGGATTCAGTCTTCCATTTCCTACTTACCAAGCTAAATTTGAATGTTATACCCCATGAAAAATATTGTAGACATTTATGTTATAATAAAGACAACTAAAAACATAAATGCATTTAATATAAACAAGATCTAGTGCAACAAATATGGTGTTATAAAGCTCCTCAATATTTTTCTCTTAATATTTTTCAATCGCCTCTCAAATAAGAACATTTTTTATAATACTAAAAGGGTCAGATGAATTATATATATATATATATATATATATATATATATATATGAATTATATATATATCTATATCTATATATATATATATATATATATATATATATATATATATATATATATATATATATATATATATATAGTTTCCAAAGCAATAGTCTAAAAAACTCACAGAATAACTCAGAAATTCGGTAAGATTATGAAAAAATTCGGCAAAGATTTTTGAAAATCTGGGTTATAGTCTTTAAACTTCAGTATTTTGGGTGCCCTAAGGATTTTTGATGGTGCTGAATCCATTTCCACCATCAAAAATGCAATTCAAACACTCCAACTACCTGATTTTTTGAAGAAAAAAAATTACCAGATTCCAGCAAAAAACTGTCGTCCGGGCTATTCTGTTATGTCGGTAGACAACTCTATTGTCAAATCACTATAAGCTCTACATGACAATAATCAATATTGAGTTAATTATATAAATTTTAATGTAGATTCAAAACTGCTCATGTAATGTACTAAAACATAAGACTCAAATCTACTCTACCAATCTGCAGAAGTAGATTCATGATCGAGAACACAAAATTAATAACACACATCATGATTCAACACACATACACAAAGATATATCTAGGGGAAAGAAAATACTCAAAACCCCTTACTATATGTATTGCAATAATCAAAGAATTTGGATGAATACAATATGCTCTGCTCAACCTTGAGCTCAACCTACACAAGTATTTTCTATCCTTCGCTCGACTGACTGACTTTGACAAACATTTAGCCAATTTTCCAAGCCTACAAGCTCCTATTTACTTGCATTTTTCCATGAGGAATCATACGCCTATTAATTAGGAAATTCCTCAATGAGAATTGTGCAATTCCTTTAGGCCTTCCTTTGATTGCATGCATGACCTGGATAACTTGGAATATTCTACAACTGATAGTACACTTCCCTTTAACTCCAATCTCAATTGGGTAACTCGAATTTCATTCATGCATGAGTTAATTTAGTTTGATTTATCAGTCAACTGGTTAAACATTGAAGATGTGCCCCACTACTAGACATCCTACTAGTTCCTCCAACAGTTAGAACTAGTTTAACTAACCTTAACTCAATTTAACTAAATTAAATTGTTACAAATGAACCTAGGCTCCTAAAATTTAGGAATCATTGTACACAACTCAAGTTCACCCTCCAATTTGAATTAACTAAGCTAACTAAGTGATAATAACTCGATTAACTCATTCAAGTTGTCTACTGATGTGGAATTTCAAATTTCTCCTAATTTAATCAAAGGCAAAATTAAATTAGGAATTTCTTTGAAAAGAGAGTCCATACAGGTGAAATTAGTTTTTTTAGAAATAGAGGAATAACCTGTTACGAGTATTCTTAATAACCCAAAAAATTCTTATTGGGTTATTAAGAATAGGAATTTCTTATTACATTTTCAACACTCCCTCTCAGCAAGAAAGGGATTATTATATATCCCAATCCTACTTCTATGGAACTCGAATTTTCCTCTTGACAAGGCCTTTGTCAAAATATTTTCATCTTGTTCCTCTATTGGAATATACCGCAACTACATGATCCTCCTCTGCACACAATTTTGTAGACGATGGTATCGAATATCAATGTGCTTAGATCGATCGTGAAAAACTGGATTCTCAAAGAGTTTGATACAACTCTGATTGTCACAGTGAATCACGGTAGGATCCATCGTCTGACCAAATAACCCAACAAGAATCTTTCTCATCTAGGTAGCTTCACAAGTTTCTTGACTAGCAGCCATGTACTCTCTTTTTGTTGAACTAAGTGCAACTGATCTCTGCTTCCTGTTGTACCAAGAAAGAGTTTTTGACCCAATATTGGAAATTCCTCCTAAAGTGCTCTTTCGATCTGATGGACTAGCCGCACAATCTGTATCTATCAATCCTTGCAGCTTTACTCCCTTTGTTTTTTTGTACCAAAGTCCAAACTGAGTGGTGCCTCTAAGGTACTGTAGTACATGTTTAGAAACCCTCCAAAATAATTTGGTTGGTCACACCATGGCTTGGCTCAATTGATTGACTGCATAACACATGTTTGGTCGTGTGCTCACCAAATATACGAGAGAACCCACCAATTTCCTGCACACGGTAGTATCCACTTCCTCATTTGAAGTGGTGTCCTCTTTCCTCCATTTGGTCACTAGAGGAGTCTCCATGGGTTTGCATCTGTCCATGTGGAACTTCTGAAGTATATCGTTGGCATACTTTTCTTGAGAGACAAATAGTTCCCCTTCTCTCTGTCATACTTCCAAACCAAGGAAGTAATGCATTAACCCCATGTCCTTAATTTTGAACTCTCTTGCAAGATCATCCTTGCAAGACCTGATAAGTTGTTCATCACTGGTCAAAATCAATTCATCGACATATAATACTATAATAATCAATTTACCTTATACCAGAATGTGGTAAAGGTTTTCACCTACTTCACTTTTGGTGAACCCCAACCTAGTGAGGTAGTTATCAATCTCGGTGTACCAAGCATGAGGTGCTTGCTTCATCCCATACAACGCTTGCTTGAGTCGACACATATGTGACTGTCTATCAAAGGTCTCAAAACCTTCAGGTTGTTCAATTTATGTACCTCCTTCTCAATCATTCCATTGAGGAATGTTGTCTTCACATCCATTTGGTGGATTTTCCACCCCATATTTGCAGCGAGAGCGAGAATTGATCTGATGGAAGAGTACCTTGCTACAGGAGAAAAGGTATCTTCATATTCAATCCCTTTTACCCGAGAGTGCCTTTTTTCCGCTAATTTGGCCTTATGCTTCTTAATGCTTCCATATGTTGCATGATTTACCTGGTAAATCCATCTCAAACCCACCACTAACTTATTTAAAGGTCTTGGGACCACTTTCTAAACATATTTTCTAACAATGGAATCTTATTACTCTACCATAGTATCAACCCATACCGACTACTCTACTACTTGCTTGAATGAGGTTAGTTTTGTCTCTACTATCTCACTCATCAGAGCCATGTAGCTTGTGTATCTTTCTGGTGACCTCCTCTACCTAAGTTGTGATGTGGGTGCTCCCACACTCTCTCTAACATGCTGCAATAATTTGTCAGCTTCCCTGGTCCACTTCCTTCCTTCCCTAGATGTTTTTGGTTGCGTGGTTGTCTCCACTCTCTGCTCCTCTGAATGTAGATTCTCCAAATCTTCTTATTTTGGAGTCAAAAGCTCCTGATATACATGCAACTAAATCTCCCTCTCAAGGGAACACTTCTTTGCCTTCTCTTCATCGAACTTCACATCTCTACAAACAACTATCATCCTGAGAGATGGAAGGAACACCAAATAGTTGTGAGGTGTATCAGTGTACCCCACAAATATGCCCAACTCAGCTGTCGGCTCTATATTTTTACTCGCTTCCTTGGAAACATGGAAATATACTAATTATCCAAATATCTTAAAGTGCGACACATGTGGTTTCTTCCTTGAAAAAGCTTCTTCTAGTGTACTCATCCCGAGAATCCGATGAGGACTCCTGTTTTCAACATATACCGTTGTGTTGCATGCTTTGGCCCGAGAGTGCATAGGTAAGCCCTCATCATGCTACATTTTCCGTGTTAATCCCACAATACTTATGTTCTTCCTCTTAGCCACCCCATTTTGTTGTAGGTTATGGGGTGCTATCAACTCACATCAAATGCCTTCCTTTGAACATAATTTTTTAAACTCATTCGACAAATATTCACCACCATTATCGCTCCTAAGAACCTTCACTTTGCTGCAAATTTCTTTCTCAACAAATGCTTTAAATTCAACAAATTTGGAGAATGCCTAGTCTTTCTTCTACATGAAGAAAATCCAGCACTTATGTGAGAAACCATCTACAAATATAACATAATTCTTATGTTTTTCTGTGGAAGCTGTTGAGAAAGGTTCACAGACATCAGAGTGGATCATTTCAAGGATTGCATGTGCCCTACTATCATGATCATTGAAGGTGGATTTTGTGTACTTCCCCAAGGTAAACCCTTTGCATGTATTATGTTGCTCTAGTGCTCCATTGGGGAGGCTCGTAGTGATATGTTGCATGATATTCAAAGCTCCATGATGCAAATGGCCAAGTCTTCTATGCCATAATTTGTTGACATCTCGGCTTTACATCTTCTCTGCCTTTGTGTTCAAAGCAACACAATCTTCCACGTCCAATATGTAGAGGTTCTTCACCCAAAGCTCGATCTTCTTCACTTGTCCTGTGGAGATGTGCCTCATGAATGCATTTCCTTTGTTGAATATCACATCGTAGCCACGATATTCCAACACTACGACGAAAACCAAATTATTCTTTAGAGCTGGAAAAAACATCAGATCCTTCAGCCTAAGAGGGGAACCAGACTGTAATATTCCAAATTAGCATTCAACTAATTGGAATATTAATTTTGTCAATTTTTCCTTTTTCTAATGTTAGTAGGAAAATAAAGTGGGCAAAGGTGACCCGTAAATAAACCTCATGATTAATTTAATTTCCTAAATTCACTAAGGCAAAGATTAAAGCTGAAGTGGGACCCATGGGGCCAACATCACACAGTAGAGGGTATCCTAGTGGCAGTGCAGGAGAGGGAGTGACATAGGCAGCGCAGGGACAACACAAAGACAATGTGGGGACAGTAGCTACATAGTGGCAGTGTAGGGATTGGCAGGTAGAGGTGGAAGTGCAGTCTAGTGGGGCCCAAGGGAACATTGGGGGCTCAACTAGGTAAAAGAGGACGAGATCAGCTCATTCCTCATTCATTCAATCACCAACTCATTTTATGTCTAGTAAACCAGGAGCACGCTTGATCTGTTTAGTCGAGTCTGCAAGTGTTATTTTAGCACAAAGATTTCCGAGCGGAGATCTCAACCTCATCCTCGGGGGACTTCGAGTGCCTGTTCAGGAGAGGATTTTCAGTTAGTTTTGGAGAGAGGAATCATATGTACTACTCAGGAATATGCAATCCTTTCCAGGACAACGTAAAGGTAGCACAGTCAACCAGGAGATTACGTAGTCCAGCAGTGGAGCAACTTTGGGGAAGGAGAATTAAGGATAGATATTAGCTAGGAGTTTTGTGAGGAGGTCAGACACTTCTTAGTAGAGTTCTTGAGCAGTTTCTAGTAGTTGTTTCGAGCAATTCAATCAGAAGTCTAGTGTGCCCAACATAATAGTGTACTAAGCCCAAGGGGGTGAATTTACGGGGTCATCCTTTCGAAAAATCCTTTGCGGGTTTTTCTGGGTTTGTTGAGGAGAGTCAGGTGTCCAAGTCCCAGAATTTTCTTAGTAGTAGAACAATTTCAATATGCAGTCCATTTCCAGCCAGCAGCAACATTTCTAGATAGGGCAGCATAGAGGAGGAGCCACGCAAAGCAGCAAGGATTTTTGAGCAATGATTGAGGGATTATTTAAGCCTGCTTAGTGCAATCCAAGGTGTCATATTCCTAAGCACCATCTTGTACCTTTACCACTCAGAAAATTAATAAAATTGCTCGGCGGTTTTTGGCTCATTTATGGTGTTTTTTATGTATATCTTTGTTTTATGTAGATTTATTCTTTGTTTTCTTTATATTACTATCTATTCCCAATTTAGGATATTACAGTGGTATCAGAGCTCATAGACTTGGCTCAACCTATGGAGCACTTGGTCTACGACACCGTAAGATAGAGAGTACGTTACATACCAAAAGCAACAGTATAGAAGTAGAGAGCATAGGCTTGAAATCACACCTGACCAAGAAGACGACATTCTGGTGGAGGAAGGAAAGGGGAAGGCACCAATGGAAAAGGAAAGAGATGAGAGGAAGGATTTTTGTAACCTCCTCCTAAAGTCAGTGCAGGAGATATCCAAGAAAATAGATGAGATGGGTCAAAAGTTTGCCGGAGAGAACATGTAGAGGGAAATTCCAAGGGAATTCCAGAATGGAGAAGGATTTGGTACCTCCCATCATTTACTTGAGCATAACACTGCGAAGTAGGTAGTACCATTCACCCCACCACGGTCTACCATGCCCACATTCTTGACTTTAAGGGCAGGAGCAGGAGGACCAAAGGAGCCAGAGGTGGCTCACTACGGAGAATAATTTATAGAATATCAATCTTATGGGCTAGAGTTCAGAGATGCCCTCACTTTCAATGAATTTTTCCAGCTTAATAAAAACAATATACCACGCAACCAGAACTGAGGATGAGGGTACGCGCAGGGCAATGACCTGCAACGTACCATGGGAAAAATTTTCTTGCCTAATTTCGATGGGTCATCAAAGTGTTCGACAAAAGCTTGGGTAGAGAATCTGGACATCTAATTTTAGCTTAACCAAATGGAAGAGGTGGAGGCCATCAAGGTGGCAGCGCTGCATCTTGAGGGAGAAGCCCATGATTGGTGGTTCCATGGGATGACTATGCTAGGTCACGCAGAAGTGACAACATATGATGAGTTAACCCGGAGGTTGATAGAGAGATTTGCTTAGAGAGATCTGAAGGAACATTTTGTAGATTTGACAAAGCTCAAACAGACGGGGAACCCGGAAACTTACATTTCTGAGTTCTTGAAGCTCTCAGTCATTGTTCCAGACTTGTCCGTGCCTAGGAGAGTGTACATGTTCATTGACGGACTGGATGAACCCTTGTGTGGGCTAGTCAGGTATACTAGGCCTACTACGTTGCAGGATGTAGTAGGGAGGACTAGAGACTTGCAGGACGCTATGTCGAGGATAAGGGCTCCTTTCCCCCACAGACCAGTGTTCCAACAGAAGAGGAAGGACATGATAGCCCCACCCCTATGAGGGAACTAGGGCCGAGGGCCTTTAGATGATGACACCAGGAGATATTTGAGATGGAGGAAGCTTTGCTTCACTTTCTAGAAGCCATGGGCACAAGGATCGATGTGCCAAATGGAAGGCACATTACATTGAGGTCTTCTTTGACAATGAAGAGGAAGAGGAGGCATATGAGGAGTTGGAGGGAGATTCCAACATCGAAGCACCGAGAGTGGATCATACACCACCACCTCCCCCAGCAATAGGAGGAGTAGCGTTTGCACCCAGAGGAGGGGTCCTTGCATCTTTGCATGGAGTTCCCAAGTACTTAACGCTGAGGGTCTGAGAGACAGTTCAGGGGCAGCGTTTCTCAGTGCCAGTGGAAAACGAGGCCACTCACAACTTTATCGATGCCCAACTGGTACAAAGGAGGGGCATATAGAAAAGATATTTGATGGGTTCTCTGTGTTGGTTCCAGGTTTCAGGACCACGCAGTGCATGTGTTATGTTCCGACATTAGCAGTGACCATGGGGACATACATAGTGATAGATCATTTGTTTGCGATCGATATTCCAGACACCAATTTATTGCTGGGTGTTCAGTGGCTTATCACACTTGGGAAGGTCACTACAGATTGAGAGACTCTCAAGATGCATTGAGGTTGTACTGTGTATATTGAAGGAGCATCATTTCTATGCCAAGTTGTCCAAGTGTGAGTTTGGGCTAACATAGACGCTTTATTTGGGGCATATCATCGGAGTTGATGGAGTGAGAGTCCATGAGGAGAAGATCTAGGCCATCCAGGTTTGGCCAGAACCGAAGAATGTGACAAAACTTTGGGGCTTTGTAGGCATATGCACCTACTACTGGAAGTTCGCCAAAGGATTTTCACAACTTTCGGAACCCCTCATAGATCTCACCAAGAAGGGGGCTTTCAGCTGGACAGATACTGTGCAGAGGGCCTTTGACAGGCTCAAGGAGGTAATGCACAGTTGATTGGTGTTGGCATTGCCCGATTCCACGTAGCCCTTTGTGATGGAGTGTGAAACTTCAGGAGAAGGGGTAGGCACAGTTTTGATGTAGGGGGGCATCCCATAGCTTTCAAGAGCCGAAAGTTGCTGTCAAATTAGAATTTATACCCCATATATGACAAAGAGATGCTAGCCATCTTGCATGCATTGGCCAAGTTCAAACAGTACCTTCTGGGGAACAAGTTCTGAGTGAGGACTGACCACAAAAATCTTCGATTCTTCCTTGAGCAAAAACAATTGCAGGAGAGGAAGAAAAAGTGGGTCAGCAAGATCCAAGATTATGATTTTGACATCAAGTATGTCAAGGGGAAGAACAACGTGGTGGCAGATGCATTGTCACGGAGACCGGAAATGTTGTCCTTGATGAGCATTGACGTAGACTGGAGGGCTCAAATTTTAGTGGAGTACTCTAAGGATTGTTTTGCATGCGATATACTAGATGGGAAGGTGATGGATGGCAAGTACCAGGTGATGGATGAGGTCATCTATTACCATGATCGAATCTTCTTGACAGGTAACTCCCAACTTAGCGAGAAGACTTTGCATGTAGCCCATGACTCACCGCTGTCAGACCATGAGGGGTTAACAAAAACATACAGAGCCATTAGGGATAGGTTCTCTTGGAAGGGCCTCAAGGAGGATGTACCCTGGCATGTCCGGGAGTACGTAGTCTATCAGCGGAAAAAAGGAGAGCTGAACCATCCAACAGGTTTGCTAAAAATACTTCCCATTCCGGAGGGGAAATGTGAGATCATCTCCTTGGAATTCATCACCAGACTTCCCATGGTACAGGGCAAGGATTTCATCTTCGTAGTGGTTGATCGACTAATGAAGTATGCTCATTTATTCGCCATCTCAACTCGGTACATTTCTTTGAAAGTAGTTGACTAATTTTCTGGGATGTCTTTAGACTCCATGGTCTTCCAAGACCATATTCAGTGGCAGGGACAGTCGTTTCATGGGAGGATTTTGGCAGGATCTGTTCCATTTGGTGGGTAGAAAGTTAACACCCAGTACCAGCTACCATCCATAGATGAATGGACAGACTGGGATAGTGAAAAAGTGGCTGGAAGGCTACTTGAGAAACTATGTCATGGGGCAGCAAAAGGATTGGCTACACCGGCTTCACCTGGGGGAGTATTATTACAACACAACATTCCGCATGTCAATCGGTATGTCTCCATTTTATTCTTTATATGGTTATCATGCTTTAAATTTTGTTGATGTGATGTTTGGAGCTAGCAAGAACCCCAGGGCCAAGGACTAGATCTAAGAGATCCAAGACATACTCCGGGCTCTCAAGGATAACTTAGCCACAACACAGAACCAACTGAAGCTATATGTAGATAGAGGTCACGTGGAGATGCAGTTTGAGGTGGATGATTTGGTATACCTCCGTCTTCAGCCATAGAAGCAGTCCACGCTGAAGAATAAGGGGTATGAGAAGCTCAAACCATGCTTCTATAGACCATACAGGGTGATCAAATGGGTTGGGGAGGAAGCATATGAGCTAGAACTGCCAGCTAGGAGCAGGATCCACAATATTTTTCATGTCTCGTGCCTGAAGAAGGCTTTGGGACAATGGGTGACAACAACTGTGGAGCTCCTGGCCATTGATGATGAGGGGCACTTAGTGCTACAACCAGAGGCCATCTTGGACACCTGGGAGAGGGATTTGAGTAGGACCATGAAAGAATATCTGATCAAGTGGAGAAACCTTCCAAACGAGGATGCCACTTGGGAGGGGGAGAAATTTCTGCATCATCCATCTTTGCAGTTGCTTGAGGACAAGCAACGTTTTGGTGGGGAGGACTGTAATATTCCAAATTAGCAGTCAGCTAATTGGAATATTAACTTTGTCAATATTTCCTTTTTTCTAATGTTAGAAGAAAAATAAAGTGGGCAAAGGTGGCTCGGAAATAAACCTCATGATTAATTTACTTTCCTAAAGTCACTAAGGAAAATATTAAAGTTGAAGTGGGACCCATGGGGCCAACATCATGCAGTAGAGGGTATCCTAGTGGCAGCGCAGGAGAGGGAGCAGCATACACAACGCAGAGACAATGTGGGGATAGCAGTTGCGCGAGGATTGGCAGGAAGAGGTGGCAGCGTAAGAGAGGGAGCAACATAGGCAGCACATGGACAACGTGGGGATAGCAGCTGCGCAGTGGCAGCACAAGGATTGGCAGGTAGAGGTGGCAGCACAATCTAGTGGGCCTCAAGGGAATTTTGGGGGCTTATCTAGGTGAAAGAGGATGAGAACAACTCATTCCTCATTCGTTCAGTCATCAACTCATTTTTTGTCTAGTAAAACACAAGCACGTTTGAGTTGTTTAACCAAGTCTGGAAGTGTTGTTTAGCACGTATATTTCCAAGCGGAGATCTCAATGTCATCCTCATGGGACTTTGAGTGCCCGCTCAGGAGAGGAGTTTCAGTTAGTTTTTGAGAGAGGCATCACATGTACAAATCAGGCATACGCATTCCTTTCCAGGACATCACAAAGACCACACAATCAGCCAGGAGATTACGTAGTCCAGCAGTGGAGCAACTTCAGGGAAGGAGAAGGAAGGATAGATTTCAGCCAGGATTTTTTTAAGGTGTTCAGTCACTTGTTAGCAGATTTCTTGAGAAGTTTCCAGTAATTGTTTCTAAGAGTTTAGTCAGAAGCCTAATGTGCTTAGTATAATAGTGTACCAAGCCCAAGGGGGTGAATTTCCGAGGTCAGCCTTTTGGAAAATACTTCGAAATTTTTTTTGGGTTTGTTGAGGAGAGTCTGGTGTCTAAGTACAATAATTTTCTAAGTAGTAGAACAACTTCAATATGCAGTCCATTTATAGCCAACATCAACATTTATATACAGGGCAACGTAGAGGAGGAACCACATAGAACAACGAGGATTTCTAAGCAGGGATTGAGGAATTATTTCAGCCTGCCTAGTGCAGGCCAAGGTGCCATCTTCCTAAGCACCATCTTGTACCTTTACCATTCAAAAAATTAATAAATTGGCTCAACAGTTTTTGGCTCATTCATGGTGTTTTTGATGTATATCTTTGTTTGCTCTAGATTTAGTCTTTGTTTACTTTATATTACTATTTGTTCCCAATTTGGGATATTACATAGACTCCATCTGAAATGTAACTGTACTTATACCAGTCCTATTATACCTCCCATCACCTCCCATCTCGATGTGCATCTGGAGGTCTTTCTCCTCCGGTCACTGAAGAAATCTCTTTTCCCCGTCATATAGAATGAGGCACTGTTGTCGAGATACCAAAAACTAACCATCACTATGCATACCATGCATGCAATGAGGGTAAAATCAAGCTCGAATTGTGAAGCTAGAGCTTCGCTTGTTACTCCTCCTGAGGTCTTCTTGCTTGTTTTCTTATGTGGGAATTTCATGGCATAGCACCCGAATTCATGACAGTGAAAGCACTTGATTTTTTTATTGACCCCTTGAATGGAATCTCCTTTGGATTAGAATTTCTTCCCTTTCCATTTGTTTTCCTTTCCATCCAAGGCACATTTCTCCTCATCCTCAACCTTGGATGAGGTCCCATCTCTATTGCTCCGCCTTATTTCTTCCTGCACTAGATCACACCATAACCACTCCCACTGTGGTAGTTTCTCTCTACCATTTATAGAATCTTGATAATTGTGCCAGCTCTTGGGAAGACCCAACTGAGTTAGAGCTACCAAATCTTCTTCAGGAACAGTAACATCGACCCGACCAAGTGTTGAGAGTTTTAATTAGCGATTAAATCTCTTAATATTTAATTTTCAATATGGGAGTTGTAAACACGATTTGTACTGCGTTTTTGGCTCAGCTTAATGATCAAAGTATATAATTTTCCTTAATAATCGTCGTTTAAAAAAATATGAAATCTTAACTAAATTCCCTAAACGAAATTGAATTGATGTCACAATGCTTATAAAATCAAATCTATGCTATTGTTCTGTAAACTGAACTAATTCTAAATTACCCTATTATATTCTAATGACTCGAATTAAATCACACTGGAAATTCTATTTTAATAACTTGAATTAAATCACACCGAAAATGCTTGAATTAAATCACACTATGTCCAAAAACTACTCTATTATACTTCACTAGATCACACAATCCAATCAAATCGTTTGTAAACTACTCAATAACTACCATACTATTATGCTAATAAATGAATCATTAACTAAATTACTGTGATGGCTATCATAATGAAACCACTAATTAATTCATTGTAAATGAAATTACTATAATTGAAATTAAAACAAAACCATGCTATTTAACTAAATCAATGAAAATGAATTAATAACAAAATCACTGCAAATAAAATAATTGTAAATGAAATCACTGCAAATGTCAACTTCTAATCACACTATTTTATCCTATGAAAACAAGAAAAACATTCACACAGCAACATTAAAAACTTAACTAAAATGAAATTATAAGCTCACAATTAAACTTCAATCAAACTCAATCTTAAACACAAATGGTAATTCTTCAATCAAACACCTAAGCTCACAATATAACTCAAAATCCTTAATTCGAATTGTAACGATGGAACTTCAAATGATTTACAAGTTAAATTAATTCTTTGTGTTGAGATTCAACAAGATGATGAGCCTAGTGAAAAGAGTCGCCTTCACTAAGTGGGCCCACAGGCTATTTTTGGCGCAAGTCTATTTTTAGACATGGTGATCATATTTCAGAAGTTGCAGGATGCTATTTGTGGATGGTTGATCAAGTTGGAAAAATAGATGAAATTCTATTTTTAGAATATTGGGTGAAGTCTATTTATAGATTGTCGATCTAAAAATAGATGTATGTCGATTATTATTAGCTCTTAATAATAATCAGACACTAAACAAAAACTTATTCTCTTGGAGCACTTTGTTTCAGTGCACAGATGTGGTAGATCAGTGGACTAAGGGAATTACGCAATTCCCAAGGGTTTATTGGAGTTCATGCATGGAGGATTCAATTAGAACTCAAGTGGCAGAGTTATGACAGAGTTGGCAGAGTATTTTATGGAGTTGTATTTAGTTTAACTCAGTTAGACTCAGTTGAGCTAGTTGTATCTAGTCTAACTGAATGATACACTAGTGAGAGTGGAGTAAATGAATTAGTTAATTAATTCACAAATAATAAATCATTAATCAACTGAACAATACAACAGTTAACTACAGTGCATGGCAATTCCAGTGGAGACCTAGTGGAGAGATAGGTGAAAGGGCAACATGGACTATTTGTTGTGACTATAGTGATGCATTGATTGCATCACACATACATTGGAGTTGCCAATGAGGATTGTGTAAGAGTAATTTGAATTCATTCAATGCTATTCTTCAACAGGGATTGCGCAGTGGAGGTAGGCTAGCAGGGGGCAGAGATCAGTGCATGGATTTGCAAGATTGTTCTTGATTAGTGTATGACGATTGTACTATACTGTGAGCTTGATAAGTGTTACACAGTGATTTGTCACCGTCCCTACCATTCCCCATCCCGCACAATGGAGGACCCATTTTGTGACCTGTGAACATTGTCATGCCTTGAAAACATCATCAATGCGTTCCTCTAAGCATGAGCTTCATTTGCCCTTGAGACATCTCCTTGCAAAAATCATGAAAAACATCCCTTTTTGCATTGGCGCGGGCAGACAGTTCAGTACTCGCGCCAATGGGGAAAATCCTGCAAAGAGGTCGCGCCAACTGGCGCTCTGTCCCAGAGCAGTAGTCGCGCCACCCAATTTAGGGACTGTTTTTTAAATAAAGATGGCGGAAGTTGAGTTCCAACAAACTCAAAAACCATTGCCTATCTTGAGTTTGGGAGGTTTGGTTGCGGAAGTTCTATGGAAGGGAAGTGGTTTTGCCACCTCCCATGGAACCTTCCTTGTTGATAGGGCCAATCCCACAATAATAGGGATCCCAACTCCCTCCTTCCCCATCTATAAAAGCCTACTCAATCCCATGGCAAGCTAGTCTTGAAGTGCCTAAGCTTTGAATCTCCATATTCCCAAGAGCCTTTGTGCTGTAAAGAGCCCTCTTTTTCCCTTAAGGCCGACTCAAGTAAGGAGACCATCGTCGAGAGACTCCGGAGAGGTTTTCCCTTTCCTTAGCGAGCTTTGCGAGACGTGGACGACTGGAGACCCATCCGAAGGGGACCGCGACGTCAGAACTTGGTTGTAATCTCTCTTCGTTTGTTATTTAATAGATGATTACGATTATGGTTCTACTCTGTTTTCCATCATGTTAATATGAGTAACATCCTTTCTGACTGATGTTTAGTTACGTATGCCGGATTTTATGCTTGTATCTGTTCGTTTCTTCCATGTGCAGGTGTTCATCCGCGGAGATCGTGGAGGGATTGTGATCTGCCGAGGCTGAGGAACGGGGACGCTTCTTCTTCGGATCGTGGCGTTGGAATCCAGGTAGGCTTCTATCCCAAGTCCTTCATTCGTAACTAGGAACTTGCGTCATAACATTGTTTGATTGTTGCTAGACCCCTGCTGGGCTAGTAGGGATCGCCTCTGTCCGCAGAGGGGATTTACCTCCTCAACAATTTGGCGACTCCACTGGGGATCGTCCAGATTTCATTGTCTCGTTTGTGTTGTCTCGCTTTGATTATTTTATGTTTTTCCTTGCTTGATGAACCTTCTGGGTTGGGTTCTTTCACTGTTTTTGCTTCTTGGTTTGCTTAGTTTGCATTGATCTACTTCTGGAGTAGCTTTTTTTTTAATTTTGATTGAGAAACTCGACTGGCGCGGTTTTTAACCCGACAGTCGCGCCAATTGGCGCACGTTGCTTTTGTTCAGCCCGCGCCAATTGCTTTCTGGCGCCAGTTTCACCCTTACAGTCGCGCCACTCCTGTAAGGTTTTTGAGTTTCCTCATTTTTGAGCTCTCTGGATTTGATCAGTGTTTTTCTTCTTGATTTTCCGACTGCCTGAGTGTGTTGGAGTCCTGTTTGACTGGGAATTCACCTCTGTCCTTTGGTTGTTTGCTTTTATCTACCGATTTCACGTTTTAAGCCCTAGGGCATCTAGGGGCTTAGTGTATCGAGCCCTCCTTGGGAGTTTTGGTGTTTTGATTGTCCTGTCCACTGTCTGATTGATTCTCCGCATCCTCTAAGTAGTTGTTCATTGTTTTGTTGCGATTTTTTGGGTGATTGTTCATTCCTTCATTCGAAATTCGTTTGGTCTTGCCTTGGACCTAGATCACACGGTCCATTGGAAGCTTTTGAGTCTTTTCTTCGTTTTGAGAGACTTTGGTCGATTTGGGGATCTGATTGTTTGTGTTGTTGAGTGAAATTTGTTTGTTTCGCTCTCTTGAATATCGTTTCTCAAGTTGTTCCATTTGTTTTCAAGTTTGTTTAGTGCATATTAGCTATTAAACATTGAAAAAAAAAAAAAAATCTCTCTTTTGCTTTTGTTAATTAGTGCAAATTGTGATCTTTTCCATCTTGCTAGTGATTAGTGTTTTGAATGAAAAGTTTTCAATTGCATTAGTTGCATTAGAGATCTCATTGTTTGTCTTCCGTTCATTTCGTTTGTGTAAAAGCTCTCAACTCTTCTCTAACTAGTTTTCATCGAACAAAATGTTGGACTGTGGCATATAGCTTTGCATTTAGGAGTCTTTTAAGACACTACATACGATAGGGCCTGAAAATTGAAACTTAATTGAAGATCAACTGTAAAATTTATTCAATTAACCTAAGGCAGCATTGGAACTTAACGAAACATTTTTAGAAGGTCTAGGCTAGAGACGTGTTCCGGCGTCGTTAAAACTAGCAGCTGTCGCTCGCCTTTTGGCTTTAGACAGCGCTAGTACGGACTTGTGCTCCCCGTACCGTCGCGTATATAAAGGGAGACCCCTCTAGGTTTTCAATCCTTTATCCACAGGAAGCCGAGTCTGCCGCCCTATACCCGTGATACACCTAACACAGCATTCGGGGAGACTACCTGCACGTACGGAAAGTCCTTGGTCGATTTCTGTTTCATTATTGAAACCAAGGTGTATATTGCAGTTCACGGATATTTGGTACACCCTTTGTGCCTAGTATTTCCCGAGCAGTCATTTGGTCTTTTCTGACTCCCTAAACTTGAAAAGACCGTCAAGCGCTTGTCCTTTCACGCTTGTGTCAACTCTGAAAGAGATAGAGTCATCTTTTTATCGTTTCTCGACTCTTAAAATATGAAACGGTAGAATTTCTTACTTTCCAATGTGGTAAAATTAATCGCCCACGATTACACACCCGTTTAGACTTTGCTTGTTGACCATTTGATTGTGTGTCTTAACTCGTTTTCAGCCCGTGTGTGTGTTTGCTCTTTTTTCTCTAGTCTTTTGCCATAGTGGCGGAACCTTCGGTTTCGTCTACTGGTAGTCCTTACACGGACGATTCTTCAGAAGCTTCTCAATCTTCTGTTGAACCACATCAGCCTGTTGTTTCCAAGTTTCCTGACGGGGGACCGGTTCTCGCCGAGCAACCCTTTGGAGGACCAGTTGAGTTCAATTGGCCCTTTTCAGACCCTGTGTCTGAATTGAGATTAGGAGCTGATTTCCTTTCTCTTACATCGGGTTCACCATTTGTTGCTGCTGTTTTTCCTCCTAGTCCTCGTCGTCTTTTGCGTGATTTAACGGCAGGATCAACCATGAGTGATTCTGGTGAGGAAATTCCTGGTGAAGACTATCAGCGCATCCCGCGTAGATTTTTTGAGGGAGACGAATCTGAGCTGGCTACCATGTCGTCAGCCAGTCCTTCTTTACCACAGGGATACAGATCTCTGGGTCAGATCATTTCAGTTGCAGCCTCCATGGGAATATCATCTCCTGCTTCGAGGCCAGCTGTCACTACACCCGGGGTGTCCCCTTCGACGCCCATCACTTATGTTCCCGTTCGGCCCACTGTTTGTGTGGCTGCCTCTTCTTCTGTTGTCTCAGCATCTGCTACCAGGGCTGGGCCAACTCCTGAAGATATTTATCTAGCTACTGCTATACCGGAGAATATCTCTCCGGAGGAGTATCGGTTGTCTTTACAACAGCCGAACGCCGAAGCTGGACTGTTTCCCCAAGATCCTTACCGATCTTTCTTTTCGCACTATGCACAGGATGGTACTCCCGTGTATGCTTTCCCAGGTCAGTATGACGAGCACGGGGAGGTTTTGCACCTTCCCGCTCCTGAGGCTTATTTATATGCTCAAGGCTTACCGTACAACCAGGCTTATAACCCGCAGGGACAGCCCTTCCAAGGCCAACCTGCGGGCCAACCTAGCTATCTGTATGACCCACAGGGACAGCCCATCCAAGGCTACCCTGCGGGCCAGCAAGGGCCATTGTACAATCCGCAAGGACCATATTATAGCCCTTCTGGTCAACCTGCTCAGCCTCAGCCGGGGTATCAACCGGGACCGGCCTATGGTCCTTGGGGGCAAATCCAGCCTTCTTTACCGATGCAACTGCAGTATCCTGTTGTTTCTAACGTTGCATATCAGCCAGGACCATCTTATGGTTCTGCTTCAGGTCAAACTGGTTTCCAGCAAGCACCTGGTCCTGTTCCACCACCAGGCTAACCAGTTCATCCGGTACAACCCGGTGTCCCGCCTCTAGGCCAACCGGCCCATCCGGTACAACCTGGGGCTCACTTACAACCAGGTCAACCTGCGCAACCAGCACCGCCTGTTTATCCGGGCCAGCCTGGCATTGAATGTTCAGGCCAACCCTCTCAGTCGGGTCAACCTGTTCATTCAGGGCAGCCCTCTCATTCCGTTCACTCTGCTCAACAGCCTGTTCATTCAATGCCGCAGCCAAATCAACAGCTGCGCCCTACGTACCAGGCTCCGCAGGGTTCCACTTTTCAGCAGCCTACTCATCCTCAGAGTGGTTATTATCCTCATGGTCAGTCTCAACCGAACTATAACCACCCTGGAGGCTCTCAGTATTATCCTCCTCCACCCGGTTCTACCTACGCTCAGCAGCCAAATCCAAACGCTGCTTATACAGGGCATACACCTAATCAGGGCCCGAACCCTGGTTATCAAGCCCCGCACTATGGTTACCAGCAGCCAAATCAGTCTGGTTATACGAACTATGCCCCCTACGGTCAGAATCCTGCGGGACAGAACCCGTGGGGGCAGGGATATTCACAACCATCGTGGAGCATGGGTACCGGACCTTATCCTGGGACTGGCATGGCAGTTAACCCTCCATTGTCGTTCCTAACTACCTTGGAACTGTCGGACGTTTCAAAGTTGACCAATGATCCGATTTCACATAATCCATATTGGCCTCCGGTTCCCACCAAGATACCAGGTGATTGTCCCAAGTTTGAGGGCAAAGCTGGCGAAGACCCCCAGGCGCATGTGATGACGTATCACCTGTGGTGTTCGTCTAACTCTTGGGTCGACGATTCGATCCGTTTGCGTCTTTTCCAGCGTACTTTAACAGGAGCTGCTGCTAAATGGTACATAGAGCTATCCCGTGGCATTTTCCAAGATTTCAACTCTTTAGCCATGGCTTTCCTCACGCACTTCCAGTTACCGGTCCGGTATGAGGCCGGGACGCACCTCCTGACTTCCCTGAAGCAGGACAAAGCCACTCACATCTCAGATCACATTCATGAGTGGCAGCGCCATCGTCGACTGATCAAGTTTCACATACCTGATCAGATTTTGACTCACTGGTTCACCACCTCCTTTGTGAATAAAATCGCTCAGGATATCGCGATGGGAGCGTGTGTGACAGAGGAACAAGCTATCGCACGTGCCCAGTACCTGGATCTTTTTTATTCGTAGTCTGGCACGCTTTATGACATCTTGACTGATGCTCCACGGCCCGGAACCACTAAGGCTCCGCCTACCCCTACGGTGGATGGTGTCATTGGTTCCGTTTCTCAAAATTCGAAGAAGTCTTCGAATGGGAAGCAGAAGGCTAATTCTTCCAACAATACCTCTGCTAATTCCCCCTCATCTGATTCTGGTAAAACCGCGGAGGTGAATGTCGTCCAGGCCAATCCTACGGACAAATCCTCCAAGGGGAAGAAGAAGGGCAAAGGCAAATCAAAATCTGATGCCCTGAAACCGGAATCTAAATCTCGAACTGAGGATGGCTCCCAACGTAAGCCGAAATTCCCTTGCCTCATCTGTGAAGGTGACCATTACACTAAGGATTGTCCACGACGGTCCGAGGTTAGTCAACTTCTTAAAGGCTCAAAAGGGACTCCGGCTATTTTAAAAGAGCCATTTCCATCTCAGCAGACCCAGATGGTCGAACAGGCGTCACCATCTGCACCGTTTGGGTCTCAGGTTTTCATGATGAAGACTAATGCACCTATCACTATCGCTACGCGGTCGAAGGATTACAATGAATCGCGGCAGGCACCCGGGAAGGCAGTTGCGGATGGGCCGCCTCCCCCACCTGCCTCCGGTCCATTGGAAATCGAGAAGCTGACTCCCGAACCCGTTGTGAAACCACCTCCCAAGGGTGTTCTTCGAAGATCCTCTTATAATCCAAATGCTCGTGCCGCTCAACATTACAGCATTGTTGAGGATCTGGCACAGGCGCCATGTGCTATGTCTGCACTTGAGGTTCTTCAAAGTTTTCCTTCACAGCGGAAGGCTTTACTGTCTGCAATCGGTGGCATCGATCCCGCCGACTCGAGCCTTCTCACCTTCGATCTGGAGAATTTTACTCCCCGGCTTCCACATCAAATTGCTTTGGTCATTCAAGTCGGGATTAACGGTCTGAACATTCATAGGGCCGTCGTAGATGAGGGTGCATACACCTGCGTTATGTCCTCCGCTTGCTGGAAGGCCATCGGCTCTCCAGCCTTGTCGTCATCTCCCAATGCCCTTGAGGCATTTGATGGTCGGGAATCTAAACCCCTGGGCATTCTTGAGAGTCTTGCGATCACATTACAGGGAAAAACTGTCAACGTGGAAGTGGAAGTGGTTGACGCTAAACTCAACTACAATATACTTCTTGGCCGCAGCTGGACCCATGCCATGCTCTGCGTGCCGTCTACCATCTTTCGATTCATTAAGTTCGCTCACGAGGGCAAGATTGTCACGGTAGATCAGTTGTCATTTTTCACCTCTAGCTCTGAGAACAACGTGCCATACGTGGATCAAATTCCGAATCCCCCAAACAGTGTAGGACCTGGTCTTTTCAAAGACCCAGTCCTCATGGGAATATTCCCCGCACCGCCACCGAATACCGCTCAAGTCAACATGTTGTCCAGGTCCGATGACCCCTGGCTTATTCCTACACCTGAGCAGGTATATGAGTTTGGAGAATCCATGCCTTTAACGCCAGTAGAGATCAGCTACTGTGAGATTGTGGCCGCATCGGATCCTCCACCTCCTCAGCATGCTCCGATGAGCATGGCTCTCGACGTCTACTCCCAATCCCCCTGGCTTGGTCAAGCTGATTCACCTGATCCTCTCAGAAAGACTTTTCCTTCAGATGAGGCTATCATTGAAACTATGTCTCTTGAGGAGCTGCCCTAGGGCGATGGACATCATCACTCCTCGTTTATGCCCAGCTTGGGGGCAATGACTGATTGTCTGGAGCGTTATGCTACTCAGGTTCCTTCCCCTCCTCTTCAAACACCGATCTTAATGCACGAGGTCTTTTCGGAGGGTAATCTGAGTAACATTACTCAAACTGTTCCAATCAACATCTCCGTTAAACCGGGGATTGTTGAGAACATTCATGTGGGTGTGAATTGTTCTCTCGAGGAGATTCAAGTCTATACTGAGCTTTTCAAAGAATTCAGAGATGTTTTCGCATGGTCTTACGAGGAAATGCCGGGAATTGATCCTAGTATTTTCGTGCACGAGATTCCAACCTATCCAGGTGCGAAACCCGTGTGCCAACGCTTACGTCCCATGCATCCTCGGAAAGCCGCCGCCATCAAGGAAAAAGTTGAAAAACTTCTGAACGCGGGTTTTATTTATCCCATCCCCCTTACAGAATGGGTGTCCAACATTGTCCATGTCGATAAAAAGCAAGGTACAATTCGAGTCTATGTGGATTATCGCGATATCAATCGCGCCTGTCCAAAGGATAATTATCCCACTCCGTTTATCGACCAGATCATCGACGAATGTGCCGGGAGTGAGATCTATTCCTTAATGGACGGTTTCTCAGGTTATAACCAAATCAATATTGCACCTGAGGATCAACATAAGACCACATTCATCTGTCCGTGGGGCACTTTCGCGTACAAAAAACTCCCGTTCGGCTTAAAGAACGCTGGCGCCACGTTTCAGCGTGCGATGTCCTACGCTTTTCATGACATTCGCCATATCGTCCAGCCTTACCTGGACGACTTGCCAGCTCATTCGGGTAAGCGAGAGGACCATCCTGAGCATCTCCGCCAGATATTTCTTCGTTGCAGATGCTACAATATCAGGCTCAATCCTCATAAGTGCGTCTTCTGCGTTGATTCTGGCCGTCTTTTAGGATTTATAGTCTCGAAAGACAGAATTCGCCTTGACCCTCTAAAGGTCGAGGCCTTCGTAAATCCCCATCACCCTCCTCCCTGTATTAGTTACAGAGTCTGCAAGGGAAAGCGAATTTTCTTAGGCGCTTTATCCCGAATTATGCCGAGGTGGCCAAAGGATTCACTCATTTGTTAAAGCAGAACGTTCCCTTTCACTTGGACGAAGTTGCTCAGGAATCCTTTGAGAAGATGAAGACATTGCTAGTCAATGCTCCATTGCTTCGTCCTCCGGACTACCACCGCGACTTCACTTTGTATCTAGCCGCCGCATTTAGCACCATCGCCATGGTCTTGGTACATGATGACGATAACGGTGATGAACATGTTGTTTATTACCTGTTTCGGAACCTTCTCGACCTGGAAACGCGTTATGCACATGTCGAGAAGTTGGCCTTAGCAGCAGTACACGCCGTACAACGCTTTCGCCATTACATCCTTTTGCGCACGATAACAGTGGTTTCAGACTGCAACCCTATGACGTATATTCTTTCTAGACAATTACTAGGGGGAAAGTACTCCAAATGGATCGTGATCCTGCAGGAGTTTGACTTGGAATTCACCACTGCCAAGTCAACTAAATCACTGGTCTTCGCGGATTTGATATGTTCTCTCCCTACAGACTCTGTTCCCTCACACTCTGAAGACCATATACCGGACGAAACGCTTTTTCTTATCAGCACTCGTGATCCTTGGTACGGTGACATCATAGTGTATCTTCAGACCGCGAATTTTCAGTCTGAGTTGGATAAAACTGCCTGCCGTCGGATTCGGCACCAGTCCCAACCCTACCGTATAGTAGGAGATACCTTATATCGCATTGGAGTAGATTCGGTGCTCCGGCGATGCCTAACCTTGGAAGAGGCTGAGAAAGTCCTAAATGACTGTCACAGTGGCGCCTGTGGCGGACATATGTCCGGGTATGCTACTGCCCAGAAGATTCTGCGGGAAGGTTATTTCTGGCCTTCCATATTCAAGGATTGTATCACTGCAGTCTGTAAATGTCATCCATGCCAGATTTTTCAGCGCAAGATGCGCGCGCCGCCGTTGCCGTTGCATCCCGTTATTACCGTCGGCCCTTTTGCGAAATGGGGCATGGATTTTATGACGTGTAACCCTCACTCGGCCGGGGGGCATGCGTATATCATTGTCGCCATCGACTACTTCACTAAGTGGGCCGAGGCGATGCCTACACTAACTGCTGACGGGAAAACGGCTGCTCAATTTATATTCAACCACGTTATTGCACGGTTCGGGGTTCCTCAAGCCATCGTCACTGATCACGGTACTCATTTCCACAATTACATGATGGCGGAGCTGACTTCAACGTTGGGCTTGCGTCACGACAGCTCAACACCATACTACCCTCAAGCGAATGGTCAGGTTGAAGCGGTGAACAAGGTTTTGGTCACTATGCTTCAGCGAACAGTTGGGATTCATAAATCTAGTTGGCATCTCCAACTGTTCTCAGCTCTCTGGGCATACCGAACATCTGCTAAGAGTGCAACCGGGTTCACACCTTTTCAATTGGTGTATGGCCTGGAAGCTACTCTGCCGGTTGAATGCGAAATTCCTTCGCTTAAATTAGCCGTGGAGCTCTTACCGGATACCTCCCCTGAGGAAGAACATCTTCTATATCTCGAACGATTGGATGAAACCCGTCGACTGGCTGCTTTGATCATCGAAGCACAAAAGAAGAGGGTCAAAACTCATTTTGATCAAACTGTTTCTCCTCGTTCTTTCATTGAAGGAGACCTCGTTCTCTTGTACGATCAGGCACATGATAAGCTTGGAGCCGGTAAACTCCAGCCTATGTGGCACGGGCCCTATATAGTAAAGCGTGTTTTGAAAAATGGGGCCTACGAGCTTATAGATTACGAAGGAGTTCCACTGGCGCAGCCCAGAAATGGGCTGTACCTTAAAAAGTACTATGCCTGAAGAGATTTCTTGGTGTGGTGTGTGTACATAAGTGTGTGATTGTCATTTGTGTGCATAGTGTGGTGTGCTTTGTAAACATCTTTCTGCTGATCGGGTCTTCCTGGTTGTGCAGATGTCTATTCATCCATTTGTTGGTTTCGCGGATGGTGCCTCCCGTAGTACCAGGAATCTGTCTTCCGCAGCCTGGGTAATCTACGATCCTGCTGGTGAGTTGATTGACCTGCAAGGTGTGTGTCTAGGACGTACCACGAACAACATCGCGGAATATAGTGCCGTGTTGGAATTATTAATCGAGGCAGTAAACCTTGGTATCCGTGAATTGCTCATGTACCTAGATTCACAACTTGTAGTGTTACAGCTGAACGGACACTATTCGGTAAGGAACCCGTCCATCTTACGTCTGTATTTGCGTATTCGATTACTGGAGAGGAATTTTGACTACATTACATATCATCATATACCCAGGCATTTGAATACATTAACAGATGCAGTAGCAAATTTGGTATTAGACAGACATTTGCGCAATTTATAAATCATCATCACATGTAAAGAAAGACTCATCCAAAAATAGATATGTATATATATAGATATCGAAATGTTTACATAGAGTGTGTCACATAAAACTCAAAAAATATACATAATCGTCTTAGTACATCCAGAGACGCTATGTCTCTCAAAAAATAGGTGTGGTATAAATCCTAAGGACTAATCCGCATGGTGCTCATGATAGCACGTGACTGCACGCACTAGGCGCCTCAGGATTCGGTGGATCCGACTTGGAACTCCCACCGTGTGGCGCTGGTATGCCATCGGTACGTCTGCTAGTCGGGCATAGTCTGGAATCCCGTGGGCAATCCCCTCGAGGTTCTGGATCAGTTCATCTCCTCCGGTGCCTTCTCCCTGAATCTCAGGGGCGAGTTGTGTCCTCCGGGAGATTGGAGACATCCCAGCTGGTCTCTCAGGTCCCACATCTGCATGCATATATGATTGTGTTAGGACGAATGTGTATTAACAAAAAAAACATATAAATATAAAATCAAAAACATGAGGTCTTACCCAACTCCTCGTCCCAGTCGTCTCCCTCTGGCAGTGGGAGATCTGGGTCCCCGGTAAAGTCAGTTCCTGCATAGGGCCAGTCTTCCACGACAATCAGCTGGCGCCGTAGCCACCTAAAAAACTCTGGCCTCCAGGACATCTGTTGGCCACCTCCAGATCTGGGCATCAGTGCTGCCCAGCGAGCCATTCTTGGCTCTCGTGGTATTGGATCTGCCACTGCGGCCCCTTGGCCCTGGAAGATTGGTAAGCGTTCCAGAATGAACGATACCAAGATGGAACCATAACCAAACTGTTTCAGTTTCCCCTGTTTGCACTTTGTGAGCTGCCTTTTCATGTTGATTGTTACTGCTTCTGCCCAGTTAAACAGTAAGGGACCCATGCATTCTGAGGCCAGCAGGAGTTGGGTCTTCGTGGCCTCGTGCGGAGCCTGCGACCCAGCAGCCCGCGTGATGGTATGGAGAACTACTCTCAGTGCCAGATCAGGGATAGTATGGATATCCACCTTCTTGCTTCCTGATCCTGTTTGTGCCCCTCGGCACACCCGTGCCACCACTTCTTCCATATTTTCCCCAGATGGTCTGCTTCCAGTCAATACAGGGATTGGACCTCTGTGGGACAATCCAGTGATGAAATAAACATCGGTGACCTCCAGTTCTAACACCTGGTCTCGTAACCTGAACACCTGTTCGTGTTCGTCCCAGATACTGATTAAATACTGGAGGAGCTCGAGATGAGCTCGTAAACATGGTGTGAGGAAGAACTTTTTCAATCCACATTTTCTAAGTGCATTCATGCAAGCTTGACTTTACATGGCCTGTTCATCCTCTTCTCCGTGCTCTCGTTCTTTCCATTCGATTTCCATTTTGAGTGATTACCTGCATTCATATGGTCAAAAACCCTTAGTTAGATCTTTGATGAGCCTCAAATTCCATGCAATTTGGTCTAAATGTCGAAATTTTGGGCGAATTTTTAGGTTCGGCCGCTGGCGCGGCTGTTTTGTGAACAGTCGCGCCATGTGGCGCGAGCCCTTTGTAAAAAAGAGCTCATTGGCGCGGGTCCGTGCCCGATACCCGCGCCAATGGGTGCAGCCCTAAAATTTTAAAAGCGGCCACACAGAACTGATTTTTAAGGGAAAATTATTAAAAAATAAATGAAAATGAAGAGCAAAAGAGCGCCTCTTACCTGTGACAGACGAGAAGCTGAATGGTTGACTGGATTTGTCGCAATCACCGTCAGAAGTTTCTGCTCCAAATGGACCACTGTTGCTTTCCACCAAGGTAAATAGTAAAAGTAATTTTATTTTTACCAATTTGACATATTTATAACTTTTTCGACGTTAAATGAGTTTTAAAAGTTCTTTTTATCAAATATTTGCATATGTTATGTGGAAAATGGATTTTACGCTTGCTTGGTATGTGCAGCAGCAGGTTTTTGCGACTTAAACGATGGAAACGAGTTGTATTTTATACTTTTTTGGACTCGGTAAATACACGAAAAATTCACTTTGGAGTCATCTTTTAGCTCTTTTCTGACTCTCTAAATATGAAAAGATTGCCGAGGCCCTTGTCGTTTCGATCTCGTTAAAATGGACACAAATCGACATCCACCCAGTATAAGTTTAACCCTTTTTCGGGCTGGGATGGATTGATTACGAAAAAGGAATACCCTAGCCTATCGCGACTAGGAGGTTTTCCCGGATATTGTTTTCTACCTTTTCGGATCTGGGGAACTATTTACGAAAAGGGACCTGTGGAGTTTTTTTTTCCGCTGTCTTTTCAAACTCTCTAAACATGAAAAGACGCCGAGTTCTTCCTTTGTCAGACTCGTTAAACCCTGATGACATCGGATCTAGTCGAAATGACGTTCTCCGAGTTCCTCCTTCCTAGGACTCGTTAAATGCACTAGGATGGATTCGCCCGAAGGGCGGACTTATATTGCAAGCATATGCTATCCCCTTCAAGCTTGTTATTAAAAATAATTGAGGTACTCGCCAGAAATGGTTGGGGAAAATGGAACCATCGTCGTTGTCATCGGCAGTATGTCGCTCTTGAACATGGCACTTGTCTGCTTTCGTGTCGGGTTGGGGACATCTCATCTCGTTGCTTCACTTTGCCTCCGTGGGTTTGGGTAATCCCTTTTGACCTCTCATCTGTTCACTGCCTCGTCACCATGACCTCTGATCCGTTGATGTCAAATACTGCCAAGTCCACTGTCGTGCCGTTTATATGTTCAAGAGAAGTTGGCTTCTGCAAATATCAACCTTCCTCTGTTTCTCATACGATCTTGATTCACAACAAAAACATCATGTTCCTCTGTCTCGTGTCGATGATGTGGGAAACATTATGGCCCACCTTCGATCAAGGTCACTTCCTGTCGACTTCAGCTCATTATCCAGGAAGTTGGTCTAGAGACTCCTTTATGGTACCTTGGAGCCTGCATGCCTCAATGGCAGGTTCGTCGCATTCGACGTGAGGTTTTCATCATTGACCTCCGATCGAGTGATTCTGCGGGTGTTCGACGTCAACTCATTTATTCGCATGCCGTAGATTGTACCTTAGTACCTTGAGGACCATTGTCATTATTGGTGGTTTCTCTCGCGTCTGTTAACAGCTTTCATCATTGGCTGGTAATCAGACGATGTTCTTGCATGTTCGACATCAGCTCACACATTCGCATGCTAGAACTTGTACTTGTTTGGGTCGAGATGGAGCGCAAGACCCTGGATTGTGTCTGTTGTAATCCAGGCCGCGATTGTGGATTATTATCATTATGTACATGACTCACTGATTGGATGGCTGCGACCATACCTGAGTCTATTTGTTTGATCTTAGTTGGATGGCTGCGCCCATACCCTAGATCCAGATTATAGCATACTCTGTTTCGGATGGCTGCGTCCATACCATATATACATCATGTACTTGAGATATCAGTTGTATCTTTCTGTGCAGGTTTTCCGACGGCGGGCCTTCAGTTGAACATGTTCTCGTAAAGCATTTCACCCCTCTCTCTCTCGGGCCTCATACTTTAGGGGGCATCTGTTACACAGTAATTTGTCACCGTCCCTACCATTCCCCATCCCGCACAATGGAGGACCCATTTTGTGACTTGTGAACATTGTCATGCCTTGAAAACATCATCAATGCATTCCTCTAAGCATGAGCTTCATTTTCCCTTGAGACATCTCCTTGCAAAAATCATGAAAAACATCCCTTTTTGCATTGGCGCGGGCAGCCAGTTCAGCACTCGCGCCAATGGGGAAAATCCTGCAAAGAGGTCGCGCCAACTGGCGCTCTGTCATAGAGCAGTAGTTGCGCCACCCAATTTAGGGACTGTTTTTTAAATAAAGATGGCGGAAGTTGAGTTCCAACAAACTCAGAAACCATTGCCTATCTTGAGTTGGGAGGTTTGGTTGCGGGAGTTCTATGGAAGGGAAGTGGTTTTGCCACCTCCCATGGAACCTTCCTTGTTGATAGGGCCAATCCCATAATAATAGGGATCCCAACTCCCTCCTTCCCCATCTATAAAAGCCTGCTCAATCCCATGGCAAGCTAGTCTTGAAGTGCCTAAGCTTTGAATCTCCATATTCCCAAGAGCCTTTGTGCTGTAAAGAATCCCCTTTTTCCCTTAAGGCCGACTCAAGTAAGGATACCATTGTCGAGAGACTCCGGAGAGGTTTTCCCTTTCCTTGGCGAGCTTTGCGAGACGTGGACGACCGGAGACCCGTCCGAAGGAGACCGCGACGTCAGAACTTGGTTGTAATCTCTCTTCGTTTATTATTTAATAGATGATTATGATTATGGTTCCACTCTGTTTTCCATCATGTTAATATGAGTAACATCCTTTCTGACTGATGTTTAGTTACATATGCCGGATTTTATGCTTGTATCTGTTCGTTTCTTCCATGTGCAGGTGTTCATCCGCGGAGATCGTGGAGGGATTGTGATCTGCCGAGGCTGAGGAACGGGGACGCTTCTTCTTCAGATCATAGCGTTGGAATCCAGGTAGGCTTCTATCTTTAGTCTTTCATTCGTAACTAGGAACTTGCGTCATAACATTGTTTGATTGTTGCTAGACCCCTGCTGGGCTAGTAGGGATCGCCTCTGTCCGCAGAGGGGATTTACCTCCTCAACAATAAGCTTTGTATGAGGATTTTCATATGATTCCATGATACATAATATATGATAGTTGGGTTTTTCAGCTTCAGGATTTCCTGGTTAAAAACAATTGTGTTATGTGCGATTGATTTGATTTATGCTTCACATGTGTGTGCAATTAATTTTCCGCAATAAATTAACAATGGAATGATTCTGTATTTTGCAAGAAGTTAAATATTGTGAGATCAGGGGAATCTAGGACATATGCATGCTTAATGTATATAATTTCTACATGGTATCATAGCATTGTTAATTCTTGAAGATTGCAATTGTGAAGTGAGTTTGTGCTGGTGGACAATTCGAATTTGCTACAGAAGATTCTTGGTGCAGAAGTTGAGTATACATTGAAATGGCTTTCAATGGGTTGCGATTGGAGTATTCCCTTGATGGGAGCTTGAATTACATAGCCAGGAAGGACATGATGGAGGCGGTGCTGGAGGATAATGGACTGAAGGAGTTCATTGATAGCGATGTTCCTAAGCCGGGATCTAGCGATTCTGCATTACTTGACGCATGGCAAAAGAAGACAACAAAGACGTGAAGAATTCTGTTGGAAGGTGTGAAGGACCATATTGTGTCCAGCCTTCATGGGAAAGCCACTCCATTCTTAATGTGGAAGGCTTTGACAGACTTGTTCCAAAGAAAAAGTTACCAGAGGAAGTTGGCGCTTAAAGACAAGCTCAGAAAAATAAAAATGGAGAAGGGCGACAGTATTCCAAAATACCTCATGAAGCTTGTCCACTAGAAGGATGAACTGGGAAGTGTGGGGGTTACTATTGATGATGAAGACTTGGTGAGCTTGGCTCTCCTTGGGCTTCCAAAGAGTTGGCATAGCTACGAAGACTCTGTTAATGGACGGGAGAAATTGCCGAGATGGGAGCGACTTTGGTTGGATCTTGTGCAAGAGGAGATAAGACGGGGTACCAAGGATGGTTATTCATCGAAGAATGAAGATGAAGAGAATTGCGCTTTGGCTGCCAAAGCAAGGAAAGGGAAAGGGAAGAAATTTCCTTCAAAATCCGAAGCTAAAGGCAGGAAGCAAGATTTTTCCAAATTGAAGTGTTTTCACTGTCACGAACATGGGCATTTTGCCACTAACTGTCCACAGAAGAAGAAGAACAAGAAGGTTGTTGGAGCTGCAGCTGGAGAGGCCTTAGCCTCGCAATTTGAACTTGATTTCTCTTTGATCGCATGCTTAGTTTCAAGCTGTATGGGATTGGTGTGGTATCTTGATAGTGGTGCGTCTTTTCATATGACGGGAGACAAGGAGTTGTTTAGTGACTTGGAGGAGAAGGACCTCCAGATGCATATAGAGATGGGAAACGATGGTCGGTACAGTGTGACTAGCATTGGGACCATTGCCTTTGAGAGGGAGTCCGGTAATCCATTCTTTTTGAAGAATGTCATGCATGTTCCAGGTCTGAAGAAGAACTTGGTCTCGGTCGTAATGCTGGAAGACAAAGGTTATGATGTTGTTTTTAGTGAGGGAAAAGCCTTCCTTCGACATAAAACAACGGGTCAAACCAAGAAGATAGGGGTTTGAATTAAGAATCTCTACAAGATGGAGGTAGATGGTTGCGCTACAATGGTGGGAAAAGCAGAAGAAGTGGTGAGCCGGGATGAGGGCGAATTATGGCACAGGAGATTGGGCCATATTCACCATGGTGATTTGAAGATTTTGCAGCAGATTTCTACTGGACTTCCCAAGGGTACTCTTGCGCAGTCAGATCAGTGCAAGGGATGTACTATGGGTAAGTTTGTGAAGACCACCTTTCATGAGAAGGAGAACCGTGCTTCAGTGATCCTGGAGAAAATTCACACAGACGTGTGTGGACCTTTCTCAGTTGCTTCAACAGAAAAAAATAGGTATTATGTTATATTTTTTGATGAATATTATCGTAGATTCTGGATCTTCTTCATGCAGAAGAAGAGTGAAACATTCTCAAAGTTCTGTGAGTTCAAAGCATTGGTGGAGAAGAAGTCGGGGAAGCAAGTGAAAGCTCTATGGAGCGATAATGGTGGTGAATACATCTCGGGCGAATTCAAATACTTCTATAGCAAAGAAGGAATTCGAGAGAAATCATAGCGCCTCATAACCCACAGTAGAATGGGGTCATGGAGAGAAAGAAAATAATGATTGTGGGTGCTGCACGAGCGATGTGGCATGACCAGGGCCTACCAATGCATTTGTGGGCGGAAGCATGAAACACTTCGGTTTATGTGAAAAACCGTTGTCCTCATAGAGCACTTGGCATGAGTACACCTAAAGAAGCTTTTACTAGTAAGAAGCCTGATATTTCTCATTTGAATATTTTTAGCTCATATGTTTACATTCATGTGACAAAGGACGCCAGGAAGAAGCTAGAGCCGATTGTAGAAGTTGGGATATTTGTGGGGTACACAGAAACACCCCATAATTATCGTGTGTATTTTTCAGACAGTCGGATGACTGTGGTGCGACGGGATATAAAATTCAATGAGGTGAAAGCCATGAAGTTGTCGATTGAGAGGGAGCTACACTTCCATGCAGAGGAGGAACTTCTTGTTCCCAAAGATGAGCCTCTAGATGTGGATCAGCCACAGGAGGAGATTCATGGAGTGGAGGAGTCCACTCATGCAGAACCAAACATCAGACAAGGCAGAAAGCATACCACAAAAGCTGAGAGACTGAAACTTGATGCGGCACAGAATGTAGGAGTCCCTACATCACAGTGCAGACAGAGATAGTCACTTGACCGATTTATTGGATACATGGATCTTATGAGCAAGTGTATCGTGACAGAGCCATCTTCTTTTGAAGAAGTAGTGCAGGAGCCCACATGGGTAGATGCCATGGTGGAGGAGTATGGCTCCATTGTCAGAAACAGTGCTTGGGAGATTGTTCCAAGGCCGGTGGGAAAATCAGTTGTAGGATCAAGATGGATCTACAAGGTAAAGCAAGTTGTTGATGGGAGCGTCGAGAAGTATAAGGAAAGATTTGTTGCTCGGGGCTTCTCACAGATCGAGGGGATTGACAGACTCTGTTTCTTCATAGACTATGTTTCTGCAGACTCTCGGTTAATCCTGTGTTTCATGATAGATCTAAACATATTGATATCCGGTATCATCATATCAGAGATTGTGTGCAGCGGAAGATCATTTTGCTTCAGTACATTCCTACCGAGGATCAGGATGCAGATATCCTGATGAAGGTGCTCACCAGGAGAAAATTCGAATACCATAGAGGCAGGATCAGGGTGAAAGATAATCCCTATCTTGTTGAGAGGGAGTGTTGAGATTCAACAAGATGATGAGCTTAGTGAAAAGAGTCGCCTTCACTAAGTGGGCCCGCAGGCTATTTTTGGCGCAAGTCTATTTTTAGACTATGTCTATTTTTAGACATGATGATCATATTTCAGAAGTTGCAGGATGCTATTTGTGGATGGTTGATCAAGTTTGAAAAATAGATGAAATTCTATTTTTAGAATATTGGGCGAAGTCTATTTATAGATCTTCAATCTAAAAATAGATGCATGTCGATTATTATTAGCTCTTAATAATAATCAGACTCTAAACAACAACTTATTCTCTTGGAGCACTTAATTTCAGTATACAGATTTGTCAAATCAGTGGGCTAAAGGAATTACGCAATTCCTAAGGGTTTACTGGAGTTCATGCATGGAGGACTCAGTTAGAACTGAAGTGGCAAAGTTATGACAGAGTTGGAAGAGTAGTTCATGGAGTTGTATTCAGTTTAACTCAGTTAGACTCAGTTGAGCTAGTTGTATCTAGTCTAACTGAATGATACACTAGTGAGAGTGGAGTGAATTAATTAGTTAATTAATTCACAAATAATAACTCATTAATCAACCGAACAATACTGCAGTTAACTACAGTGCATGGCAGTTCCAGTGGAGACCCAGTGGAGAGATAGGTGAAAGGGCAAGATGGACTATCTGTTGTGACTATAGTGATGCATTGATTGCACTCCACACACATTGGAGTTGCCAATGAGGATTGTGCAGTCAAGGCAAGGGTAATTCGAATTCATTTAGAGCTATTCTTCAGCAGGGATTGCGCAGTGGAGGCAAGCTATCAAGAAGGCAGAAATCGGTGCATGGATTTGCAGATTTCTTATGATTAGCGTGTGACGATTGATTGTACTGAGAGCTTGATGTACTAAGCTTTGTATGAGATTGTTACATGATCTCCATGATACATAATATATGATAGTTGGGGTTTTTAGCTTCAAGATTTCCCGTTAAACAACTGTGTTATGTGCGACTGTTTTTATTTATGCTTCACATGTGTTTGTAATTAATTTACCACAAAATATTAACAGTGGAATGATTTTGTATTTTGAAAGAAGTTAAATATTGTGAGATGAGGGGAATTTGGATGTATGCATGCTTAGTGTATACTAATTTCTACACTTTGCATTCAGGGAAAGACAACAACGAATGCCACGCTAGGATCAAATGGTAGATTCGATGGGAATTAAAAGGGACTCGATTCTTTCCTTGAGGGGAAAAGCAGAGCTCTGTGTTATAAATCCACACACAGTCGTTATGAGATTGTTGGTCATTTATATAAAACATAATATTCAGGACCTGTTTAAGTACAAAATGACGATTTAATAACTAAAACTCAAAAATAAATGGAAACTAAACTTACCAATGAAAACTAAACTAATCAATGTTCAAACTACAATGCCTCCTTACACAATCAAACTTATTTTCTATTTGTTTTTTAAACATAATCAAACTTCAGAAGCAATGGGAATGAAATCAATCACTATTCGAACTAGGCTCACACGTCCTAACTCACACTCTATTTTTATTAAAGAGACATTCATGCTATCAAATAACAAGAGAACCTTTAACTACATAATTCAATCAGCTGGGCTAATCTTCGAATAAGAATTGTTTCAAATAACTTGCCATACTTCATACTACTCACATTCATGTACTAGTAACAATGAGCAAGAAATTGAAGGTTCTCTACTTAACAATGATAATTAAATCCGCAGAAAATCCTCAATTCAGTCCTACACCTTAGTGAGTTACTGCATTAATCATATTGCAATTCATCTTACTCAGAATAGTGTATTAATCTTCTCGACATATGTTAATTAATCTCATAATATTCTCTATAGGAATTCAATTGGTTGATACCTCCACAAGTATTACTTAAGCACAAAATGGAAACCTCAACGAAATCCAACGATGCTACAATCATCAAAGAAGCATTCGTCCTTCAAACTAACAATACAGAGCTCTAAATAGAAAACACAATTCTTATGATAAATATGGATTTTCAATCTGAAAACCAATCAACATAGGAAATATAAACCTAAAACTTAATCGAATGAAGAAACTTGATCTCAGGTTGTGGTGGGCCCTTACCACACCTGTCACAAGTTAAATTAAATCAATACTGTTAAAAAATAAAGAAAATCATCATAATCACAACAAATTAAATGTCAAATCAAGCTTATATATGGAGGTTCAGAATGTAAATTCAAAGGACATATACATCATTCCAATGTTTAGTGAGGGCAAAGCTTCAACTCCTTGATAGCCTTATCCTTGTTCAGCTCTCCCGTGTAGAAAAACCATGCAGATTCGTATATCATGCAACCTCTACTATTGATGCTACCCCTATTTCTGCCCTTTATTACTCCTCCTCCCTTACTTGCAGAACTCTGACTTTTTATATAGAGCTGTTGATAAAGCCAAGCATAACTATTTGCCAAATAATCATAACAACAATATAAAAAATGCTATTCTTAATTCTTCTGGGGAGCCTTAAAATGGGTCACGGTTGGGTTGATCATGGCAAGAATGTAGGAACCATTTCCCTTCTTAGCTCAGCCAAGGCGTGCACAACCAAATCCGAATTGGCCAAGTCGTACACGTTCAACATAATTACATCTACATTGGAATATTCCCCCGACCATAACTCCTTCATGGTAACAAATTTTTCCAAATAGTTTCCATGTTACATGAATAAGGGTACTCTAAACAAAACCCGCGTGTCAAAATTTCACGATTCTTCCCTATTTGATCACAACCTTTATATTTTCACCTAAAACAATTACGTACTCAACTCTACAGTAACTAGTTAAACTTCCTTGTGAAGAATTTCGGCGATGGAACTTTTCAAAAAATGAACTTAGCGAAACCATCATTAGTAAAACATGACAAAATCATCTTTAATCATAGAAAATCTAGGAAAAATAATGATAACCAACCATAGAGTGTAAAATATATATTTGGCCGCAGGTTGTGGGATTAGGGTAAGAAGCAAGTTAAAAACATAGAATTTTAGGGTATGAATGGTGATATTGAAAGATGAAAACATGGGAATTTTTAAGGCCCAACTCCAAGTTCATCAAAAAATTTTGTAAACATGCTCAGGTACTGCAGAATTAGTTCACTCTTTTGCATCTTTATGTTTCGAAGCTTGTCCTTGAGCGCCAACTTCCTATGGTTGCTACTATTTGGGAACAAATCTATCAGTTCTTGCCACATTGCATACAAAGTCTCTTTCTCATGGAGATTAGAGACAATATGGTCTCGTACTCCCTCTAATATGACTCTCCTTGCCCTAGAAACACACTTCTTCCATTCTACTAGATTATGAGCATCAACTGTTGTTGGTTTCAGAACATCATTATCAATGTATTCCTTCAACCCATTATCCTCTAGTATGGCCTTCATCTGGTCCCTCCATGCAACATATTTCGAGCTACCCTCAAGGGAATGCGCAAGCTTTAGTCCATTGAAAGTAATCTTCTTAATCTTGAAGAAATCCTGTAATTTGATCTACAACCTCAAACCTCCTGCAATGACAACTTCGAATTCTCTTCTCTACTGTGAATCTAGCTCTGATACCATATAGAAATGTTAATGTAGATTCAAAACAACTCATGTAATGTAATAAAACATAAGACTTAAATCTACTCTGCGAAAGTAAATTCATGATCGAGAATAGAAATTAATAACATGCATCATGATTCAACAAACATACAAAAATACATATCTAGGGGAAAGAAACTCCTCAAAACCCCTTACTATTTGTATTTCATTAATCAAATAATATATATGAATACAATATGCTCTGCTCAACCTTGTGCTCAACCTACACAAGTATTTTCTATCCTCTTCCTGATTGTCTAAATTTGGCTAACAATTAGCCAATTTTCCAAGCATCCAAGCTCTTATTTCCTTGTGTCGTTTCTTGAGGAATCAGACCCATATTAACTAGGAAATTCCTCAATGATAATTTCACAAATTCCTTTATGCCTTCCTTTGACTGCATGCATGACCTGTACAACTTGGAATATTCTTCATTTGCTAGTACACTGCCCTTTAACTCCAATCCCAACTGGGTAACTTAAATTTCATGCATGCATGGGTTAATTTAGGGTGATTGATCAGTTAACTGGTTAAAAACTAAAGATGCACCCCACTGCTGTAGAAATTTGCTGAATAATGATTAATTATCCACCGAGACTATCCTGATCACACACAATTCGAATTTATATGCAACATGTCTTTCCTCTCGCATCATCAAACATGCGGAAATAAAACTGCCGATAACATCAATTGATGTGAATATAATACGTATGTAAGGAAAATTTTATAGCTGAAAACCCCAAGTAGCCTATTATGTATATTATAATGGATAAATCATGTAACAAACCCAAGACAATACCTCACAAGTACTTGCATTTCTTCTCATAAAGTTAATAATAACGAGCTCTCATGAATAGGTTATCGTTCAAAAATCACCGCCAATTGCTCTCTATTGCGTAATCCAGGCTCGTCTATAGATCCGTTCGAATCTCCTACTTGATAACAGAATCATTATGGACAAATCCTCCATGTGTGCAAAACTCAAAACAAATCTCATGCACAACCGATGTCGCCACTGATAGCTAACTCCACCCTTTCATCTACCTCTTTCACTGGTCTCCACTGAACTGATCATGCACTGTAGTGAACTGATGTGTTCTTGAGTTGAATAATGAGTTACTAATTGATGAATTAAATAATATTTAATTCACTCCACTCATAACTAATTTATTAGCTAGTTAAACTAATCTCAACTAGTTCAACTAAAATAAACAGAACACAACTCCACTATCTGTCTCATTAACTCCTCCAAACTTCTGCCACTGAAGTCCAACTGAAGTCAACCATGCATGATGCCATCAAACCCTTGGGAATAGCGTAATTCCTCTGTCAGATGCATGAGCCACTTCTATAGCTCGAACTGAAGTGCTCCAAGAGAGTAAACTGCTGTTTAGAGTCCAAATATTATTAAGGGTAAATAATATTTGACTTCTCTATTTTTAGGAGAGGCAGTCTAAAAATAGCCTTCGACCTCTTTGACCTAAAAAATAGAGTCTCATCTATTTTTACCAACATGACCAATGCTCCAAGAATCTCAAACTGGAATCCCCGAACCATGCTCCATATGTTTAAAAATAGACATAGTCTAAAAATAGACTTTGCGCCAGAATTTGCCTGCGGGCCCACTTAGTGAAGGCGACTTCATTTCACTAAGCTCCATCATCTTTGCTGCATTCTCAACACTCCCTCTCAGCAAGATATGGATTATCTGCAATCCCTATCCTACCTCTGTGGAATTCGAACTTGCTCCTGGTGAGCGCCTTCGTCAGGATGTCGGCATCCTGATCCTCCGTGGGAACATATGAAAGCATCATGATTCTCCGTTGAACACAATCTCTGATATGATGATACCGATGCCTGAAGCACTGCCGCCTCAACTCATCCTCCTGTCTGTACCATAGACCATATCCCGATGTGCCTCTAATATAGCGCAATACATGCTTGCCTGCCTTCCAAAAGAGCTTGGTAGGCTTAACCATAGCTGGCGAAAGCTGGTTAACTGCATAGCATATATCGGGTCGTGTATTGACCAGATACATAAGCGACCCCACCAACTGTCGATAGACAGTGGCATCCACTACCTCCGCCAAAGTAGCATCCTCCTTCCTCCAACCACCAGGAAGAGGAGTGTCAACAGGCTTGCAGCCTTGCATGTTGAACCTCTCCAGAATCTCCCGAGCATACTTGCTCTGAGAAACAAACAGTCCTCCACTGCGCTGCCAAATCTCCAATCCCAGGAAATAATGAAGGATGCCCAGGTCCTTCATCTCAAACTCTCGTGCAAGATCCTCCTTGCATGAAAGTATCAACCGCTCATCGCCAGTCAAAATCAGATCATCTACATACAGTACGATGATCAACAGCTTCCCCTCCACCACAATCTGGTACAGGTTTGGATCCGCCTCACTCTTGGAGAATCCAAGCCCGGTGAAGTAGCCGTCTATCCGAGTGTACCAAGCACGAGGTGCTTGCTTCAGCCCGTACAGTGCTCTCTTGAGTCGGCACACATGCGACTCACTGCTGAAGATCTCAAAACCTTCAGGCTGCTCAATGTACACCTCTTCCTCAATAACTCCATTGAGGAACGCAGTCTTCACATCCATCCGATGAATGTGCCACCCCATCTGCGCCGAGAGAGCAAGGATCGTCCGTATGGAAGAGTACCTTGCGACAGGTGCAAAAGTCTCCTCATAGTCAATCCCCTCGATCTGTGAAAAGCCACGGGCGAAAAATCTCGCCTTGTACTTCTCCACACTCCCATCAGCCGCCTGCTTCACCTTGTAGATCCATCGCAAACCCACCACTGATTTCCCAACTGGTCTTGGGACAATCTCCCATGCACTGTTCCTGACGATCGAATCATATTCTTCGATCATGGCATCAACCCATGCGGGTTCCTCCACAGCTTCCTCAAAAGAGGATGGATCCATCACAACACATTGACTCACAAGAGCCATGTATCCAGTGTACCGATCCGGTGACTGTCTCTGTCTGCGCTGTGCCGTAGGTGGTCCTACAACCTTCTCTGCATCCCGAGCCAGTCGCTCAGCTTCTGTAGTGCGCATGCGCCCTCTGATGGTTGGCGCTGCCTGGGTGGTTTCTTCCACCTCCCGAACCTCCTCTTGTGGCTGATCCACATCCGGAAGCTCCTCCTTAGGAACTAACAGCTCCTCATCTGCATGCAAGTGTAGCTCCCTCTCAAGCGAACACTGCATGGCTTTCTCCTCCCGAAATTTTATATCCCGTCGCACAACAGTCTTGCGACTGTCTGACAAATACACCCGATAGTTGTGAGGTGTATCAGTGTACCCCACAAATATTCCAACCTCAGCAGTTGGATCCAGCTTCCTTCTCGCATCCTTCGTCACATGCATGTAGACAGGAGAACCAAAATCCGCAAATGGGAAATATCAGGCCTCTTGCCAGAATAAGCCTCCTCTGGTGTACTCATGCCAAGAACATTGTGAGGACAACGGTTCTGCACATACACTGCTGTATTGCATGCCTCAGCCCACAAGTGAAGGGGTAGGCCCTGATCATGCAACATCGCCCGTGCAGCACCCACGATCGTTCTGTTCTTCCGCTCAGCCACCCCGTTCTGCTGTGGGTTATGGGGTGCGATGAGCTCTCTCCGAATCCCTTCTACACTGCAGAACTCCTTGAATTCAGCCGAGATGAATTCACCACCGTTATCACTCCTTAGAGAAATCACCTTCTTCCCCGACTCCTTCTCGACCAGTGCTTTAAACTCACAGAACTTCGCGAATGTATCGCTCTTCTTCAGCATGAAGAAGATCCAGCACTTTCGAGAGAAATCATCAACAAAGATCACATAATACTTGTGCTTTGCTGTCGAAGCAACTGAGAAAGGACCACACACGTCTGTGTGAACTCTCTCAAGGATCGTCGTGGCGCGACTATCCTTCTCGTGAAAGGTGGCTTTCACATACTTCCCTAAAGTACACCCTTTGCACTGATCTGACTGCGCAAGAGTGCCCTTAGGAAGTCCAGTAGAAATCTGCTGCAGAATCTTCAAAGCTCCATGGTGAAGGTGGCCCAATCTCCTGTGCCACAGTTCGCCCTCATCATCCCGGCTCACCACTTCTCCCGCTTTGCATGCCATAGCCGCGCAGCCATCTACCTGCAACTGATAAAGGTTCTTGGTTCGAACCCCTATCTTCCGGGTCTCTCCAGTAGTCTTACTGCGCAGGAAGGCTTTTCCTTCGCTGAAGACCACATCATACCCTTTATCCTCCAACATCGCCACAGAAATCAGGTTCTTCTTCAATCCAGGTACATGCATGACATCCTTCAAGACAAAGGGTTTACCAGACTCCCTCTGAAAGGATATGGTACCGATACCAGTCGCACCGTATCTACCATCATCGCCCATCTCGATGTGCACACCCAAATCTTTGTCCTCCAGATCTGAGAACAACTCCCGATCTCCCGTCATATGAAATGACGCACCGCTGTCTAAGAACCATACCGATCCCAGCACACTTGAAACCAAGCATGCAATCAGTGAAAAGTCAAGCTCGAACTGTGAAGCCAAAGTTTCTCCATCTGCAGATCTTCCCGCTTGCTTGTTCTTCTCTTTGGAAATTGTACAGTAACAGTTCCGTGATCACAGGAAAACACTTCACTTTCGCCATATCCTGCTTCTTGCCCTTTGCACCAGAATGAGAGGTTTTCTTACCCTTCCCCTTCTTTGCTTTGGCCACCAAAGCGCAGCTTTCTTCATCAGCTCCCTTTGATGAAGATCCATCTCGAGTAGTCCTCCTTATCTCCTCCTACATGAGATCCGCCCAAAGGCGCTCCCATCCCGGCAGCTTCTCCCGACCATTGACACTATCTTGATATGAGTGCCAAGCCTTCAGAAGACCAAGGAGAGCCAGGTCGACCATGTCCTCGTCTTCAACAGTCACCCCCACACTTCCCAGCTCATCTCTGCACTGAGTGAACTTCGTGAGGTATTTGGCGATACTGTCGCCTTTCTCCATCTTGATGTTCCTGAGCTTATCTTTGAGCGCCAACTTCCTTTGGTCGCTCTTACTCTGGAATAGATTCGTCAAAGCTTTCCACATTAAATATGGAGTAGCCTTTCCATGCAGGCTGGATACAATATGATCCTTGCTCATCTATTTTTACCAACATGACCAATGCTCCAAGAATCTCAAACTGGAATCCCCGAACCATGCTCCATATGTCTAAAAATAGGCATAGTCTAAAAATAGACTTTGCGCCAGAATTTGCCTGCGGGCCCACTTAGTGAAGGCGACTTCATTTCACTAAGCTCCATCATCTTGCTGCATTCTCAACAACTGCTAGACCTCTGATTAGTTCCTCCAATATTTGAAACTAGTTTAACTCACCTTAACTCAATTTAACAGAATTAAATTGTTACAATTGAAATTAACTCAACCTCGGCTCCTAGAATTTAGGAATCATTGTACACACAACTTAAGTTCACCCTCGAAATCGAATTAACTAAGCTAACTGAGTGATAATAACTCAGTTAACTCATCCAAGTTGTCTGATGACGTGAAATTTTGATTTTCTTCTAATTTAATCAAAGGAAAAATTAAATTAGGAATTTCTTGCTGCATTTTCAACATTAATTGACATCAAAGAGATTTGGAATAAATTTACTACTCTTTTCCTTAAACTTAACACCACCAACTTGTTTTTGTTATATGCTTAAAATGGCCAAGCCAAGGGATTCCCTTAGTCCTAGGACTCCTACACTGATAATTTTACTAGAGATACTAGGCAAAAGAAGAATAAATAGGCCCAATTTTGAAGAATTGTGAACATTACATTCTAGACACAACAATTTCAAGTTAGTAGCTTTAAAAAAAAGTGGAGCTCAAACAACGTACTTGAAACTTGATGTAAGTGAAGAGTGCTTACATGTTTGAAAACTCATCTTAAAAGCCAAAATAAGTTGACTTAATGCAAGATTAAACTTCCATTAACGGGGCTTCAAAATGAATTTGGGTGTTCTAGTGAGAGAATGGCCTTTGGAACCTCTTACCATCTGGAAGTCTCCATTGTTTAAAATGTTCTAACCAAAATGGGAATGAAGACAATTGTAATGAGAAACAACCAAAACTCAAATGACCTAACAAATTGTCAAAATCATGCATATTGTTGGATTCACTAGATGGTGAGGATTAATTAAATGCCTAAAGCTGTGGATTTAGGATTACCCCTGGCTTAAACATAGGAGATAGCCTTATTTCATGGAAATACATGTGGAGGTAGGAAACAAAGGCAAAGATCCAACACTTGACAACCTTGTATTACAAAAGGTGCTACCATTTTGAATAAATGTTAAAGATAAATGCAAAGGTAGTAGATGAAGGCTCAAATACCAACACTTGCCAACCCTATAACATGGAAGTCATTAGCTAGGAAAGATATAGTGTAAAAATAGTTAATGACATTCAACGATATTTTTTTTATTAACAATGATAGAAATTTAGGCATTCTCAAAGAGAGAGAGGTTTTGATTTTGCTTAGACAACAAGGCTCAAATAGATTACAAGAAATATTCATTATAAACTCAACATGTCACAAGCAGGAGGTTTTGATGATGTCTAAGATATATGAAACATTCTCATTTTTATATTTTTATATGGGGGTCGTCTTTGAATAATTCTTTAAGAATTAATATAAATATATGTTAAGTTCACATTTGTTAGGTATGAGGAGACCAACAAATGTAATATGGGAATTGGCCTTGATATGACACTTTATTAACATCATTTATCATACGATTAAGTTGATCAATTTCACTATAACAAAAAGTAATATAGCAAAGTGGAAACATAGTCCCTTGCCGTAAGGATGGGAGACTAACAATGATTAAAGTGGTTTTGATGATGCCTAAGATATATGAAACATTCTCATTTTTAACTTATTTTAATGATATATTTTTATATGGAGGCAATTTTTAGTTAATTTTTTAAAGGATTAATATAAATATATGTTAAGTTCACATTTGTTAGGTACGAGGACCTATGAAATGTAAGATGGGAATTGGGCTTTATATGTGGTGACACTTTATTAACATCATGTATCATACGATTAATCAGATCAATTTAATTATAACAAAAAGTAATACAACACAGTGGAAACAACATTATAACAAAAGTAATACAACAAAGTGAAAACAATAGCCCCTTCTGAGACTAACCGTGAGTATTAAAATTAATGTTATGTATAAAATAAAGTAAATGAAGAAATGAAAGAAGGACATAGGTCAAGAAATGAAAGAAGGATCTTCATGGAAATTCGAATGAATGAAGAAATGAAAGAAGGATCTCCATGGAGATTCGAAACGTTGACATATATTCTCTGACATTGTAGAAAATCGGAGTTCTTCTTCATATATTTACCATTTTAACATTGTAAATAATATGTGTATGCTCATGTGTTAAATACCAAGGTTCAAATCCATTGCAAAACATATTCATTATATATATATATGAAAATATATATATTTAAGGTCATATTTAAATAATAATGCTCAAATCCATTATAAAAAGAATATTCATTCTCAACTCAATATATCACGCGTAAGAATTGGATCCAAATAAGAAGGATAATGACATGTTCCTAACCACCCCAATTAAACATAATTAACTTCTCTCTCTAAACATTCATACAACAAATTGGAAACAATCTGTGAAAAATATGTTTTGATGATGCTTAAGATATATTTTTATATATGAAGCATTCTTTAAGTAATTCTTTAAAGATTAATATAAATATATGTTAATTCCTAGTTATCAGTAGAGAGTAAAAAACTAAGAAAATATAAAATGGTGTTTGGCCTTGACATCTGATGACACTCTATTAGTAATATTTGTCATAAAATTAATATTAAATATAAAATAAAACAAATATATTTTTTTAATATTTAAAAAATATATATATAACTTTTTTATAAATTTTAATAAATTTATAATTAATTAAATTTAAAAATAATTAAAAAAATAAATTAAATTTTCATTGATTAACTTCACCAAAATTATCATGTAATTAAATGATAAATTTAAATTTTCATTTACATTACCATCTAACTACTAAATTATTATGATTTCACATTTTTAATTTCCATTTCCAAAACAAATTTAAGCACACATGTACAATAACATGCAAGCATGGCTTCAACTTCCAGCTTTCCACATAGGGGAAAAAAAGGAAAAAGAAAAGTAACGGCTATCAAACTTAATTTTCAATTTGTTTTTATTCATATTATTGTTCAGATATGTTAAAGGATTTATTTAGGAAATCACATTAAAGATTTGTAAAATGATGATACGTATAACAAATGTTAAGGATAAATAAACTATGTAAATAATATATATTTTTTTTTATTATATCAGTAATATATATTTAATAAAATATAAATAATTTTAAAATAAATTAAAAATAATTTAATATATAAAATTTTAATAAATATTAAATTGTTCTAGTAAAAAACTTTATTAATTTTAAAATAAGTTAAAAATAATTTAATATATAAAATTATAATAAATATTAAATTGTTTGTAAAAAACTTTCTTATATTTGTTTGGTTGGTTTGGTTCATAAGGATTTAAAGGTTGAATCTTATATTTATACGACAATTAGTAATGCTAATTAAAATATCTCTTATGAATTGATAAATTAAAGTAAAAAAAATATTTCTTATGAATTGATAAAATAAAGGATAATTATAATAAAAATATATATATAAAAGAGTATTAAAATGTATATAATTTCATTAAAAATAATAAGAGATATTGGTTTTTTTTATTCATAAAAATTAAAAGAGCCTTTCACCTAATATTGTTTTATTGACTTTTTTGTCCATAAATATTGAAAGGGTCTTTTGACCTAAAATTGTTTTATTGGTTTTTTTTTTTTAATAAAAGCAGAAAGTCTTTAGATTTAAATTTGTTTTCGGCTTGTTGAGATTTTTTTTAAAGGAGTTAGGTTAAAAATCCAAAATTTAAGAATATGAATAAAGTAGAATTAAAATGGATTTAAATTGGTGCTATTGCTTATTTTAAATATTTGACCTAGTCAACATTACATTATATTATATAATCTTTTATAATATCCTAATCAACATTACATTATATTATATAATCTTTTACAATATCATTCCTATATTGAGCTATAAAGTCTCTTTCAAAAAATGATTTTTTTGAAACCTTTAAATAGGATTCATTATGATCAGGTGATCATGTCCTATTGGAAAAGTGCTCAAAAAATTATTTGCTGAGAATTGGTTCAAACCAGAACGACAGGAAAGATCTCGTCAAAATGATCATGTAGCTGCGAACGACACTCAAATCCGATGTTGTATGACGAAGATATTCAAGTTTGAAGTTTCTCAATTTCAGGCAAAAAGCCCAATTTGACTTAGTTTGACTTTGTGTAAAAAAAATATTAAAAAAGGAATATTCCATGGAATATTTCGAGAATATTCTACAGAATATTCCATGGAATATTTTGTGGGGGACCAATCACAGGGCGCCACGTGGCTTGCTCGGAGGTTGCCACATGGCCCTAGATCTGCAATCAAATGGCATCGTAAAATTTGTTAGGGCAGGTAGGTTCGAACCCATGCCAGCTGAACAGCTCGACCGGGCGCGCCACAAGAAGTTCTTAATATCCAAAGGTTTGAATTGCTATATGAAGTTTGAATTAAAGTTGGGCGGGGCCGTAAAGGGGCCAACCCCTCTACCACAAAACCACGCACCCATATCCAAGGGCTAAACAAATACTCCGGCGGGATAAATGATTGGAAACGGTCACATGAAGTGCGGAAGGTTTAAATGGACAGTTAATATAATAAATTTTCAACTTTATTAATCCAAAGTGCTCCAACCCATTACGCTGACGGGTGCGGTCCTATGGACCCGCGCCCCTTATCCATTAGCCCCCAACGGCTGGCGGACTATTGGCGGAGTGCCAACTTTAGTGCTGGATCCCTGATTTAGTGGACTAACTGGTAGTTCCACCAAAATTAGTGGAGCTTTTCAAGGGAAAACTGGGCAAAACTTCTGTTAGACATAAATTTTGCTAGGAGAGTCCATATGGAGCGAATTTGTTTTTTTCTTTGGGGGTTTTGGATCATTACAGAGCCACTGGAGCAGGTTTCAGAGCCATCAGAGCATTTCTTCAGGTGTTTTATCAACGAGAGAGCTTGAAGAGCCATCAGGGCTTGGGGATTGGAGAGCTGTGTTAGGCTATGGTTATCTGTTTAAGGTGAAACTGTAGTCGATTCTTATTTTTTTTCAGCACTCTGAATCCATTTATGCAGCTAATTTCGCCTGTTTAGGCTTTCTACACTTTGTATAACCAATTTAAGATCATAATAAGAGTAAGGACATGCCCATTTGGGAGCCTTGGACCCTGCATATGTAGCCCAGGAGGGGTGAACTGCCTCATCATATGTTGAGTTATATGCTGTGTGTTTATTGCTGCTTATTTTCAGAATTACATATATTGAACAATAAAATGAAACAAGCCTCTTACATGTAAAAAGACACATAAACTCCTCAAAGTCACTTTGTTCCAATTGTAAAACACGTTTTAAAGCTTGCACACATTTGTTTATGGTTAATGAATACTTTGAACTAGCAGCAAATACTTTCATAACCAGATCATTAGTGTTTACTGATTATTTCTTTAGGCAGAGTCTGTTTGTGGGCCAGGTAGCCTCTGGTTTCATCCTTTCTTTGAAAGGTGAAATAACCAGTGAATGACCCAACAGTCTATCTCTGTATTTGAAATAATAATTTCTCACATTTTCAGATCAGATTGGTATCAGAGCTTAGGTTTGAGCTTAGGTTGAACTCAAAACTTGTATTGAGTATTGATTTGTGTGCAAGATATATTTTCCTTTTTTTCAAATTTGATGCTTACTACGCTGAAACTGAAAAGAGGAGTAGGACAATTGGTTAGAGCACAAGACAATCCTCAACCAAGGAGAGCTAGGGTGCCATTATCTCCACCTACTATCTCACCCTCAATAGCCTTAGAAGCAGCCACAACCATGCCTTCAAGAGAAGAAGAATCTCATGAAGAAATGGATCCCAAGGAAGAAGAAAGAGTCTTTAGAAAAGCTTTCTTGGATATGACTGAAATGGTAAGGATCCTCTATCAAGAAAGAAATGATAGAATTGCTAGAGAAGGGTCTAAAAACCAAAGAGAAGGAGGAGATTATTCAGGAGGAAAGAAGGACAATGATAAGTCAAAGAAATGGAATGGAGGAAATGGTGATCCACCATCTCCATCGTCATCCTCTTCCTCAACATCATCCTCTTCTACTTCAGTAAATCAGTCACGTAAGTAAAAAACAACTGGTAAAAATCCTTTGTTAAAGCTTGATGTCAAATTTGAATTGCCAATGTTTAATGGTGATGTTAATGCAGAGAATTTAGATAACTGGATTAGACAACTGGAAGTCTATCTAAGGATTCAAAATCTACATGATGATGACACAAACATACAATTAGCCTCATTAAGGATGGATGGAGCAGCATTGGTTTGGTGGGAAGCCAAAACCAGGGAGGAAATCAAGAAGCATGGTAAGATAACTCTAACGTGGACTGAGTTTATTACTGCTATCAAGAAACAATTTTATCCTCTTGCTTATCTTCAGAAGGCAATAATGAATTGGAAAAACTTTAGACAGATTAAGGAAAAAAATGTGCAAGACTATACCCAGGAATTTAGGAGAAGAGCACTCTTACTTGGGGTAGATTTACAAAGCCAAGACACTTTGTGAAAGTACATACGTGGTTTGCACAGTTACCTTCAACACACTATTCTTATGTTTAATCCTACTAGTTTAGATGAAGTTTGTGTACAGGCTACACATTTAGAGGCTACAGGAAAGAATACTTTTGATGCATTGAATGAGGATAGTGATTTTAAAAGCAAAGGAAGAAAGAGGGTTGCAAATTATAGAAAGGAAAAAGGTAAATTCTTTTGCAAGAACTGTTCAAAAAAAAGCCATGATGAAGACCACTGTTGGAAGCTTCATCCTGAGTTGAAACCAGAAAAATATAAAAACAAAGACAAGACCAAAGAAAAGGGGAAAACTGTAGCAACAGTTGAACAAGACTTAGGTTCAGAATCAGGTGATGAGACAGAAAGTATCACCATGGTTTTAAAGAACATAAAGGGAAAAGAAGTGGTGCAAGACACAATTCCCAGTTCTTTCTCATTAAACTGTCACAAAGAAACTCAATATGAAAAGAGGAGGATAGAGCTATTTCATGTGAGGATAATAGCCAAACACACAAAGATAGACACACTATTTGATAGTGGGTCTCAAGCGAATCTCATCTCAGAAGACTTAGTCAAGAAGCTGAAACTTTAGACCATACCTCATCCAAAGCCATATCCACTTGGATGGATATGCAAGGATGCAAACTTACAAGTATCAAATAAGTGCATCTTGCGCTTCGCTATAACAGCTCATTATGTTGATTGGGTTGAATTAGATGTGGTACCTCTTGACATTACAGGTGTTGTGTTGGGCAGTTCGTATTTATATGACAGAAAAGCGATCTTCCATCACCATGAGAACAAGTACCATTTGTTCAAGGATGGAAAAGAGTTTATTGTGAGAGCACATCGGAAGAAGCTGGAATATTCTTTAGTCCATGTAGGTCAATTGAAAAGGCTAGTTAATGAAAGTCAAAATATAACTTTTTTGATGTTGAAACGACAACATTTTGTACATTTACCTTTTCATGATATTGCTAATGATATGTATCAGTCTGATAACAGTTCGTCTTTGAAAGAAGATGACATTATGTTGCACAAGGTACCTTTGGGGTCGATCGGTGCCGTGAACGAAGTGTCAGTGCAAAGAAGTGTAAAATTCCATGAGGTGGAAAGGCATGCATGCAAAGAGGGCACACAGTTCAGCATGGGGCAGTGTTGGTTTCAGAATGGCAGATTTATATGGCGAGAAAACTTGGTCTGGATTCGGCACAAGTGCAGAGATCATTCAGCAAGAATTTGCCATGTGAACGGTTTGCAAGGTGAACATTATTTTAAGTCTTCTTGGAAGTTTGATCAGTGTAGAAATAGTTTGTTTTCTGCAAATTATAGTTGTTGTTCAGCAAATTTTAAGAATTTGCATCTTGACTCAGTCAATTTTAGCAACGGTCGATCAGTGAATTCAAGAGACAATTTATCATTTTGTGAAAAGCTCAATTTGATGAAATCAAGAAGATTTTAGTGGTTCAAAGTTGGAAGAGTGGAGAATCAGTCTCCTTATCTTCATTTTTTGTAATCAGAGAGCTTTTGTGGGTCCAAAAGCTTCCCATTTGGGAGGTATGATCAGGTGATCATGTCCTATTGGAAAAATGCTCAAAAAATTGTTTGCTCAGAATTGGTTCAAACCAGAATGACATGAAAGATATCGTCAAAACGATCCTATAGCCGTGAATGACACTCAAATCCGATGTTGTATGAGGAATATATTCAACTTTGAAGTTTCTCAATTTCAGGCAAAAAGCCCAATTTGACTCAGTTTGACTTTGGGTAAAAAAATATTTCACGGAATATTCTGGAAATATTCTACAGAATATTCCATGGAATATTCTGTGGAGGACCAATCACAGGGCACCACGTGGCCCCAGATCTGCAATCAAATGGCATCGTAAAATTTGTTATGGCAGGTGGGTTCGAACCAGGGTTGGAGCCATGCAAGCCGAACGGCTCGACCGGGTGCGCCACAAGAAGTTCTTAATATCCAAAGGTTTGAATTGCTATATGAAGTTTGAATTAAAGTTGGGCGGGGTCGTAAAGGGGCTAGCCCCTCTACCAAAAAACCACGCACCCATATCCAAGGGCTAAACAAATACTCCGGCGGGTTAAATGATAGGCAATGGTCACATGAAGTGCGGAGGTTTAAATGGACAGTTAATATAATAAAGTTTCAACTTTATTAATCCAAAGTGCTCCAACCCATTACGCCGACGGGTGCGGTCCTATGGACCTGCGCCCCTTATCCATTAGCCCCCAACGGCTGGCGGATTATTGGCGGAGTGCCAAATTTAGTGCTGGATCCCTGATTTAGCAGACTAACTGGTAGTTCCACCAAAATTAGTGGAGCTTTTCAAGGGCAAACTGGGCAAAATTTCTATTGGACATAACTTTTGCTAGGAGAGTCCATTTGGAGCAAATTTTTTTTTTGTTTTGGGGGTTTTGGAGCATTACAGAGCCACTGGAGAAGGTTGCAGAGCCATCAGAGAATTTCTTTAGGTGTTTTATCAGCGAGAGATCTTGAAGAGCCATCAGGGCTTGGGGATTGGAGAGTTGTGTTAGGATATGGTTATCTGTTTAAGGTGAAACTATAGTTGATTATTATTGTTTTCAACACTCTAAATCCATTTATGCAGCTAATTTCGCCTGTTTAGGCTTTCTACACTTTGTATAACCAATTTAAGAGCATAATAAGAGTAAGGACATGCCCATTTGGGAGCCTTGGACCCAACAGATGTAGCCCAGGAGGGGTGAACTGCCTCATCATATGCTGAGTTATATGATGTGTGTTTATTGCTGCTTATTTTTAGAATTACATATTTTAAACAGTAAAATGAAACAAGCCTCTTACATGTAAAAAGACACATAAACTCCTCAAAGTCACTTTGTTCCAATTGTAAAACACATTTTAAAACTTGCACACATTTTTTTATGGTTAATGAATACTTTGAACCAGCAGAAAATACTTTCATAACCAGATCATTAGTGTTTACTGATTATTTCTTTAGGCAGAGTCTATTTGTGGGCCAGGTAGCCTCTGGTTTCATCCTTTCTTTGAAAGGTGAAATAACCAGTGAATGCCCCAACAGTCTATCTCTGTATTTGAAATAATAAGTTCTCACAATTTCAGATCACATTATAACAAATACCATAGGCTATGCAATACCATAGGAATGTAAACCACATAATAAACCCATCAAATCACTAATTCAAACTTATATATAATTATTATTTTTATTTTAAATAATTCGATCGACCCAACATAACATTGCATTACATTACACATTACACTCAACATTACATTACTGACCCAGCTCCAACACTAACACTAGTAGCATCATAGGCGGAGGTGGGAGCAGTAGCACCATTAATAGCAGTCCCACTGGTTGATCCAACACCACCATATTTCCCAGCAGTCTTGGTGTAGACAAAATATATATTGTTGTTCTCGCTTTGTCCTAGCCTTGATACCAACACTTATGACTTTGATGCTCCTATCTCTATTGCTGCTACCAAATAAATCTTTCCCTTTCCCTCTGCAAACAATCCATCGGTGTGAAATGAAAGTGGGTAGGTACGATATATAGTGGGTGGGAATGAGGAGAGGCATTAGAGAAAACTAAGGGGAGCCCCTTTTCATGGTCTCAATTATTCATCATTTTGAAGTAGAATTCCACCTATAAAGAAGATAGATGCTTTAATATAGGGAAGCTAGATACTTTAATAGTCCTTACACTTAGATAGATAGATATTAGTGGGGCAACAATCAACGAAAGGATTCTTAAGAATCTCTCAATTAAATATTAGTTAGGCACTAGTTCTTGCATTGCCCAATTTTCATAGGCCCTTTAAAGTGGAGAAAAATGCAAGTGGGTATGCTATAGGATAAATCTTTATGCAAGGAGGTAAGCTGGTATGCTATTATTCTTAAATATTCTAGGGCGGTAAACTATTTGACATATGAAAAGGAACTATATGCCCTATTTCAAACTATTAAGAAATTGAAGCATGGATAATCATAAAAGAGACCATCACCCACACTGATTGCCAGCCATTGAAGTATTTGAAGGCCTAGAGTAAGCTTCAACAAACCAGGCACTACCAGTGGATGGTTTGTTGAAACTCATTTCAGATTATTACAAAATAGAAGAAGGGAAATACTAAGAAGTTGGTAGACATGCTCTCTTAGTCACCAACATCCAAGACCATAATTGTACTCTTATGCACATGGAGCCTTTCACCCATGATGCATACAAGGAGGAATACACACAAGATGAGGATGTGTTAAACATACTCAATTGATAAGAAGAGGACGTAGGTATTTGAGTAGCTACATGGGCAAGTTCATGTAGAAGAAGGTGACAATGAGGGTAATTATCGTAGGATGGGTTTTTATACAAGCTGGACAAGCTTTGTGTTCGTAAAGAAGGTTGCAACTTATTAGAGAGGATCACACCTCCAAACAAAGTTGTAGGGAATTTTGGTAGAGTGAAGATAGTTGCCAACAAAGGTATGCATACTGGCTCAAAATGCCAAAAGAGAGATGTAGCTTTCTTTGAGGATGCATACTTTACTTTATTGCACCAATAATCCTAATAAGAAAAATAAAGGTCTATACCATCCCTTACTTATATCTACTAGACTATGTGAGAGCATATCCATGGATTTTTGGGGTGGTATTCCAAGAACTATGAAGGGACATGACTATCTATTTGTGGTATTTTGTAAGTGAAATGTGCATTATCATGCCTTGTCAAAAGAACATCAAGGAAAAGCAACAAACATGTCCTTTGAAAAGGCCTCGGTACACTTTGTAGAAATGATACAATATGCATGAATACCTTGGATTCACCCGATCTAACAATGTTTTAAAGTTAAATACTAAATCGTTTCTACAAATCTTTTGCAGAATTAAAAACACAATCGCTAATCACATGAACATGAAGAAAGATCAATCACACACAACATAGATAATTTCCCGGGGAAAGCTTACAGCTAAAAACCCCACTATATTCTACTGTATATTAAGCATGGATCATGAAACAATTACATAAAAAAATCCTCTCAAAAGATCCCTCTAGTACTCATCTAATTGTCTCACATTGTTATATGCAAAACTGACCAACACATAGCCAATTCTCGCCCTCCAGATAGTGTGCCTTTCTTGCGCAATCCTTGATGGTAAAGATACCTAAAAGATAGGAATTCTTGCCTGCCTTGACTGTGCAAGTATCATGGGCACTCCAATGGGTGTTTTCTTGCATTTGTGAAAGACAATAATCCTACAGTTGATAGTCAAATACCCTTTCACCTAGAACTCAACTAGGTCTCCACTGGATCTGACATGCATGTAGCTAATAATAGTAAATCATCAGTTGCATGTGAGATCACTGATTGTGAATTAATTAATATTTAATTCACTAGATCTCTTACTGCATATTCAGTTACAACTAGCACAATTGAGTTTAACCACTTAACTGAGTTAAACTGATTTACAACTTGCACCAACTCATGCACCACTGCACTTCGATCTCTGTTACAACTAGAATTACTTTGCATGCCTCACTAACAACCTCTAACTCAAAATCCACCAGCTAACTGAATTTATCACTTTCAGTTAACTCATTCAAGCCCACATTGGGAATATATTACAGTTTAATGTCCATCTTAATTAAGGGATAACCAAAATAGACATGCACCCAAAAATAACACTATGGGCCCCACCGTTGTCTGGGTGCTTAATGCACTAGGTGTGGCCGCTGAATCTTCTTGTTAAATCTCAACACTCCCTCTCAACAAGAAAGGGATTATCCTTCACCCCGATCTTGTCTCTATAGTATTCAAATTTTCTCCTGGTGAGCGCCTTCATCAGAATATCTGCATCATGATCTTCTGTGGGAACGTACTGAAGCAACATGATCCTTCTCTGCACACAATATCTGAGATGATGGTACTAGATATCTATATGCTTGAACCTATCATGAAACATAGGATTAATCGAGAGTTAATGCAACTCTGATTATCACAATGAATCATTGTTGAATCCATCTGAGAACCAAACAAACCAACCAAGATCTTTCTCATCCATATAGCCTCACATGCAGCTTGAATTGCTTCCATGTATTCCGCTTCCACTGAACTGAGTGCCACGGATCGTTGTTTCCTGCTGTACCAAGAAACTGTTGTCGATCCAATGCTAAAGATCCCCCCTGATGTGCCCTTTCTGCTTGATGGAATTCCAGCCCAATCTGCATCTGTGAAGCCATGCAACTTCACTCCATCCGTCCATCTGTACCATAGACCATACTCTAATGTGCCCCTCATGTATCTCAGGACACGCTTCCCCGCCTTCCAAAAGATCTTGGTAGGCTTAACCATAGCTTGACTCAGTTGGTTAATTGCGTAGAAAATTTCCGGTCTCGTGTTCACCAAATACAATATTGAACCCACTAACTGTCGATAGATAGTAGCATCAACTACCTCTCCAGAAGTAGCATCCTCTTTCCTCCAATTTCTTGGAAGAGGAGTATCCATGGGTTTGCAGCTCTCCATGTTAAACTTACCTAGTATCTCCATTGCATACTTGCCTTGAGAGACAAAAAAATCACCATCCCACTGCCATATTTCCAATCCAAGGAAATAATGAAGGAGTCCCATGTCCTTCATTTCGAACTCCCTTGCAAGATCCTCCTTGCATGAGTGTATCAGCTGCTCATCACTAGTCAAAATTAGATCATCAACATAAAGAAAAATTATCAATAGCTTACCCTCAACCACAATCTGGTACAGGTTTGCATCTGCTTCACTTTTGGTGAAGCCTAGTCAGGTGAAATAGTTGTCTATCCGAGTGTACCAAGCACGGGGTGCTTGCTTCAGCCCATACAGTGCTCTTTTGAGCCTGCACACACGTGACTCATTGTTGAATATTTTGAAACCTTCAGGATGATCTATGTACACCTCTTCCTCAATGATCCCATTGAGAAACACAATTTTCACATCCATCTGATGAATGCGCCAACCCATCTGTGCTGAGAATGCAAGGATGGATCTTATGGAAGAGTACCTCGCAACAGGTGCAAAAGTCTTATCATAATCTATCCCCTCGATCTATGAGAATCCTCGAGCCACAAATCTGGTCTTGTATTTCTCCACACTCCCATCAGCAGCTTGCTTTACCTTGTAGATCCATCTCGATCCAACCACTAATTTTTCGACCGGTCTTGGGACTAGCTCCCATTCACTGTTCTTGACAATGGAGTCATACTCCTCCACCATTGCATCAACCCCAGTAGGCTACTACACTACTTCCTGAAAGGAAGATGGTTCAATCACAATACATTTTCTCATAAGAACCATGTATCGAGTAAATCGGTCAGGAGACTGTCTCTGTTTGCGCTATGAAGTAGGGGATCCTACATTCTGTGCAGCATCAAGTCTCAGCTTATCAACTTCCGTGATGCGCCTTCTGCCATTTCTGATGGATGGATTTGCATGAGTGTTTTCCTCCACTCCATGAATCTCCTCATGTGGCTGATCCACATCTTGAGACTCATCCTTGGGAACCAATAGTTCCTCCTCTGCACACAAGTCCAGCTCCCTATCAAGGGACAACCACATGGCTTTCTCCTCATCAAATTTGATATCCCATCGCACAATAGTCATTCCGTTGTTTGGAAAATACACACGATAATTATGGGGTGTTTCAATGTACCCCACAAAAATCCCAACCTCATCAGTTTCCAGCTTCGGCCTGGCGTCCTTGGTCACATGCACATAAACAAATGAGCCAAAAATCTTAAAGTGTGAAACATCAGATTTCTTATCAGTGAAAGCCTCTTCAGGTGTACTCATGCCAAGTACTCTATGAGGACAACGGTTTTTCACATGTACTGATGTATTCCATGCTTCCACCCAAAGATGAATCAGTAGGAATTTATCATGCAACATCGCTCGTGCTGCACCCACAATATTTCTGTTCATCCTCTCCGCGACCCCATTCTACTATGGGTTATGAGGCACTATGAGTTCTCTTCGAATTCCTTTTTTGCTGCAAAATTTCTTGAATTATTTAGAGATGTATTCTCCACCATTATCACTCCTAAGAGCCTTCACTTGCTTCCCCGACTCTTTCTCTACCAGTGCCTTAAACTCACAAAACTTAGAGAATGTTTGATATTTCTTCTGCATGAAGAAGATACAACACTTACGAGAAAATTCATCAACAAAGATTACATAGTACTTATGTTTTGTTGTTGAAGCAACCAAGAAAGGACCACACATGTCTGTGTGAACTCTCTCAAGGATCCCCAAAGATCGATTTTCCTTCTCATGAAAGGTGGCCTTTACATATTTTCCCATGATACATCCCTTGCATGTGTCTGACTGTGCAAGTGTACCCCTGGGAAGACCAGTAGAAATTTGCTGCATGACTTTCAATGCTCCATGGTGAAGATGGCCTAATTTCCTGTGCCATTATTCACCCTCGTCCCAACTCACCACTTGATTTTCCTTGCCCATCATTTTTGCACAACCATCTACCTCTAGCTTGTAGAGATTATTAACTCGAATCCCTATCCTCTTGGCTTGTCTCGTTGTTTTATGTCACAGGAAAGCTTTTCCATCACTAAAAACAACATCATTGCCTCTATCCTCCAGCATTGCGACTGAGACCAATTTTTTCTTCAGACCTGGTACATGCATCACATATTTTAATTGAAATGGTTTACCTGACTCCCTCTGAAAGGTAATGGTACCAATCCCGGTAGCACTGTATCGTCCGTTGTCGCCCATTTCAATATGCATCTGGAGATATTTCTCCTCCAAGTCACTGAAAAGTTACTTATCTCCTGTCATGTGAAAGGAAGTGCCACTATCCAAATAACACACAGATCCCAATGCACTAGACACCATGCATGTGATCAATGAGAAGTCAACCTCAAATTGTGAGGCAAGGGCCTCACCAACTGCAGATCCTCCATCCTTCTTGTTCTTCTTATTTTGTTGATAGTTAGTAGCAAAATGCCCATGCTCGTGACAATGAAAACACTTCACCTTGGACATGTCCTGCTTCTTGCCATTCTTATACTCGGATTTAGAATGGAATTTTTTCCCCTTCCCCTTCCTCACCTTGGTAGCCAAAGCACAATCCTCTTCATCCTCATTCTTAGATGAAATTCCATCTCTGGTGTTTCGTCTGAACCCCTCCTGCACCAAATTCAACCATAGTCATTCCCAATCTGGAAAATTTTCCATTCTATTGATAAATTCTTGATAACTGCGCCAACTCTTGGGAAGACCTAGGAGAGACAAGCTCACCAAATCATCATCAGCAACTGTTATTCCAACGCTCCCCAGTTCATCCCTACATTGGACAAACTTTGTTAGATATTTTGGAATGGTGTCACCCTTTTCCATCTTGATCTTCCTGAGTTTATCTTTGAGCACCAATTTCCTATGGTCATTGCTGCTTTGGAATAGATCCATAAAATCCTTCCTCATTGCATATGGTGTGGCTTTCCCATGGAGGGTTGAGACAATGTGGTCTCGTACTCCCTCCAATAGGATCCTCCTCGCCTTTGCCACTTTCTTTTGCCATGCATCAATATTTGTAGCATTGGGTTTAGGAACATATTTGTCAATGAATTCCTTCAACCCATTGTCTTCGAGTACTGCCTCCATATTGTCCTTCTAAGCAATGTAGTTTGGGCTGCCCTTGCGTGAATACTCTAACCTTAAGCCATTGAAAGCCATTTCGATCTTGAACCAGTTGTAGCACCAAGAAAGTCTTTCTACAAATTCAAATTCTATCCAGTCACAAACTCAGCTTCTGCTTCACATATGAAATTTCCTGTGCTCTGATACCATGTAGAAATTATACAATATGCATATATATCTTGGATTCACCCGATCTAACAATGTACTAAAGTTAAATACTGAATCGCTTCTACAAATATTTTGTGGAACTAAAAACACAATCGCTAATCACATGAACATGAAGAAAGATCAATCAAACATAACACAGATAATTTCCCGGGGAAAGCTTACAGCTAAAAACCCCACTATATTCTATTGTATATTAAGCATGGATCATGAAACAATTACATACAAAATCTTCTCACAAGAGCCCTCCAATACTCAGCTAATTGTCTCACACTGACATATGCAAAACTGACCAACACATAGCCAATTCTCACCCTCCAGACAACCTACCTTGCTTGTGCAGTCCCTGATGGTAAAGATTCATAAAAGATAGGAATTATTTCCTACCTTGACTGTGCAAGTATCATGGGCACTCCAATGGGCGTGCAAGCCAATAATCCTACAATTGATAGTCAACTTCCCTTTCACCTATAACTCAAATATGTCTCCACTGGATCTCACATGCATGCAACTAATAATAATAAATCCTTAGTGGCATGTGAGATTACTGATTGTGAATTAATTAATATTTAATTCACTAGATCTCTCACTAGTGTATCTTCAGTTAAAACTAGCACAATTGAGTTTAACTCACTTAACTGAGTTAAACTGATTTACAACTTCCACCAACTCATGCACCACTACACTTTGAACTATGTTACAACTAGAATTACTCTGCATGCCTCACCAACAACCTCTAACTCGAAATCCAATAGCTAACTGAATTTATCACTTTCAGTTAACTCATTTAAGTCCACATTGAGAATATATTATAGTTTAATGTCCATCTTAATTAAGGGATAACCAAAATAGAAATGCACCCAAAAATAGCACTGTGGGCCCCACCCTAGTCTGGGTGCTCAATGCAACCAGGTGTTTAATGCACTAGGCATGGGTGCTAAATCTTCTTGTTGAATCTCAACACACTTAAGGATACAAAGGAGCATCATATCTTATAGAGATACCATATTGATTAGATATTTTTGGACTACACTTTGGGAGAAGATGGACACTCAATTGAAGAGATTGACAACTTTTCGTCCATAGATAAATGGGTAGATAAAATTGGCTAATATGACATTGGTTCATATTTTTAGAAACAACATTCAAATTTTGACAAGCACCAACTACTCTACTATGAATTTGTTTTTTTTTTAAATTATTAAGTATGCAACATTGTTGCCATTCCCAATACAATAAATCACTAACAAATTATTCAAAATAAAAAAATAAATTAAAAGAACATAAATAAATAAATAAATTAAAAACACAAAACTTGAAAACATGCATAATGTAATATTCCTAAATTAGCATGCAACTATTTGGAATATTAATTTTGCTCTTAACATATAGTTAGATGAATAAATGGGTAGGGATGCCCATAAATCTTTTTAGCAGCAATAAAATCCCTCTTAATGGGAAAAGGGATCATATTCATAGCTGGATAAAACACCTTCATGTGTGAACAAAGGCTAATGCATGTGGACAAGGGCAAGTTTGACCAAGTCAACAAAGCTAGAATGGAGGGAGTGGATCATTAATAAAGACAACCCAATGGGAAAATGGATCAGTTTAGATAGTTAGATTAAAACCACCTTGAGTGTGGAAGAAGACATTGCATCGAGATCAAGTCAAGGTTGACCAAATCCATAGTTTTGGAGGGAGATTGATTGTGTGAAGATGGAAACCCTAATGAGTGGGACCCAAGGTGAGAAGGCTCACATTGTTTATAAGGAAGAGGATGGTAGCCATATGAGGTTAGCTTATGATTATGGTTTTTTGAATATATGGTCTGTTTAGACATATTTCTTTCTCTTGCTGTTTAGCTGAGATAGAGTGCTGCTTAGCACAGGGTGTTCCTGATCGGGAATCCCACCTCTTCCATTGAGGAGCTCTTGGAGGAGTCTTGCACCATATTGTCCACTATTTGGCTTAAGGCCAAGCTTCACATTTCTTTGAAAATGCAGATCCTATTGAGGGTTTGGTTGTTTCAGTAAGCTGTAGCAAGTGGAAGTTAGATCTCCAGATCTAGGCCATTTCAGTGGAGAAGATTTCTGCTCCATTGGGAGGAAAGTATTGAAGGAATTGAGCATCATTTCCAGATCTTGGCATCAAGCCAATTACATTTTGATCCCTACATCGCATAATAGATCTAGATTTTCATTATTTCTGAAGGAGCAGTTGCAGGGTGGTTCAGTGCACCATTTGGAGAGCTGCTTTTCTGAGTGTTGGGGATCTGCCCTTCACTTTGGAGATCTATTGGAGGAGGCTATTCTATTTCATATATTAGATCAACCACACTTTCCAGATCTGTAAGTTTCAGTAGATCTGTAGTCTTAGATCTCAGATCTACACTTTGTGCTTGGTGTTTTGTTGAAAACCCCAAGGGGGTTCATTAGAGGAGCCTGTATAGTGTATGGATTTGATATAGATCTAACTTTTTATGCACATAGCAGCTCTAGATCTGATGTACAATCTATTGTTGTTACAGGAGTAATAAAATAATGTTGTCAGGGTTTTCCAGCATTAATTCATGGTTGCAACCCCTCTTTTTGCATGAATTTTGGGTTATTATGGTTTGGGAGGCTTGTTTAACTAAGCTACCATGATTTGTTTCAGATCTCTTTTTGTATTTGGCTGCTATAATGTATAAATAAATGGATCCATGGGCTGCATTTAACTGTTATTGCATATATTTCTGAAAAATACATTTTTAGTGCATTGTATTGTTGCATTTCCCATTTGAGAATATTACACATAAATAAACCACCAACAAATTATTTAAAATAAAAAATAAAGTTCAACGGTGGGTCCCTGAGTCATAAGTCGTTGCAATTTTATTTAAAGCAAAACAATATAATATATAATTCACTTTATCAAAATTCATACAGAAGGATGTAAACAATTTCCAAAATAAAAACGAAAATATCTCATTTTCTTTTCTTAACTGGAAAAAAACATCAAAACCTCTTATGGTAAACAATATGATATTGGTGTAAAATAAGATATTATGACTTAAATAATAATTATTAGTTTTTAGTTTATCGATTAGGTTAATTAGTGATTATGAAGTATTATGTGATTTAATGTTTAAATTTTTTTATGAGTTAAACTATCCAAAAAAAAAATTTATTGGACCAAGAAGCCTTCTACAACTAAGTATAGGGTAGTTGTGTAAGAGTTAGATGTTTGATGTGTAGGAGTTAAATATATGAATAATAAACATTTTGATTTGGTCAAATTGCAGAAATAAATAAAATTAAAAAGTTTAGTAATTAAAATAAAACTGAGATAAAATAGTAAGTTTAGGGGAGGTTTTTGGGCTCTAGATTTTCGAAACCATGGTTTTTCCCATAGTATTATTCTCTAATGGTCAAATTACATAAAAATAAATAAATTTTTTAATTGTAATATATATATATATATATATATATATATATATATATATATATATATATATTATAAAATAGAGATAAAATAGTAAATTCATGGATACAGATTTTTGGGCTCTAGATTTTCACAACCCATATATATATATATATTATTTAAAAAAAAATTTAAAGAAATTATAAAGTATCTATCCATATATATCATCAATATTTAAAAAAAATTAAGAATAATATATATATATATATATATATATATATATATATATATATATATATATATATATATATATATATATATATAAATAAAATGATTAAGAACTAGCATAGATTCATTTTAACTTCAAATTTACCACAAACATAGAGAAATCAAATTTCTAGAAGTCCAAATCTTCCCTCAAATTTTGCATGTTGATAGATTTGATCTTCTTTATATGTGCGAACTTATTATGAAGAGGAGTTGTCTACAGATGCAACAGAATAGCCCGACAGTTTTTTGCTGAAATTCGGTAAATTTTTTTCTTCAAAAAATCATATAGTTGGAATGTTTGAAATGCATTTTTGATAATGGAAATGGATTCAGCACTATCAAAAACTAACTTGAAAATATGATTGAATTCATCTAAATTCAATTCAACCAAATTAGTTATGAGTTTTTTAGAGAAGTAATTAATGCACACTTCAAACCAACTTAAAAATATGATGATTTTCTATACAACTTTTTCCACATTGAAATTTCAATTAGTCTTATGGGTTTAATTGCTAATTCATGTATGATATGAACTAGGTTCCTGTACTAAATTGGGTTCATTATTGTTAAAATAATCCATGGCTCCAATTTTATATTAGAGATTAAGAGTTATGTTGTTCTTGGTATTACAAAAACAAGTAGTGTTTACATGTTTAATTAGAAGATATCAAACTAAAATTGGCACATTTCAAACAATTTTCATAATAACATTGTTGCATAGTTAAAATATTTTTAAACTTGATTGGAAACTGGTCATTAAAAAATTCCTTGTAAATATATTTTAAAAAATAAGTGTGACATGAGAGCATTCAACAAGATTTTATCCTAATACAATTCAAACCCCATCAAGGTCCATGCCATTTGATACATATGCTTCATAAATCCATTGCATGGCAATCATACCAACAAGGTGAGACATATATCAATATCAAAGCACAAATGACTTTATGCCTTCATCTATAAAGAATATATATTTTGCCTCCTAGAAATATAGCAAGAAAGTTTCTAATGATACTAAAGTGGTACTAAAAGAGGTTTCTACATTCCGAAAGTACTAAAGTGGCACTAAATGGGTTCCTCAAGTTTTGTTATTTCTAGATTATTCTTTATTAATGAAAATTACACTGATTACTTATTAAGTCATTGAAGACGTAACTACTACACCGTTATCAACCTTATTAGTCTCTTCACGTTTGTTGCTGCTATTGACAATCATATCATTTTCAATCTATGTGAAAATTGTGTACTAATTATTAGTGTGGGAAACCATATAGAAGGCATGTGACAAGAACGAAGTTGGTTGAATTGAATTTAGATGTGCAAATCTTTTATGGAGATAAGAAAGTATGGTTAATGAAGATTTTAAACTAACTTGAAAATATGATGATTCTATAAGTTTCATTTAGTTTTATGGTTATGGTTGCTAATTCCTGAATGAATGAACCAAATGATATTTTGCAACCATAGAAACAAGTGTGTTGAATAATGAACTTGCAAAATAAATGTCTCTTGATGTTTGAACATGCCAAATGACCAACATCCTAATTTGCAATATTGCATGCCAAATGAACAACATCCTAATTTGCAATATTGCATTCCAAATGAACAACATCCAATTCAAATCGAAATCCATTACCTTCTCGATAGGGACATCCACCACCGCACCGTAACTACTAGTTTATTTTAAAATATCACTAGGCTTGAAATTTTGTCCAATATCCTTATGTTAATCCAAATAAGCTTTTAATGTAAAGAAAAAAATAGATTAGGATAAATGGGTTAAAAGTCAAACTAGGTTTCTCATATAATGTGGATGCCAACTAAGATTTTACCATGGCACTTTTGTTAACTTGGATATTGTTGAGTTCCCCTTTCATCAAATTTTTAGTTTGAGTTTTATTTCTAAACATGTATTTTTAAACTTATTTATGGGAATACATATTTTATAAGTTGTATGAGGTTAAACATAGTAATCGTTTGCTTGTCATTGTGTTTAATTGAAACTTTCCCCACTGTGCCATTTTTTTTTTTTCAATCATTTTGTTTGATGAATTTCAATGATGTTTTCATGGTTTTTTTAATGGTTTGAGTTACATCATTTTTTTTTTTTTTTTTAAATTTTTTTTTTTTGTTCATTGGTACTTGCTTTTGCATGAGATTGGTTTGACTCATTGACACAATTGATTGTTTGTCAACTTATGTGATTTTGAGGCTTAACATGTTCTCATATCTTTTTATTGTATCTTTCTGGATAGTAACGAAAAGACAAGTTATGACATCAACCTTCAACAATTGACATGAAGTGGCATGGAAGGTAATGTATCTTATCAAAAGTATTGAGTAAGTAACATAAGCACATCTAAATGGAATGACACTATGACACACAAAGGGGAGACAAATAATGTATTGAAGCATATGGCAGTGAATTTAGGCCATGTCTAATGAAGTGTATTGAAAAGATATGCCTGAGTGTCTCACTATCTCAAGCTATACATCACTCAAGAAAATTGAATTTTCACTATCAAATTTTAATTTTTTGTTGGTCCAACCCATAGGGATTTTAACTTTGAATCTCTTTCTTTAAATATGACTTCATAACAAGGCGATCGCCAATTGAGCTAAACCCCATGGGATTTGCTACCATAATTATTAAAGAGATGCCAAATAGTAGAAAAATCGACTGACAAAAGGCCCTTGAAGCATTTTAAATTCCCTAGCACTGTTGGGAGAAAAAATATGCGAGATATGGTAACAAGAATAAAAGAGAACAAGGTCTTAACATTGTCTCATGGTTAATTGACAAGTTTTATTTTTTAGATGAAGAAATGAATGGTAATGCAGTTATTTTGATGAGTTCTTTGCAAAATTCTTTATTTACATTGAGAGATTTAATTTCATGAGCTTCTTGACATTGTTCCTTGTTTTAAATAGTTTTGAGATTGAAGTTTTCATCAAAGAAAACCTTTAATTCCTTTTCCATTTTTTGTAGATCATATTCCTAGAAGACACACTACTCTTATTTAAAGAATCATCAATGGAGAAAGCATTGTGAAACAATTCATTGATTATAATTTTCCTTCAATTATTATAATTTATGTTCATATTTTTGTGAAAGTCTTGGAGGAAAGGCATCAAAGTTTGCTGGTTGTATAAGGTGTGTCACTCATGAAGTTATAAGGAAAATCATGGAGCAAGAAACATGCAAGCCTAAATGACTAATGCTTTAAGCTCACCATAGATTCCTCAATGGATGTAACGAATTTTATGGAAAGTTGTATCAAGTAATGGTATGTCTTATGGAGTACAATTTTGAGCCACTTTCATAAACTCGTACCAAAATTCTTATGTGCATTGTAGCCAAAATCCTAAAGAGTGGTCCCATTTAAAGTCATTGAGACATTGCCTTGAAGAATTTCTTTATTTTATGTAGAAATATTGCAAGTGTTCCTTTGAATGTTAGTTGTTGACATGAATGAACTCTTGCATTTTGTGTACATTGATTTATTTTTGTATTTTTGTAATGAACAAGCATGGGAATGTGTCTCATTGTGTGAAATTACTCCCACAAGCAATAATTATTTATATATTTTATGAAGTGATTAATTAACATAACATTGTAGTTGGTTCAATACACTACTAGGAAAAGACCCTCTAGTGGAGGTTATAAAAAAAGTTTTTAGTGTTATAAAATTGGCCAAAATTGTCAAAAAAACATTTGCTACAACCTCCGTTTATGGTTACGGAGGTTTTGGCGGAGCTTTTAACGGATATTCAACACAACTAAAAAAAAGGGCGGCCGAAGGTTATTATGGATGTTTTTTTCATCGGTGTGCTACTCTGACTTGAATGCACTGGTGCGTACATATATAAGGCGCCTCGGGGTGGTCGAAGCAAAATGCACTAGACCGTTAAGGTATAAAACCGCACCGAGCATAGTGTTGGTGATACAACACACGAGGCAATTCTAATTTGTCTTGGGATTTGTGCGGTGCCCATAGGTCGTATCAACGCACTGGGCGTAGACATATAGAAACGCACTGATGCGCAATATCACAGAAAGGCACCAAGATTTATAATTGGTATTGGTATTCGTGCAGTGCCCATAGGTCGTACAAATGCATCGGCGCTTATAGACACTTAAATGCCCCAGTGCGCAGTATCACACAAGCGCACCGAGATTTATAATTGGTATCGATATTCGTGCAGTGCCCATAGATCGTACAATGACGCTGATGCGTATAGACACATAAACGCACCGGTGCGTTATACCGTACAAGTGCACCGATATTTTTAATTGGTTTTGGTGATTTTTTGGTGCTCATAGTTCGTAGAAACGCACCGATGCACTTCTCAATACAAATACACCGGTGTACAGTTACTGACACGCACAGATTTTAATTTTGTACTTTTTAGAAACATCGACTTGTGACAATGCAATTATTGTGATTGTTTTAAATTCACTATTCATCAAAAGTCGACACATATTATAACAATATTCATATTAATTAAATTCTTATTAATGCATTTGAATGTGATGTTTGGATTAATTTGTTATATCATATCATAATTATTGTGGTTTTTTAAAATTCATTATTCATCAAAAGTCGACACATATATATCTCATAACAATATTCATATGAATTAAATTTTTATTAGTGCATTTGAGAACGACAATGGAGAACACAATAGCGACAATGAAGAACGCAATAGAATGAATTAAAACATATTTTATGATATATAATATATATGAATAAGACAGTCTTTATCATACAAAATGGGACAGTTATTGGTATCCCTTCGTCTTTCAATTGGGACACTATGTCCATTACATTAAACAAAATGTCTGATTTCACAAACATATTTCAAAAAATACAATGCCTTGCTTTGATATCCAAACATAGTGATCATAATTCTTCGCTTGAACTGTTGTCACTGCTAGAGCTACTTCCATGAATTGGGTTATTTTCAGGAATGTTTTGTTCACGGTGTTGATTGTTTGCTTCTTCTTCACCTTCCATCTATAAACATAAAAGAAAACTGAAATGACTGTATATACATTGGTGAGAATAATGAAAATTGCAATATTAAATAATATACATCAATGTAAATCGAAAAGAAAAATGGTGTACCATAGCAACAATTGACTCATAAACTATACACATTCTTTCAAAACCATGTACCATGCCATCTTTCAAAATTTCATTTGTTGGTGCAGTTCCATACTTTGTTTCCTGCAAGTTTTATACCTGATAAAAAATCATATATTTAGTATAAAAGACATTTTTGTTATATTAATTATAGACGTAGCTAAGTAAAACAAGATCAGTAGATGCTTACAAATTCCACAATTAATTTCTGATATGCCAACATATACTCACAACCCATATTTAACCCAATTTCAATCAATTTGTCTGATGGTTCTTCTTTTTTTGTTAGCACCTGTTTGAAGACATTCAATGATGATTTTTGTAAAACAACTTAAAAAATACAAAAATGAAATCTAGTTAAGTTGTTATAAGGAAGTAACAATTACTCACAAACTTAGATATCAACCCTTTTCTTCCTTGTCGTCCCGTTTTATGTGCTGAATGGGTTCCATTTTCTTTTATTTTCTGCAAGAAAATTCTTGAGAATTAATATTTAATGCTAAATTTTTTATTTATTGTACCTAATGATAAAAAATTCAATGATTACATATTACATTTAAAGCACGTTGTTGTTGAGATGGCTCCTCCTACGATGCAATTTTGTCCATTTCTTTGACCATCTCCTTGTACATCTTTTTGGACATTCCTACTGACATATTTATGATATCAACTCTTTCCTCTTTTGAGATTTTCATAATCTTCCTGAAAATGTAACATGAAAATAAAATATTTAATTTTTATATTGATATCTGAAAAATACATATAACAAAAGTGATATTTATAAATAATTCTAGACAAACATTTAAAGGAATATAATTACTTTTTCATTCCTTCTTTTTTGTTGTTGTACGTTTTTGCTATTAAAAGTCCGACATGTCTCATTGACCAATTCTCTAGAAACTCTTCCTGTAGTTTAGATAAAATTTGGTTCTTGAAATCATTGGATTGATTTTTGTATTGTAAGTCGAACGGATGTCTATACATTCGTTCCACTAGATCCCTCAAATTTTGGTAAAAGTTTTTCCCCATTTCGTTAACTTCTAGCACCACTCCAGATGAGCTAAGGAGCAATTCATTTTCATTTGCATGTTCTATTTTTTTTCTTTTCTTAGAACAACATTCCTTTTCTGAGTTGTTGGTCCCTGTAGAACATTAAACAGATGTGAATTAATAGACTGTTTGACACATGTTATCTAAATTTTTTAAGTATATTATTAATGATAATTAAAAAAAGAAACTCATATTGGATCGATAGTATTTTTTCATTCACCTGATTCATCCTTTTGCAATTTTTCCATCAAGCTTTGACGCTCTTCTAGTCCTAGATCAGAAATAATCTTATCGAGCTTCGTCATTTTGTGGCTCTGCATGATACACAGTAAAAAATACATATTATTTAAACTTACATATAGTTCAAAATAAATATTTTCTATAAAGAATTTACAAAGAACTTGCATTTTTTTCTTTTCTTGATGCGTTATCAGTATTTTTGTTACTTGATCTCTTGTCAGTCATTTCTTTATCAATCTAAAACATGACCATATCATTCATTAATATATTAAATAAATTGTCAACTTTTGAGGTAAAAAATAAATCTCAAGAAACAGGTGCGCCTTTCATGATGTACGCACCGTCGTCTGTGCGTGGTAGTATTAAAAATGCACTGCAAAAATAGTATAATAGACAGTACGGTGCATAGGGGTATTATAAACGCACCAAACAAACATTGTAATAGATCGTACGGTGTTAGCCTCGTAACATGGAGCACCGATGCCCTATTTCAGATATGGCACACTGATTTTAAAAAATTTGTTTTGACATTTTTTATTACAGTACTTGTTAAGTGCGTTGTATAATATAGTGCACCAATGCGCTAGGTTACGCAGGGTGCACCGATAAAACAAAATCCATTTTTTCCAAAAATTCACGTAATGGCCTAATGGATTGGGATCCGACTATGTAAGTCGTCCCGTGGGTTGGATGTCAATCTAAAATGAAAAGCCCTAATTTTGAAATCATAGAAACAGGGAGAAGAAAGGTCAAAAACAAAAAATGAAGGGTTTAGGGTAAAAATGGATAAAACTACAGAAAAAGTAAAAAAATTGCAGAAAAAGTGAAAAAAATAATCAAATTTAATCAGGAGATGGTTTGAAATTCTATGATACAGGATTTTAATCACCAGATGTTTGATTTCTGATTGTAAGAATTCTTCTGTTCGAATGTTTTTCGCTGCTCCACAGTGCCCTCGTGCTCTCTTGCTCCAGGTATGTCTCTTGCAAATATCTGGCTGAAAATTTTAGTAAAAATAGTGAAATAATGAAAAGTGTTTAGTATTTAAAGAATTATTTTTTGAAATTAGATTTTCGAAAATATTTTTCCGCCCATTTTTCAATTTTTCGTTTTTTTTTTCTCACTTAAATAAAATAGAGTTGCATTTTTTTATTTGCGTTTATTCGTCACCGGTGCGTTGGTTTGTAACACCGACACCGGTGCGATTATATGTACACTAGCATCGATTTGCGGTTAAGGGACCGAAATTACTTTTAGGTGTGTACACAAAATTTTTGTGAACTCCAACCATAGAAATTGAGAATTATAATTTTGTTTTTTCTTGAGAATTAGAATTAGAATTAAAATTGAGAATTGGAATTGGATAAATTCTTGATGGAAATAACTATTCTTCCAATGCATTTTTTTTATTGCAGGAGGTCCCCACTGATTATGTGGAGAGAATGCAATGTGGGGCGTGTGAAGATGCAATACTATAAGGCCCAAGTGGGCAATTTTGGCATGTGAACCTGTTATAATTGACACTTAAATATTTGCAACCAATATGTTTTAGAATATAATCTGCAGATAGACGGATGGCCCACCAACAATTAGTACATATAATCTGCAGAAGGGTAATGTTCTAGGAGAAATGACAACGAGTCCTTCATTCTGCATTTGTTAGCAGAAGAAGACCGATTTTTGACTAGACGATGCTGTTATTACATGTGGAGGCAATGGTTTCCCATAGAAAATGAGTATAGGGTTGAGCAGAGGAAAGACATTGCAAAATAGGCTATTACATTAGTTTTTACAATGGGAAACCAATTTGCAGGTGGAAATATGGTAGCTGCAGGTATCTATGATTTTCTTCCTATAGAAATGGTCATTGGATTTCCATTTATAATACAAGCAGACTTTTCACTAGTTTCATCCACAGGACCACAACTTAGACAAGTTAGAGATGCCATTCAGGTTCAATTGAAAATCGAAGATGTGATTTTATGCCACGTCAACTTTGCCGGTAAAATTTTATGTAAGCCAACTGAAGCTCGGACAATACTCCCAACTGCTTTTAAACGCATTCTAGAGAATATTTCCCTTCATGGGACCTACCAGCTCGATCAACAACGTCAATTGAACTTTCTCTATTGTCCTTAAGGGAATGAGAATCCTTCCCTTCATGGTGCCTCTTGGCTTTATCAATTGCCTCGATTGATCTTTCTCTGCCATCAAATCTGCTCTCCATTTCTCCATCATGGGACCTGTTAACCCTATCGCCGACCTCAACCGAATTCTCTCTGCCGGTCTCAACCTGTACTCCTCTTGTACTCTGTCGAGCTCTGTAGCAGTCTGCATCCCTATAAGCGTCTTTTTCCGTCTTTCTGTTTGAATCACTCATTTTCTCTGCTATAAAATTCTCAGCCAAAATTCAAACTCTCGTCTTTTCAAACCCTCATCTCCTCAGAAAAATTCTTGCCCGCGATTCGAACTCTCCGCTACTCCAATACTGCACTTTACAGAATAACCATGTTCCGGTGCGCATTGTTTTATAGGTGCACCGGAGTAGTTTGTAAGATTGAGATTTTTGTTTTGGCGCAGTGTTTTATGACGCACTGGTGCAGAAGCGTTCTGAAGCATCGGTGCGTTGGAGTAATAAGACACACTGGTGCGTGTTATGATGATAAGCGCACAAGACTATATAAAGTTTTTTTTTTGTATGTAAAATCATAATAAAATAAAGATAATTCTAAAGTACATGAATTTTTTTGCATTATTTTCTAAACTTCAAAAATTCATATTATTCTAGATTTATTATTTTACAATTATTTACAAATTTACAAATTTAAATATTTTAATAAATCATTTCACATTGATACAATTAAAATTTTACAAATATTTTGTATACAATTACAATTAAAATTAGAATTAGAATTAGAATTAGAATTAGAATTTTACAATTTTACAATTTCACATACAATTACGATTAGAATTAGAATTAGAATTTTAATTTTACATACAATTACATTTATAATTTTACATACAATTAGAATTAGAATTACAATCATTTCACAATAAATTAAATATTACAATTACAATTAAAATTTTTTAGAATTAGAATTAGACTTAGAATTACAATTACAATTACAATTTTACAATTTCACATACAATTGCGATTAGAATTAGAATTAGAATTTTAATTTTACATACAATTACATTTACAATTGAAATTTTACAATTACAATTTCACAGTAATACAATTATAATTTTACAAATATTTTACAATATACAATTAGAATTAGAGTTAGAATTACATTTACAATTACAATTACAATTTTACAAATATTTTACATAGAATTACAAGTAAAATTACAATTACAAATACAATTACAATTTTAGAATTTTACATACAGTTACCATTACAATTACAATTACAATTTTACAATTTTTCATATATACAATTAAAATTACAATCATTTCACAGTAAAGTAAATATTACAATTACAATTACAATTAAAATTTTACATTAAATATTTTACATAAAATTACAGTTAAAATTACAATTACGTATACAAATACAATTTTACAATTTTACATACAATTAAAATTTAAATTTCAATTACAATAACGACATAATATTTAATAAATATCATGGTAATTTAATATTAAATTAATTAATAAACATCACGATCATGATAACCATTGTACAAACATCATATTTGACTAAAAACACATTTAAACATCAAATTAACATTATATATTAACATCATTGGTGCTGTCATTTACCTGGGTGTTAGCGCACCGACTTCCTAACAAATTATATTGTCAACGGTGCGGTCTTTTACCCGGCCGCACTGTTGACCCTATCGGAATGCTGAATGCGGTGCGCTGACAGAGACTGGGGCGTATATATCCGTCAACGCACCGCGTTGCTATTCCCATGGTCAACGGTGCACAATGAACAATGACTGTGGCAACTTGCCTTATATTTGTGACAACTCATACTATATTTTTGGAATATCTGATAGTCTCAATTCAAATCTGATTTGAGACACATCACAATTCTGAATTCACATCTCTGCATTGGTTCACATAAAAAATTACAGTCACTCACTTTGAATCAGAGGCACATTCTAATTTACAATGACATGTCCTTTATAGTTCGTATAATTTTTATATAGGCCTACATCATCTATGATGGGTTATCTTGTGAAAATTCCTGGCTTGATGTGACTCATATTAACATCACATCTATGTTATTTATGTTTAACATCGCATCATTGACAATGGATTGTTTGAAGGAATCACATTTGTCTCAAGCTCACATACCTTCAATATAACTCGTTGATGATTTGCATCTATCAAGTTCTCATTGTGCATTGTTTCTTGGCTCATTGGAAGTTCATTTGAATTTTATGACATGATTCTCCCTAACATTGTAACGGGGCTCGCATACTTCACATTACTATTATAATGGTTATTTTATGTGATGGATGTGGCTTTCCATGAGAATTGATAGTGATCGAGAAAGATGATGTTATGGAAATGAATCGAATTAGGGCATTACTAGAGGATTTGATAAGTGAAATAACAATGCAATTGAGATGACATTACTATGGTTCAATTGAATCAAAAGTGACTTAGTGACATCATCTCTATGGCATCACTTTGTGAAGTATAAACTCTCATTGTCTAAAGATCGCACTTGTTTTTGTAGCACCCATTTGAATAGTTTGTATAAAATACTCTATGGATCAATATATTAATGGATGAAATTGAATATCCATGGACCATGAAATGCTCTGCGCATTTGAAACAATGGTTTATGGCTTGTTTGAATACAAGACAATGAGGATACATGCCGACTATATCAATCTATAACATATAAAATGTACTCTACACAGTGGTCAAACCGATATATATGCTTATGATCTCCTATATCGATAACCCATATTGAATATATTACACTACATCAGTTTGGAAATTATGAGGCTTGAATTATACGTGAGGGGCATCACTTATGTTTCTACTTGTATGGAAAATGACTATCATTAGGCAAGTAACATATGAAAAAATATGATGACAACAAAATAGCAGTAAGGAAGTAACCTATGTGACAATGACTAGAGAGGAACTATGGCTTACATAGACAATGATAGAAGAAATCGTTGATCCTTGGTATGACAAAAAATATGATGCTATGACAAATGGTATATGATAGAGATATATTGTTGAAAATGATGAATAATAAAGCATGGATATAAATTATGAGAAGCGTTCGTCATGAATTTGACCCAAAATACAATAATATATGGACAAAAGGTTGATTGGATTAGTTTATCCTTGCAATTAGAAGCGGTCTTAAATTGATAGATGTAATTAGCAGTTCAACATAGGAGAAGTTGAGGCATCGATGTTGAAGATAAACACTTGTTGAAAAATTATTGGCACATGAAGAAGGACAAGATCTGTGAAGGTATGATAATATCACAAGAGGTATATACAAATTTTATGTGCATTTCATGTTAAGTGTCTTGGTTATCATCATTAGAAAGGGTCTATAAAAGTATTTAGGGTTTTGCAGTTGATCTATTACATATCTTGAGAATCTATGGTTTGTAGGGCTTGCTTATGAAGTCTAAAAGGATTTTGGTATTTAGGGTTTATGAACCCTAGAATGAAATTACCCTAGGAGTGAAAAACTATAACCCTAATTGGTTATTCCCTCTAAGGAAACCATAGCCCTTGGGATATAAGGTTTATAGATCTAAATTTTGAAAGAATAAAACCTAGGACTTGAAATCAAAACCCTAGGGAGGATGTTTCTGATAAAAGTAAAAAACTTATCAAATATTAGACAAAAAATATAGGGTTTGTAACAAGAACCCTAGAAGTACACCCTCTAAGAAACCATGGAAACCCTAGATTGATTGAATTGACATCATGCTCTCATCTTTGTATAATTTTCTTGGTTGTACTTGTTGGTGAAAATTTTATGTAAATAATGAAGGAAGCGATATCATAAGGATGGAAAATAAAAGAAGCACTCATGCTTGTAGATGACTGTTACACAACATTTTGTCAACGTCCCTGCAATCCCTCGCCCCGCATATTGGAGGGTCTTTCTCGTGACCTGTGAGTAGTGTCATACTCTGCAAATACCTTCTTTGCATCCTTCCGCATAAGGAATCATTTCTCCTGTTGAAAATTTCCTCAGAAAGCCCACAAAAATTATGTTTTGGCATTGGCGCAGGTAGCCAGTTCACCCCTCATGGCAATAGGGAAGATTTGCACTAGATTCCGCGCCACCTGGCGCTCTGTCTCTATGTTGTGCCTGCGCCAACCTTTTTGGGATTTTTTTTTAGTAAATTAGAGGTAGAAGTTTCCTTTAACCACCTCAGGGATGAGTCACAGGAAGTGGTTAACTTGATGAGCCACGGATCTCCCTCTTTAGGTAGTGGTTTCCCCCTCCCATGGAACACTCCTTGAAGATAGGTCTCTCTTCCATGATTATAGGGATCCTAACCTCTCCTTCTTCCTCTATATAAACAGGCCTTATCCCTTTATAAAATCTAGCTGAACATATAGCCAAGAAGTTGAACTTGGAGAAGAGATACTATAGCTGAGTAATCGCTATCGAGAAGGTAGAACCAAGGAGAATTCCGTAGAGAGAGCCCCGTTCGAATTCTCGACAAGCCTTTGTGAGATGTGCTCCACTGGAACCCTGTTGGAGGAGACCGCAACGTCAAAGCTTGGTTGTACTCTTCCTTTCTTTCACTAATATACTCGACTATGGTATTGGTTCCATCATTGTGTTATGTTCATCTGATTCAATTGATTTAGTCTTATTCGACTGACTGATAGTTATGAATGCGAAATAATATATTGTATATCGTCATTGTTTCTTGTGTATGTGCAGGTATTCGAGCGTGAGGGCGAGCAGATCGTGATCTGTCAAACCAGGAGCGAGAGGCAGTCACTCTTTCCGACAACGACAACAGCGTAGGACTTCTGGTAAGTTATCTATCGAATCTCTGTCCATTCGTTAACTAGGAATCAATGTTATAGCGTGTCTCATTTGTGGCTAGACCCACTCTAGGGCTAGTGGGATCACCTCTGTCCGCAGAGGGGATTTACCTCACCAAAAAATTGGCGACTCCGCTGGGGATCAATGAGAGTTTGTATTTCATCCATTAGGTCTTCTTCTTGGTCTTTGCTTTCTTAGGTTGCCTTTTCTGATTATTTTTGCTAAGTCTAAGACCCCTGTTCAACCCCAGAGGATCAGATCTGACCTCTATTTTTCCAAAATTTTCCTTTTTCTAGGGTTGGATTGATTGGCACGGTTTCCAGTCAGACAGTCGCGTCCACTGGCGCTTGTTGCTATTGCAGCACCTGCGCCATCCCCTGTCTAGTGCTGATTACAGCCAGACAATCGCGCCATTTCCTGTATGTGTTAGAGCTTGCCCTGTTTTGGAGTTTTTGGTTAGTACTTGTCTCTCTGGGTGTTTTCTTGACTTGATTTGAGTGTTTTGGGATTGTTTGTGACTATGAACAACCTCCTTCCTTTGATTGTTTACCCATTTCTTGTCAGCATCATAGCCTTAGGGTTTTCTATTCCTTTGGTATGTCGAGCCTCTTGTAGGAGCGTTGGTATTTTGTTTCACAACCACCTTCATTATTTTCCTGATTGCATTCAGCTCCCTTGATCCGTTTGAGTGATTACATTTGGAGGAATGAGCCTTGAATGAGTCTTGCCTCTTTCATTCAGTTGTGCTTCCTGTCACTCCAAGCATAGATTACACTGCTTGTATGGGTCTGTTTCAACATCTTTCTTTGATTTGAGAGATTGCAGCATTGGTTTGAGTTTGTGTTTTGTTTGCTTTTGAGTTGATTGAATTTTCGTTTTGAATCTCACATTAACATTCTCGAACTAGTGTGAAGGTTTATTTTTCATTTCATTTAGTACACTCTTTGCTCTATTACATTGAAACATTAAAAAATATTTTTTTCTTGCATTCTTGTTTGCATTGTGAAATTGGAAAATCTTTCGCATAACTAGCATTGGGCATTCTAGGAAAGATTTCTCATTTTCATTAGCTTGCATCAGGTACTGTAGTGGATGATTCTGTGTGTTCTCATTATTTTCTATCGCTTAGAAACTCCTAAAATTTCTCGTAGATAGATTTTCATCAAACGAAATGGTATTTCATGGCATGTAGCTTGCATTTAGGGATTCGTGAGATTCAACATTCGGTAGGACCTTGGAATTGAAACATAAATACAAGATCAACTTAAAATTTATTCAATTAACCTAAGGCAACATTGAAACCTAACGAAACATTTAGTGTTCGAAGTTAGAGGCGTGTTCCGACGTCTTTAAACCTAGCAGCTGTCACTCGCCATCTGGCTTCAGACAGCACTAGTACGGACTTGCGCTTCCCGTACCGTATAGTATAGAAAGGGAGACCCCTCTAGGTTGCAATCCTTTTATCTGTAGGAAGCCGAGTCTGCCGCCTTGTAACCGTGATACACCGAACACATCATTCGGGGAGAATACCTCCACGTACGTCAAGTCCTTGGTTGATTATTCTTTCATTTTATAACCAAGGTGTATATGGTAGTTCACGGGAACCTGGTACACCCTTTTACCTAGACTACCTGAGCAGTCATTTTCGATATTTACTAACTCCATAAATTTCAAAAGATCATCGAGCACTTGTCCTTTCACGCTCGCTTAAAACTGAAAGAGACTAGAGTCATCTTTGATTTTTTCTTGACTCTTAAAACATGAAACAACAAATTTTTGGTTTCAATGTGGTAAAATAAACTACTTATGATTACACACCCTTTAAAGTTTGATTACATGGCCTATCTTTGTTTGCCTTGGTTTTGATCCAAGAGTCTTCATTTTCTATCTTTTTCCCTTCTCTGGTGCACTACAGTCACAGTGGCGGAACCATCACTTTCATCTACTGGCAGTCCTTTCTCAAATGATTCATCTGAAACTTCTCAGACCTCTAGGTTTGCTGAGCTTCAACAACCTATCATCCCGTCAGAGTAACCCATTGGAGAACCAGTTCAGTTCCATTGGCCTCTTTCAAACGCTTGGTTTGGGTTTGGGGTCGGGGAACATTTCCCCTCTTACATTGGGATCACCATTTTTGGCTACTATTATATCTCCTAGCCCCCGTAATATTTTACAATATCTCACGGTGGATTCAGAAATGGACTCGTCTGGTCCTAATGGCAGTGAGGGTATTCCATTTTCTGATGAAGAATACCAAATTTTCCCGGAAGACATCCATCAAGAGCCTACTCAATCTTCACCATCGGTGTTTCTTCCAGCTGGAAATAGGTCTTTGGGTCAGATTATAGCCGGTATTGCCTCTATGGCAACATCTACTCCATCAAGGGGGCCAGTTCTCTCATCATTAGGGATGTCACTGACAACACCTGTCTCGTCGACGCCTTTTGTTACGTTTGTCCCCACTAGGCCTGCTGTCTACGTGGCTGCATCGACACCGGTTGTCACTTCTCATTTGTCAGGAGTTTCGGCTTCGGTAGAGACTTCGATTTCCATGGAAATCCCTAACAACCTTTCTTTTGAGGAGTATCGACTGGCTGTTCAGCAGTAGAGCTCCCATACTAATCAGTCTCCTTAGGATCCTAATCGTCCTTTATTTTCTCATTATGATGCGGATGATACCCCGATTTATTCACTTCCGTTTCAGTATGATGAGCACGACAACCCTATCTATTTGCCTGCTCCTGAGGCTTATCAGTTCATTAACGATTTTATACCTACCTTGCCGGGGCAACCTTCTAACCAACAAGGACAACCCTTTCAGGGACAACCTTCGGTTCAGCAAGGGTATGATTTCAGCCCATAAGGACAACCCTTTTAGGAACAACCTTCGACCTAGCAAGGGTATGCGTATGACCCACAGGGGCAACCCTTACAGGGACAACCTTCGGTCCAGCAACGATTGTTTTACAACCCACAAGGGCAGCCTTACAATCCTCAAGGTAAACATTTACAAGCTCAATCTGTGGTCCAACCAGGGAAACCTCAAGGACCGGATGGGAAATTGGTATATCAACCTGGACCTTTGTATGGTCTTGGGAGGAAAATCCATCCATCTCAACCTTTGGTGCAACCAAAACAGCCATATTTTCCAATTGGTCCAAATGTTGCACAACCAGGGCCATCTTATGGTCCTGCCCCAGGTCAACCTGGTTATCAGGCACGACTTGGCCCATCTCAGCCATCAGGCCAATCTGCTCAATAGGGGCAACCTAGTGGCCCTCATCAGTCAGGTCAACCTGTTCAGCCGGGACAACCTGCACAAACAGTTTACCCTACTCAGCCATTGCTCTATTCCATGCCGCAGTCGAATCAACCTGTGCGCCCGACCTATTTAGCTCAGCAGGGCCCTACTTATCAGCAGCCCATTCGACCCCAAGGCCGTTATTACCCTCAAGGTCAATATCGACTGGTATATAATGCGTCTCAAGGTCTAGCTTATTACCCTCAACCGCTAGGCTATACTTATACTCTGCAGTAAAATCCTTATGTTGCTCAATCGGGACCCTCGTATACTCAGAGTCAGTATCTTGTTTTTCAACCCCCGTATCCTGGTCCTCAGCTGCCATATCAACCGAACTATCTGACTTATACCCCTTATGGTCTGAATCCTCTAGGATAGAACCAATGGGGCAGATTTATACTCAAAAAAGATGGAGTATGGGTACGGGTCCTTATCGAGGAACTGTTATGCCTTTTAACCCTCAATTACCTTTTATTGCCATGTTGGAGTTACTGGATGTGTCCAAATTGAAAAATGATCCCATTATTCATAATCCTTATTGGCCTCCGGTTCCAACGAAGGTTCCTGGTGATTGTCCCAAGTTTGAGGGCAAATCTGGAGAAGACCCCCAAGCACATGTCATGACATACCATTTATGGTGTTCTTCCAATTCTTGGGTGGATGACTTTGTCCGACTCCGTCTCTTCCAACGCACTCTTACCGGAGCTGCTGCTAAGTGGTACATTGAACTGCCTCGTGGTATATTTCAAGATTTTAACACTCTCACTATGGAATTCCTTACTCATTTCCAGTTTTCGGTTCGTTATGAAGCCGGGATGCATCTCCTAAAATCCTTGAAACAGGACCGGGCTACCCATATCTTGGACCATATTCATGAATGGAGACGGCGTCGTCGCCTGATCAAGTTCGAAATTCCTGATCAGCTTCTTACTCATTGGTTCACTACCTATTTTTTCAACTAGATTGCGAAATACATCGCCATGGGGGCATGTGTAACCAAGGAACAAGCCATTTATCGTGCACAATACCTTGATTTAGTGTACTCTCAATCGGGCATTTTGTATGACATCTTGACTGAGGCTCCACGAGCTGGGACCTCTAAAGAACCGACTACCCCATTGGTCGATGACATTATTGGTTCCATGTCTCAGACTTCACACAATTCTTCTAATGGGAAGAAGAAATCAAATTCTTCCAATCATTCTGCTCCTCAGGCTACCTCGGAGTTTGGTAAAACCTCAGAGGTCAATGCCGTTCAGGCCAATCCTGTAGACAATACTTCCAAGGGGAGAAACAAGGGCAAAGGCAAGGCCAAAGCCGATGCCCCGAAACTGGAATCGTACAAACCTCGTGCTGATGATGGTTCACAGCGAAAGCTGAAGTATCCCTGTCTGATTTGTGATGAGGAACACTACACTAAGAATTGTCCTAGACGATTCAAGGTTAGTCAACTGCTCAAAGGCACTAAGGGAACTCTAACAGTCCTTAAAGAATGTTTCCCATCTCAACAAACTCAGATGGTTGAGCAACCTCCGCCATCTGCATCGTTTGGCTCTCAAGTATTCATGATGAATGGTTATACACCCATTTCCATCACTACTCGGTCAAAGGATTATGTTGGATCACACCAGGTAGCCGGGAAAGAGGTCATCGAAAATCCTCCTCCCCCACCTGCCTTTGGTCCTCTTGAGATTGAAAGGCCCAGTGCTGAACCCGTTGTACGACCACCTTCTAAAGGTGTTCTCCAGAAATCTTCTTATAATCCTAATGCCCGTGTTGCTCAGCATTACAGTATTGTTGAGGATTTAGCATAGGCACAATCCGCGATGTCTGCGTTGGAAGTGCTTCAGAGTTGTCCGTCTCAACGAAAAGCGTTATTATCTGCGATCGAAGAAATTGATCCTACTGATTCTAGCCTTCTCTCTTTTGACTTAGAGAATTTCGTCCCCTGACTTCCGCACTAGATTGTGCTTGTCATAAAAGTCAGCATTAACGGTCTCAACATCCATAGAGACGTTGTGGACGAAGGTGCATCTACCTGTGTCATGTCATCTACTTGCTGGAAGGCTATTGGCTCTCCAGCCTTGACTTCCTCACCTAATGACCTTGAGGCATTTGATGGGAGGGAATCAAAACCCTTGGGTATTCTCGCTAGCTTGCCGATCACATTGCAAGGAAAGACGGTCAACATTGAAGTAGAAGTCGTTGACGCTAAACTCAATTACAATCTTCTACTTAGTCGCAATTGGACTCACACTATGCTGTGCGTTCCATCCACCCTCTTTTGACTTTTAAAGTTTCCACATGAGGGCAAAATCATTATTGTCGATCAGTTGTAATTCTTTACCTCGTCTTCCGAGAACAACATGCCATACGTGGATCAGATTCCTTCTCCCCCTGATAGTGTAGGGCCGAGTCTTTTCAAAGATCCCGCTCTCATGGGTATCTTTCCCTTTCCACCACCAAATACCATTCAAGTTAATATGATCTCTCGGTCAGATGACCCATGGATCGTCCCTTTGCCTGAACAGGTTGATTCATTTGGGGATTCAATGCCGCTTAGTCCAACTGAAATCAATTATTGTGAGCTTACAGCTGCATCTGATTCTGACCCTTCTGAAGGTGCTCCTTTGAGCATGGCTCTTGACGTTTATTCTCAATCCCCCTGGCTCGGCGATGCAGATTCACATGATCCTTTGAAAGAAGTGTTTCCATCCAATGAAGCTATAATGGAAACCATGTCTCTCGAATATTTTTCGTGGAGAGATGGGCATCATCGTTCCTCGTTTATGCCTTGTATCGGGGCAATGTCTGACTGTCTTGAGCGTTTTTCATCTCAAGTTCCTTCTCCACCACTTCAAACGCCTATCTTGACTCACAAAGTCTTCGCTGAAGGTAACTTGGGTAACATTACTCAAACGATGCCTATTGACATTTCCGTGAGACCGGGGATTGTCGAGAACATTCATATGGGAGTCACTTGCTCTTCCGAGGAAGTCCAAGTGTATACTAGCCTTTTTCGCAAATTTCGTGATGTTTTCACCTGTTCTTACAAAGAGATGCCTGGGATTGATCCCATTATTGTGGTGCACGAGATTCCCACCTACCCAGGTGCGAAGCCTGTTCACCAGCGTCTGCGTTCAGTGCATCCTCATAAACCTGCCGCCATAAAAGCTGAAGTTGAAAAACTTCTGAAAGAGGGTTTCATTTATCCAATTCCTCTGACAGAGTGAGTTTCTAACATTTTTCCCATGGATAAGAAGCAGGGAGAAATTAGTGTCTGTGTTGATTATCGCGATATTAATCGGGCCTGTCCTAAAGATAACTATCCCACCCCTTTCATCGATCAGAGCATTGACGATTGTGCGGGGAGTGAGATTTTTTTCCCTTATGGACAGTTTTTCTGGCGATAATCAGATCAACATTCTCTCGTCCGATCAACACAAGACCGCTTTTATCTGTCCTTGGGGAACGTTCGTGTATAAGAAACTCCCTTTCGGCTTGAAGAATGCTGGGGCTACGTTCCAGCGCGTGATGTCTTATGCCTTTCACGATATTCGTCATATTTTTCAACCATACTTGGATGACCTTCCAGCTCATTCAACTGCATGAAAAGACCACCCAAACCATCTCCGCCAGATCTTTCTTCGTTGTAGACGCTACAACATCCTGCTCAATCAACATAAATGCGTCTTCTGCATCGATTCCGGTAGAATTTTAGGGTTTATCGTATCTAAAGACGGAATTCGCCTTGATCTGTTGAAGGTTGAGGCTATTGTTAATCTCCCCTCTCCATCCTCATTACACCAACTTCAGAGTCTCCAAGGGAAAGCAAATTTCTTATGTCATTTTATCCCGAACTATGCCAAAATAGCCAAAGGATTCACACGAATTTTAAAGCAGGACCTCCCTTTCTGTTGGGATAGGATTTCTGTAATTTTTGGCTCATTTTTGAAAATAAAATATTTTTAAGGTGTAAAAAACTGATGGTACTTCTCCATAGGGAGGGGGTGTGAACCACCATTGCCCCTTTATGGAGGTGGTGGAGGGTTCGATACAAGATGCTGATAATACTATTGAGCAGGGAAAGTGTTATTGAGGACTGTAGGGGTCCGACCAGTGTCATTTTGTGTAATGAAGTCTATGAGACAAGGAAATTTTATAGGTTAAATGGTCCTCAATGCATATCTTGCAAGGGAAATTTACAATTTCTCCTTTCCTTTCTCAGATTTAGAATTAACATGGGATTTCTGATTTGGGTTATGCTGGGTCATCTACATCTCTTTAGAAGGAGCAATCTTTCTATTAGTCTTCTGTTCTTACCGTTAGGTTTTTGTGTAGACTGCACAAAGTTGTTTGTAATGGTTGGAGGAACAAATTATTGGGTAGTAGGAATAGGTTCGACAGTAACAAGCAACTGGGAAACTTTCCTGCTCAATTGTTTTACAACAAATCTATTGGTAGTTCCGACGATATTGTCAGCATGAGCACTAGGCTGCTAAGTAGTGGGAGATTTAGAAGTTATAGGGGAATTAGGGATCAAATCATAAAGCATGCTATATTGTGAACAAATCAAATTTAAATTTTGGGCACATCAAATGGATTAATCTTCAGTAAACACGCCATCCATGGCAACATCCTTTGAGATGGGAGGTAGAACAGACTTGTAAAACCCGTCTGCTAAGAGGTAATCTGGAATGGGGGTCTTGAATAAACTCTACCAATGTATCCATTCATAGATGTGATAAGATATGTGGGTGGAAGTGTCTTGGAATAATGTAGTCAGAAGTTCTATTCCGGTTTCATAGCAGATAAGTAACTAAAAGTGCTTTGGGAATTCTATGGCAAGGGTGTTTAAATTATTCACTAAAGCTCATGGTAACTCAATGTACCACTTGGTTGCATTTACATTCAATATGCGAGGGAAGAGTATGAGCTAGATACTATAGTCAATCATAGAGTTTGATACACACCAAAGGTGGTAAGTTGTGATGTGTTTTACAGATTCATCTCGTTGTTTTCCTTGAAACTTCAAAATGTCTGTAGTATTTTTATGCAGGATCAAATTCCAAAGCAAGTTATGGTTAGTGGAGTCATCCATTAAGTTGTAAAAATCTAGGATGTGTAAATTAGCCAAGAAGATAAAAGGCATAGGTTCCACTGAATCAGGCCAGGAAAAAGCAGGATGACCTAAGGGACCAGAAGGCCCCCCATCAACTGGTTTCTTGCAGGGTACCCAGTTTTTAATGAATAGTTGTTTCTCAACAATGGAGGTGGGGTCGTATAAATTAGTGGGTCGTAAGGAACACTCCCATCTTGAGGTTGGGTAACAAAGAATTGGTTTCCCCCAAGATATCTCCCCTCCTTGATTCAATGGTTATAAAGTAGGAGGCCCTAATAGATGCAATATGAATGGGTTGAGGGATACAAGTAGGCACATAAGATGTAGTGGGTGCAAGAACACCACCGATAGTATGACCACTAGAAGGGAAAAAATAAATCAACAAAGGACCATATTGTACCATACATGATATTGGGACTGTCATGCCCTCAGCGGGTATGTGCATGCTAGAAAAATTCCCCACAGATGTAACTACCTAGGTGTTAGAACTTAGAAAAGGGTTTCAACCTGTTAGTGTCCCGTGATTTGGCTGATTGGCAAGCCAAATGACAGTGTAACATCAAAACAGTTTTTGGAGCCCAAGGACCTAGCCTTCCTGGACTCAGAGAGGGCT